>JAJOZX010002823.1:0-515000 GCA_023014485.1 Bathynomus jamesi | reverse complement strand
TCGTGATGCATCACACAGACTCGGCCTCCCGACGTCATCTGTGCACAAAATTCTGAAAGTTAATTTGCAGAAGAAAAGCTATCATTTGCAGGTTTTACATGATTTACATGTGTGCTGATCTCGTAGAACAAATCTGGAGTGATAATTTAATGGACAACATTCTCTTTAGTGATGAAGCCACTTTCCATACGTGTGGAAAAGTAAATCGCCATAACTGTCGAATTTGGGCAGATGAAAGACCGAATGATTTAGTCCAAAATTGGGAAAGAGATTCACCTAAAGTTAATGTCTGGATGGGTTTAACAAAATCTAAGGTTTATGGTCCTTTTTTCTTTGCTGAAGCTACAGTTACGGGGCTTATTTATCTGGACATGTTGCAGCAATTCCTTGAACCTCAGCTGATTGGGGATAGGATTGTTAGTACCGTCGTCTATCAACATGATGGTGCTCCTTGTCACTATGCCAAAATTGTTCAGGATTATCTAAATGGATGTTTTCCAAATCGCTGGATCGGACACGGAAGCAACAGACCTTGGCCAGCGAGATCACCAGATTTAACCCCTTTAGATTTCTTTGCATGGGGCTTTATCAAATCGCACGTCTATCAGACGAAGATTACGAGTCTTGAAAACTTACGTGCACGTATACGAACTGCTGCAGATAACATAACCCCGCAAATGCTCAAGAATGTGTTTAGAAATGCTGCGGGACGATTTGAGCTGTGCAGGGATACTGATGGGCGTCACGTCGAATCCTACTCTTAATTATTTAATAAATGTTACCACTTTATCATTTTATGATTGAATTCCATACAATTTCCAAGTGCTTCACAAAATTAGATCCTGACTTTATGTACACCCTGTATTTATAAAGTTACTTTATAAATGCAATAATTATGTCAAACGAAAAATAATAGTATCTGTATGGATAGAACAGGTGGATAATTTTAATTTGTGCGAAGGTACTTATAAGCTGGACCCTCTAATGAGGTTCTTGGTAAAAAAAATCCCTTACGGCGTCGGGTGAACGGGATCTAACCTAAGTGTGAATTTCTTAAAGGTCTCTGGATTGTTTCCTTATTCGCTTTTGGTTCATTCGTTTTTTCGGTAAAATGTAAATGGAATAATAAACGTAATAGTAATAAATGTAACTGTAATAATAAAAGTAATAAATGTAATAAATGTGGAAATAAATGAAAATGCAATAATAATAAATGTAATAATAAAGGTAATAAAATAAATGTAATAATAAATGTAAAGGTAATAATAATAAATGTTATAAACGTAAATGTAATAATAAATGTAATAATAAATGTAGTAATTATGTCAAACTAATAGAATCTGTATGTATAGAACAAGAAGATAGTTTTAATTTGTGCAAATGTATTTATAAGCGGGACCCTTCAATAAAATGCCCTTCCGGTGTCGGGAGAACGGGATCTAACCTAGGTGCGAATTTCTTAATGGTCCCTGGACTGTTTTCCCTCTTGTTTTTGGTTCATTCGTTTTTCTGTATCCACCTGAAGAGGATGCCAGTGGGCATCGAAACTGTTGTGGAAATAAACTCTGTCTATTAGAGTGGGTTTTTATTATCATATTTTGACTTCCACGTAGAAAAGTGAAGTTTTTCATTTATTAAACTTTTAACTTCACAGAAACGTATACCGGTCGTCAAAGGGTAAACAAACTAAACTCTTTTTCTGGTTCCTGCAGAAACATAGCTGATCCTAAATGGATTTTTCACGCTAAGTTCGAATCTGTTTTCAGAATGTTTCTATCACATAGACGTTTTGAGAAAAATTCAGTTTTATACAAGTATAAACAATTTATTTTATTATGCAAATACAGTTAAATAAACATAAATAGAAAGCTACTGAAATGAGTTAGTGGAATATTTTCGCTTGTATGATGTACAAGGAGCTTCTCTTAACAATGACCAACAGTAATTAGCTAACATATTAGGGTTCCATCTGCCCTGGTACCGTTTTTCCAACTTTAAAATATCCTGATGGAAGCGCTCGCCATGCTCATCACTCACAGCTCCCAAATTCTCAGGAAGGAAGTCTAAAGGGGAGTGGAGGAAGTGAATCTTTAAGAACATTCTACATTCCATTTCATGGTATGCTACCAGCATTCTTTTAACTAAATCTTTTTAGTTTAGTGCTTTGTTGTTACTTAAAAAATTGGTCGCAACGGATTTAAAACACTCCCAAGCACTTTTTCTTTTCCTTCTAAAACTGCATCGAATTCATCATCATTCATCAATTCTCGTATTTGGAGTCCCACAAATATTCCTTCTTTTATTTTCTCTTCGCTGCTTTTGGAGAATTTTTCTTTAATGTATGAAATCCTCTGCTGTTTCGATCTATACCTTTCACAAAATTTTTCAGCAGTCCTAACTTTTTATGCAAAGGTGGTAGATAAACATTTTTTGGTTCAACAAGGCTTTTATGCAAAACGTTTTTTTTGTCCTTCTACTAATTGTCGAATCGCTAACAATGTAATGTTTAGACTTAGCACGGCTGTCCCATTCACATAAGAAACAGCAATATTTCGTATATCCCATCTGCATTCCCAAAAGAAGAGCTATAACTTTTAGGTCATCACAGATGTTACAGTTATACTTATTGTATTCTAAGCTGTTTAAAAGATATTCCATATTTTCATATAATTCTTTTAGGTGAAATGAATGAGCAATGGGAACTGATGGAAAAATATTCCCATTATGTGGCAGAACAGCTTTCAAACTCAATTCTGATGAATCAATGAACAACCGCCATTCTTCAATTTTGTGTTCGTGTGCAAGTGCTTCCATCAGGGCATTAACATCATTGCAATAGCAAAGATTTTCTTTCATTAAAAAAAATGGACAAATTAGTTTTCCCGGTTACGAAGCAGACTCATGTTTGTGTTTTTCTCCAAAAGATTCCACCCTTGTAATCTCGAACGAAGTACCTCAGCTTGATTTTTAGATAGGTTTAGATCTCGAACTAGACCATTGAGCTCCGCTTGAGTGATCATGTGTGGCTCAGTTAGGGTGGAAGGATCATTAGTAGGACCTGCTTCAGCACTTACCTCTTCATCATCATCTTCATCCTCTACAGTATAAATTTCAGGTGGTACTGGAACAGGAAGATCTGGACCATGACCGACAGGTCTTTTTGCCGATGCTAAATTAAGATATAGAATGGATTTCTTGTTTTTTGCAGATAATCCTGATGTTCTAGTCGTACAGAAATAGCAGGCATTTAAGTGATCCTGTTGTTCTCTCCAAATCAATGGTATTGCGAAAGACATAGATGAACGAGGACCTTTAATCCACTGTCGGAGAGGGTTTGCACGTGAAATGCACCAAATATGGGGGTGCCCATTGTTTATCTTGATCTACATTGCATCCGAAGTACAAATGATAAGTTTTTTTTTATAAGAGGAGTAAAGCACCTTTTCTGATTTTTAACAGTAAATTCTCCACAAATGTAGCAAAAATTGTGGGCATCATTAATGTCTACGAGACATACTTAATATTTTTCAGTTTTCTTTTTAACTATTTAAGGTAATCCGTCAATATTCCAAGCACTTATTTCACAATGACCTGTAAAAAATTAAAGTAACATTAATTAAAGGTAACTATAAAAAATAGATGGAAAAAGGTAACTATATCAATATATATACTGTATATATAAAAAAGTAACTATATAAATATATATATTTATATTTAGATGCATTAAACCATTAGGGTGTGTCGAATTTTTCAACTTTCAAATTCCAAATACGAGGGGTGCTAAAAAGTTGCAGCATGACAGGAATTCTAAAGATATTTTTGTTAATTTAATATAATTTAGTTTTGCTTGGTAAGAAGCTACATAAAAATAGTGACTTTTTTTACTTTTTTGTGGAATTATATAATAATTATTATATTAATAATTACACAGCTCAACAAAAATTTTTTTTTGTTTCGTTGCCAAGGAAATTCGTACGAATTTAGGGTATTTTGGGGTTGCTGAATTCCAAAATGAAAGTAGTTTTTCCGATTTGGCTCTAGTTCTTGAGATAATGAATACCCTCAATTAATAGGAAACGTAACCATAACGCGTGCATATGGGAAACTACCGGAACATTCTAGATGGTGAGACACGTGAATATTCTTAGTGTTTACTCCGCGATCATTCTAGAATATTCCCCCTCCGTATATAAGTCATCGGCCACCCAACCAGTAAGTAGGCTCCGCCTGAACATTACATTTTTTGCATTTTTACGTGTTTCAATGGGGTACCAATTATCTCATAAATTAGAGCCAATCTAGCAAAACCGATGTCATATTCGGAATCAGCACCACAAAATTACCCCAAAATCACTCTAATATGATTGCCAATAAAATGAGTGTTGACCAGTGTTATATATGCTGTATATATAATGCACTGCTGTTTTTGCTTATTTCACAGGTTGAAACATATTCATCAGTGTGATGAAGATTACTTGTCCGTCAGTGCTACCATCCTAACCAGTGGGAATTGACCTACAATGGCTTCTAAAAGGAGGACAAGACTGGGGACATTCACATATATGAGCAACCTAATTGGAACTGGTAGAGAGTTGTTGCCCTCTGAACTCCCAACTCTGCGAGACGTTCTGAAATATGGGCTACTGATAAGAGAACAAAGTGGTGAGGATGTGAGAAACTACCCAGCAGCCAGTCTTGCAAAGGACATTTACCCTAAAGTGCTTGAAAAGTGGGAACGAGCAAACAGTTCTTTTGTAGCCCCCGTTGTAAATTCACGAGTCACAATCTTAAACAAGATCCAAGAGAGCTGGGAGCAGGCCAAAAACATATCTCTTGGGAGAGGAAAGCTACCTGTCAAAGAGGCTTTCATTGCAAAACTTGACAAGCTTTTTGACATCCTCAGTTGCAAGTGTAAAATTGTTCTCTGCTCTGAATTTGGCTGCCTTGCAGATGCTGGTTGCAAAAACGAAACTCACATTACCTGTACATGTCCTAGGGAGATGAAGATCCCTGTGAAGGAACTTGCTTTCATTAAAGGTCAGAGAGACAAGTCTGGTTCTATTGGACCACATCAGATTGGCTTGCCAGATCAACCTGAGCACAACAGACAAGTCAAAAAGCAGAAGCGGCAAGAAGACGAAAGAAGAAGGCTTGCTGAATATAAGCAGAGAAGTAAGCAGGATGTTTCAATGTCATCAAATGAAATAATTTTCTCTGATGATGAAAATGAAGAACAAATAGCTGATGCTCAAGATGGAAAGAATGGAAGTTATGAAGTGACATTAGAAATACCAAGCACGTCTTCAACTTCCAATAAAAAGCCAGAGTACAACACATTAGAAATACCTAATGTTGCTATGCATAGCATCAGATATGGTGTTGACCTGCGTGCCACAGCTGCCATCACCACTGCTGCCTTTATGGATGCTGGCTTGATCACTGAAGAAGACAAGAGACTTGTAGTTGATCACAATAAAGTCAAGAGGGCCCAAGAAAAAGTTATGAGATCCCTGGATCAGGAATTTGATGATCTTTGTAAGAAGGGTGAATTTGACTGCATCTTCTTTGACGGCCGTCAAGATACAACTAAAGTTATGCTGAAAGCAGACAATTCAGATCGTCAGTTCCCCAGCATCATCAAAGAAGAGCATTATTCTGTGGGCAGTGAGCCAGGTGGAAGATATCTCTACCACTTCACTCCTGAGAAAGGCTCAACGAGAAAAAAACCTGCTGAAGTTGTTGCTGATAATCTTGTAGATTTCATGAAGAAGAAGGGCATTGATAAAAGCCTGCAGGCCATTGGAGGTGATTCTACAAGTGTTAACACTGGCTGGGAGGGTGGTTCCAAGCGTTGGGTAGAGGTCAAGCTTTGCCGTAAGCTGATCTGGTTGGTTTGTGCCCTCCACACTAACGAGTTACCCCTGCGACACTTGATCACAGCACTGGATGGGAAGACCTTGTCTAACAACAAGTGGACAGGTAACATTGGCAAGATGCTAGACACTGCAACCGAACTTGAAATTGATCCTTCATTCACCAAACTCTCAATTGGAGAGCCTCTTACTTCACTGAGTGACAATGTCGTAAAGGATCTCGTTACTGATCAAGCGTACGGGTATAGGATCACACAGGCCATAAGGACAGGAGAACTTCCCACAGATCTGGCCATTCTTGAAATTGGTCCAGTGAGCCATTCAAGGTGGTTGACAACAGCAAACAGGCTTTGTCGCATATGGGTTTCAAAACATGGCCTTAAAGGCAAAACCCTCAACAACTTAAGACTAATAGTGGAATACATTGTTGGTGTGTACTACCCCTGTTGGTTCAACATCAAAGTAAAACACTCTTGGGTGGAAGGCCCACGCCACATTTTGTTTCAGTTGCGGCTAGTTAGGCTGCAAAAGAAGGCTGTAGTGGATGCTGTTTTGCCAACCATCAAGCGCTCAGCATGGTATGCATTCAGCGAAATGATAATCCAGACACTCTTGTGCTCAGATGACAGTGAGGAGAGGAGAACTGGTGTCCAAAAGATTGTTGACATGAGGGGTGGAGATGATGACACACTTGGAGATCTTTCTGTATGTCCCAGGGAGACACCTTCCATCAACCCCAGTGCTTCTTCCGTGTTGGAGCTGACAGACTGGTCTGACGGGGTATTTGAACCTCCTTTGACATGTAAACTGACTACAGCGGAAGTAAAGAAGTTCTTTGACAAGCCTATGCAAGTTCCACAGTGGCCCTGTCATGCTCAGTCAATAGAGAGGTGTGTGAAACAAGTCACAGAGGCAGCAGGCAGGGTGTATACACATGAGAAACGTGAGGGCTATATCAGAGGCCAAGAAGCAAGTCGGCGGCTGATGTCCAAGAACGAATCAAAGCAAGACTTAATGAAACTTGTTGTTTAAATATTTTTTTTTACTGATGTCATTACTTTCTAATGTTGTTTTATGATTACAAGGATATGTTTTATGATTACTAGGATATGTTTTATGCAGAGAAACTAAAATTTTTATAGCATTACCTGACATTTTGAGAAGCTAAAATTAATAAATGTTGTTTTCCGAGAGCAATTTATGTGCTTTTTAATCAAACGTAGATTTACCAAGCTAAGTGTTGAGCAATCACAAAAATAATAGCAGATTTGAATTCTTCACATCCAAAAACATATTTTTAAAACCCCTCAGTGAAGGAATTGGCAAAAATTAATTTTCACCTCCCAAATTGACACACCCTATAATAAACCATTTATACATCTGTACATCTGCTAACAAGTTTTTCGTTTTAATATTTGGAATATACATCCAAATGGGGTTTTTGGTTCCTGAACTAAAATACTAGGGGCACTCAATATATTTTTCCCAACCCTTTTTTCTTAGCTAAATAATAGGCTATGGGGCTGAAATGTCATTTGGGCCGTAAGTTTGAACTTTCTGCGTTTCACATAACCGGAATTTTTCCAGTTTGAACCTTCCGTCCTTGTATAAAACCGCTTTTAAACGCCTTTGTATAAAACCGATGGTTAACGCAGTTTCGAAAATTGCGTCTGACAGTGATGTGCGTCGTAAACAGAGAGCTGTTATCGAGTTCTTAACTGCAGAGAAGGAAACAGTTGGAAATATTCACAAACGTCGACAAAACGTTTACGGAGATGCTGTTGTTGATCGAAGCACAGTTGGACGCTGGTCTAAATGTGTGAGATCATCGGAGACAGGGAGAGCCAGCCTCCATGATGAGCCACGCAGTGGTCGCTGGCTGTGACATCTCACACTGTGCAACGTGCTGACAGCTATCATTGGAGCTAGGAATTAGTGTAGGAAGTGTGAATACGATAATTCAACAACTGGGATACTCAAAAGTGTGTTCACGGTTTGTTCCTTGCCAACTAACTGAAGATTACAAAGCCCAAAGGAAAGAAATTGCTTCTGAGTCGTTGGTTCGATACGAGACAGAAGAGGATGACTTCCCTTCACGAATTGTGACTGGGGAAGTAACTCGTGTACACCACTTTGAACCTGAAACGAAACGTCAATTCATGAAGTGGCATCACGCAGACTCCCCACACAAGAAAAAGTTCAAAATGGCTCCCTCTGCAGCAAAGGTTATGGCCACCATCTTCTGGTGAATATTATGAAGAAAGGACAAACAATCAACTCGGAGGCATATGTTGCTATCCTACAGAGACTCCAAAGACGTATAAAGTGAGTTTGACAGGAGAGAAAACTGAAAGACGTCCTTCTTTTGCACGATAACGCAAGACCACACAACAGTTTGCAAACAAGAGAGGCCATCACAAAAATGCGCTTGACTGTGTTACCCCACCCTCCACACAGCCCGGATCTAGCACCTTCAGACTTCCATTTGTTTGGGCCAATGAAGGATGCTATTCGTGGAAGAAAGTTTCAGAGTGACGATAAGGTTGTTGAGGAGGTTAAGAGGTGGCTCCAGCGGAACCCAGCGGACTTTTACCAGCAAGGAATAAAAGCCCTTGTTTCGAGGTGGAGGAAAGCCGTAGAAAAGGTATGTAACTACTTGTGTACAAAATTTCTGGAATTTACAATGAAACTTGGAAAGAAAAAAAAGGTGGGCAAAAATATATTGAGCGGCCCTTGTAGACGATCCCTATGTATTTTTTTGCACTGAATCCGAATCTGTTTTTAGAATTCTTAAATATATTTAACCTTTTCTTCCATTCAAAAAACACTCAAAGCAGCATTTTCAATTGAGAACTCTCTAGCACTATCACTTTCACTATTTATCAATTCATTATCATTTTTACTACCACTAAATGTAAGAGCTTGTATATATTTTGCACTAAGACAATCTGCCTTACCCTCTCATTGCGACATATTGATGGGCACTGATATAACTTACGATATGTAGGTAGTGGTATTCATCGCTTCATTGGTGAAACGATGCCATCAGTCGCAAGATAGAATCCATAGGTTGTCATAGGAATGCTAAACTAGTGTAGTAATTCATGAACGGCAATTTGCTTATAGAAATTGCAGTTAATCAATATAGTTAATCATATCTCAAAATCTATACGCGAGAGAAGAATTCTAAAAACAGATTCGGATTCAGTGCAAAAAATACATCGGGACCATCTATTTTGGTTCAGGAACCCAAAACCTTGTGTATATATACAGTATATTTACTATATATACACACACATATATATATATATATATATATGTATTATAGGTGTAAGTAACATCTATTTTACCACTGTTTAAGAAGGAATGATTTCAATGAACAAATTGTCAATGCATAATTGATTAATTACACTGAAAAACAACATTTTTGGTTCCTGAACCAAAATAGATGGTCCCTATTTGGCTTAGCCACAAATGAATATTTCATCACTTATGAAACATCCGAAGGTGACCATGAATTATCACTCATTCCACATCTCAATTTCAGTATTCATAAAAGTTGCCTATAATATAAGCAAAACCTTTCTTCTGTACGCTGGTAGCTAGTAGCACAAAAAACGTTGGCCAGTGGAGCTACTTTACGATTGTCGCGGTGGAGTGCAGAGGAAGGGAAGGAAGAAGGAGGGAGGGGAACCCATGTGTGATTCTGGTAAACAGGGCTAGCTGAAATCAGTCGCGTGTCCGCTCGAGCTAAACGTGGTTGTGTTGTTCCTACCCGCTCATACGCTTTCCCGCGAGTGAAGTGCTTAACAATGAGTAAGGTTGACTTTTTGTTAGATAATCCATTTAGTGGATTAGATTTACAAACTAAATTGTTAATTAAAGAATTAGGGCCTCATCAACCTAATATATTAAAAAATCAAACACACAAAACACAATCAAGAACATTTAATAGTGAATGGTATAACAGAAAGCCATGGCTAACAGCTAGTGAGAATCGTAAAAGTTTGTACAGTTTGAATTGTTTGTTGTTTGGAGATGAACTTGCTTGGACTCATAATGGTGTAAACTATCTGAGGCACCTCTCAGAAAGAATAAAAACACATGAACAAACTTCTTGTCACATCGGTAATTGTTTAAAAACAAACTTACTTGAAAAAGTGAAAATTGCAAAGCAGTTAGACGCAAGACATAAGATTTCAGTCCAACGCCATAACGAATTAGTAGACAGGAATAGGCAGGGTTTAAATAGAATCAATGACTGTTTAAAATTTTGTGGCAACCATGAACTTGCTATTCGAGGTCATGATAAAACAGAAAAATCTCTCAAAGATGGCTAACTTGACTTCATTCTCCTCTTTTTTCTCACATTCATCCAAAAGAACAGCTATGCTGTAAGAAGTTTGCGGAGAACGTCTGCCTCGTGTGGTTGTAACCAGATGGAATTTTCAGAGCAGAGTCGTAAATTCCGTGTATGAAAATAAAACATCACCGATGCAGTGCTTTGAACGAATCCAGAATGAACCTGGATAAGACTCAGTGTCAATAACACAAGCAAGTGCTCTACTGAACTTCCTGAAGAATGATCAGTTCATTTTCTTTCTTAATGTGTTTAGTGAAATTATTCCGGTAATTGAGTTGTTCTATAACATTCTTTAAAATAAAATTATAACGACTGTTTCTGTGAAGCAATATCTTCACTCATTTTGTACATCTATAAAAGAAATTCGTCAAAAGGTGTCACAGTTACCTGATGATTCGGAACAAACTACTGAAACGAAACAAAGAAGAAAAGGCAACAAAATAGCCTGTGCAATCGAATGCTGTGATCTTATGCTACAAGAGGTTTAAGACCGGTTTGGTGCAACTAGTAGTATGCCCGGAAGATGGGAGAGTGCAAATTGCAGTGCAATGTTGATCAATGTTGCAAAGGGGAGTAGGGGTAATGGGGGATAGGGTATGCAAAAAGGGGATGGGGGTTAGTTCCCCCAAGTTCCATGAAGGGGAGAGGGGGTTTTGGGGGGAGAGGGAGAATGACCTCCTCCAAATGGGTTAACCCTAACCTAAGAAGGTAACCTAACCTAACCTAAGAAGGTATCACAGCGCATAACGGCAAGTGAAGTAATCTTCTAAATCATGCCGGCAGATGACCATCATATAAAGAAATAGTTATTCAGGGTGAACAGTGTAGGTGAGCTCAACCCTGTACCGTTCAAGTGCTTTTTACCAAATTTCTTGATATTTCGCGGAGTCTATGCCTTTTAAATACACATCCAGCTCCAGTCCATTCTCACTTTGCTCCTTCCTACACTTGGTAAAACCGTCGAGCAGAGCGGTGTACGCGTATTCGAGAACCGTATCAAAATAAAGCGTCTAATATAGGCTTTAGTTTGCGGAAACCGACGATTTCAAACATTCTATTGAGAATGAAATGGTTTCGCGTGGGGATAAGGACGTTATTGTCTTTTGCATCCTTCCACTGAGGGGTTTTAAAAATATGTTTTTGGATGTGAAGAATTCAAATCTGCTATTATTTTTGTGATTGCTCAATACTTAGCTTGGTAAATCTATGTTTGATTAAAAAGCACATAAATTGCTCTCGGAAAACAACATTTATTAATTTTAGCTTCTCAAAATGTCAGGTAATGCTATAAAAATTTTAGTTTCTCTGCATAAAACATATCCTAGTAATCATAAAACATATCCTTGTAATCATAAAACAACTTTAGAAAGTAATGACATCAGTAAAAAAAAATATTTAAACAACAAGTTTCATCAAGTCTTGCTTTGATTCGTTCTTGGACATCAGCCGCCGACTTGCTTCTTGGCCTCTGATATAGCCCTCACGTTTCTCATGTGCATACACCTTGCCTGCTGCCTCTGTGACTTGTTTCACACACCTCTCTATTGACTGAGTATGACAGGGCCACTGTGGAACTTGCATAGGCTTGTCAAAGAACTTCTTTACTTCCGCTGTAGTCAGTTTACATGCCAAAGGAGGTTCAAATACCCCGTCAGACCAGTCTGTCAGCTCCAACACGGAAGAAGCACTGGGGTTGATGGAAGGTGTCTTCCTGGGATGTACAGAAAGATCTCCAAGTGTGTCATCATCTCCACCCCTCATGTCAACAATCTTTTGGACACCAGCTCTCCTCTCCTCACTGTCATCTGAGCATAAGAGTGTCTGGATTATCATTTCGCTGAATGCATACCATGCTGAGCGCTTGATGGTTGGCAAAACAGCATCCACTACAGCCTTCTTTTGCAGCCTAACTAGCCGCAGCTGAAACAAGATGTGGCGTGGGCCTTCCACCCAAGAGTGTTTTACTTTGATGTTGAACCAACAGGGGTAGTACACACCAACAATGTATTCCACTATCAGTCTTAAGTTGTTGAGGGTTTTGCCTTTAAGGCCATGTTTTGAAACCCATATGCGACAAAGCCTGTTTGCTGTTGTCAACCACCTTGAATGGCTCACTGGACCAATTTCAAGAAGGGCCAGATCTGTGGGAAGTTCTCCTGTCCTTATGGCCTGTGTGATCCTATACCCGTACGCTTGATCAGTAGAGAGATCCTTTACGACATTGTCACTCAATGAAGTAAGAGGCTCTCCAATTGAGAGTTTGGTGAATGAAGGATCAATTTCAAGTTCGGTTGCAGTGTCTAGCATCTTGCCAATGTTACCTGTCCACTTGTTGTTAGACAAGGTCTTCCCATCCAGTGCTGTGATCAAGTGTCGCAGGGGTAACTCGTTAGTGTGGAGGGCACAAACCAACCAGATCAGCTTACGGCAAAGCTTGACCTCTACCCAATGCATGGAACCACCCTCCCAGCCAGTGTTAACATTTGTAGAATCACCTCCAATGGCCTGCAGGCTTTTATCAATGCCCTTCTTCTTCATGAAATCTACAAGATTATCAGCAATAACTTCAGCAGGTTTTTTTCTCGTTGAGCCTTTCTCAGGAGTGAAGTGGTAGAGATATCTTCCACCTGGCTCACTGCACACAGAATAATGCTCTTCTTTGATGATGCTGGGGAACTGACGATCTGAATTGTCTGCTTTCAGCATAACTTTAGTTGTATCTTGACGGCCGCAAAAGAAGATGCAGTCAATTTCACCCTTCTTACAAAGATCATCAAATTCCTGATCCAGGGATCTCATAACTTTTTCTTGGGCCCTCTTGACTTTATTGTGATCAACTACAAGTCTCTTGTCTTCTTCAGTGATCAAGCCAGCATCCATAAAGGCAGCAGTGGTGATGGCAGCTGTGGCACGCAGGCCAACACCATATCTGATGCTATGCATAGCAACATTAGGTATTTCTAATGTGTTGTACTCTGGCTTTTTATTGGAACTTGAAGACGTGCTTGGTATTTCTAATGTCACTTCATAACTTCCATCCTTTCCATCTTGAGCATCAACTATTTGTTCTTCATTTTCATCATCAGAGAAAATTATTTTATTTGATGGCATTGAAACATCCTGCTTACTTGTCTGCTTATATTCAGCAAGCCTTCTTCTTTCGTCTTCTTGCCGCCTCTGCTTTTTGACTTGTCTGTTGTGCTCAGGTTGATCTGGCAAGCCAATCTGATGTGGTCCAATAGAACCAGACTTGTCTCTCTGACCTTTAATGAAAGCAAGTTCCTTCACAGGGATCTTCATCTCCCTAGGGCATGTACAGTTAATGTGAGTTTCGTTTTTGCAACCAGCATCTGCAAGGCAGCCAAATTCAGAGCAGAGAACAATTTTACACTTGCAACTGACTGAGGATGTCAAAAAGCTTGTCAAGATTTGCAATGAAAGCCTCTTTGACATGTAGCTTTCCTCTCCCAAGAGATATGTTTTTGGCCTGCTCCCAGTTCTCTTGGATCTTGTTTAAGATTGTGACTCGTGAATTTACAACGGGGGCTACAAAAGAACTGTTTGCTCGTTCCCACTTTTCAAGCACTTTAAGGTAAATGTCCTTTGCAAGACTGGCTGCTGGGTAGTTTCTCACATCCTCACCACTTTGTTCTCTTAGCAGTAGCCCATATTTCAGAACGTCTCGCAGAGTTGGGAGTTCAGAGGGCAACAACTCTCTACCAGTTCCAATTAGGTTGCTCATATATGTGAATGTCCCCAGTCTTGTCCTCCTTTTAGAAGCCATTGTAGGTCAATTCCCACTGGTTAGGATGGTAGCACTGACGGACAAGTAATCTTCATCACACTGATGAATATGTTTCAACCTGTGAAATAAGCAAAAACAGCAGTGCATTATATATGTATACAGCATATATAATTATTAATATAATAATTATTATATAATTCCACAAAAAAGTAAAAAAGTCACTATTTTTATGTAGCTTCTTACCAAGCAAAACTAAATTATATTAAATTAACAAAAATACCTTTAGAATTCCTAAGTCATGCTGCAACGTTTTAGCACCCCTCATATTTGGAATTTGAAAGTTGAAAAATTCGACACGCCCTAACGGGGTATCACTAACCTGCTCTCTTTTTGTACCTACACCTGCAGGTATTTTATAACGATCCTCTCGCCACTTCTCAACCGCCACGAAGATTCTGTTCATCTCCTCAATACTTAAATAAATAACATTCCGTTTACCAGAGTTTGATTGTCTACACGACGGTTCAAGTACGTAATTAATAGCGTCGGTTTAACGCCTGAACACACGCACTGACTTCTTCACGGACACATCGTATACGGCATTAAGGATACTGCTCAACGGAAGCTCCCTCGTTTTCTACTGTGAGGAGGGCACGTCCAGTCGAGTCAAGCTCTGAGGTGACTATGAGCCACTGGTAAGCGGTTCGGCTCAACGGGAGGTGTGGGAGAATGAGTCACACTGTCGCGTCACACTATAAGTTAGTGATTCGTGTACGGAGTTGCTCCAACGTGAAAGAGCCGAATATTTGTAGTCCATTATACCGGGCAAACAGAATTTTCCGATACATGAAATTATATCGGCTTTAATGTTTAATAGGGATCATACATATTCGTTCATTTTATCCACACATTAACACTCCGGCGCACTATTTGAGAGAAACATGCGTCCATATTTATCCTTTTTGCTTAACAAGCGATACTCATCTCGAAACTCTATTAAAAACTCGCACAGGCCTTTAGCCACAACCTCACTGCGAACCTCGTCATGATATATATGAACGTAATGATAAAAATATTTCAGGTTGTCCATGATGACAAGATTTATATTCTCAGCCGCAGGGTAAGCGTATTCGGTATGACGTAACATGACATAATACCGCTTGTCACACCAATCATCAACAAGGTTCACTACCCACACCCGCTGCTTCTCTTCTCACTTTGCGGTATATGTGCGCCTTTACGCAGTTTAGTTCTGCGACGGAGTCCATTACATCGTTTGTGCCACGAAAGCCCGCAATGCTCTCGCCAGAATATCCATAGCGTATGTGAACCTTTTGCTCCTCACGCTTCGTACAGTTCAATGTGCCCTTAAAAGCTTCAAAGGACGGATGACTAGGGATTCTTTCAGTATTCACCACATCTATAGACTTTATCGAATACCACTTCATGAATGTCGAGCTCGCAATATCAAAAGTAGCCATCACTATTTTCCGTCTGAGCGAGAATTCTTCAAAATATACGTCTGAGATCCAGAGCTTGCCGAGGTCAACTGAGCACTCAGGGGTAGAGATATGACCAGCTAGTAGCAGGAGTCACGTGACCCTTTGATTGATCATACAGTGGACGGAGCTTAGAATTTTTTTCCTGTACACACACACACACACACACACACACACAAAGGAGAAAATGAAGCACTAATTGAAACATGATTTATTTTAAATAAATAAACATATCATTAACAAGTAAATAGTCTCTAATTCATGGTATATATTCAAATACACGTAATAAATAAATAAACGTCAACAATAGACACACAAAAATAGCAAACATTCAAGGACCATGATATCCAAAGGGTACAGTGTCGTAGGTGCCAGGCACCTGGTATCGCTTCTTGTAGGTGTTACGACAGACCTTCGTGCCCCTAAGTTCCTTTACGCCCTTAATTTTTGTGCTCTGAAGTTATGAGTCTCCACAACCAGATGGGATGGTTGGCCATTACCATCGTCTTCTAAGCTCACTAGATCTTTGAGAGATTCAAAGTTAACGATCTGGCGGTTGTCATGGTTAAGTGATACCTTTAGCCTTCACGATGTACTTGTACTCATCCCCCATCCTCACGCGTACACCGTAAGTTTTTGGACTGGTTGAGACCAAAAATCGGCGTATGCGATGTCGCCATACTCATCCTTGATCTCATCAGTCAACTCCCCAAGGAATTCCCCAATAGGTGGCATATATTTACCTACCATCTCCGTGAATATCACACTATCTGTATCAGCGTACAGAGAGAGAGAGAATGCAACAGATGTCACAGCTTCATACGTGCGTAGGCTGTTGTGAAACTGGCTACAGGTATGTTTGTGACACGTGATATTATGTAAAAAGGTGTTGTTACAAGAATTATGTGTTAATTTTAAAATGTTGAATGACATTTTTGTCCATTTTTTGTACTCTTTAATTCTCCGATTTGTCTAAGTGTTATGATGATATTATGTAAAAATGTATTGTTACAAGAATTATGTGTTAATTTTAAAATGTTGAATGGTATTAATAATGTGTTGAAAATATTTATCTTATTCTTACCCAACCCACACACAAGAAAAAAGAATAAAAATTTACAACACCTCATCGACAATCTGGCATTCGGCTGATCGTCCTTCAAAAAGGAAAAAAATGACATACAGATCGATGCAATCCCAAAAATATTATTGGTAGAGTATGAAGAATGTTTATTATTAGAGTTTATTATAAGCGTTCAATTCAAAAGAGGTTTTAAAAACGAATTCTCATCCGGTGAGGTCAATAGTTTGAGGAGAAAATGTTGCTTCATACCCCAATACACTCCTGATAAGGTCGGTGTCAGAGCTTTTAAAACGCTAAATGAAATTCATAGACCACTCAAATTGGCTCAGATAGAACAAACAATACAGAAAAATTTTAACATCATTAAATGTTATTCAGCACATAAGAATAAAAACTCACATTGTAGCCCATATAATTTCACATTGGGGGTGATCGCCTCTAAAAAGGGAAAAAAAATAACAGTCGGAGCAATCCTAAAAATATTATTGGTAGAGTATAAAGGGTGTTTATTACGAAAGTTCTAATCAAAAGAGGTTTTATGTAAGGGAAAAGCTTGATGAGCCGCACTTTAATAGACTTAATTACTTACACGATGTAATCGGCACCGCTCGTGCCGGGGTTACTCTCGTAGGACGATTCTTTTAACGCCGCGTGCTCTAAAGTCTGGCTTCATCAAAAATGGACACACGCATCAGCACTGTAAAACAACGACACATACGTAGAGAATGGGCATTTTATATATATATATAATATATATATATATATATATAATTATATTAGCGATGATATATAGATAAAAATAGCTACTCACACTGTATCACAACTGTAGTGATTCCCATTCTCCTGATTTTACAATTTATTTATCTATTATTATTTACTTTCTTTAGTTACACTTTCTAACAACGCAAAAAGACCGGGGGAATAATTATACACTTTATTTTTACTATTTACTGACTTATACGAAAACAATTTAGACAAACGGGGTAATGCTAGGGCGGAATTTGTGTTAACATTTAGCCGGGGAGAGAGACGCATTTAACGATTTTAAATAAACACTGAATCCTAAGAAAAAACACCTTACGAGAACGCCCGTCCGACTCAGCCCCCAGCTTGGGCACATTTTAATGTTGCCAATTCGTATTTTTATACAAAACATTTTTAATTTCTTATTAAACAAACCATTATTAAATTCTTATAAACAAAACATTTAATTCTCAATACACTACACTCGCATCACCCCCTTGAAAATAAGTTTCCACTTGGAAAACTCATTTATTTCATTTATTTTCTTTTAACAAATTTATTTATTTACTCAACAAATTTTTTATTTTTCAGCTTTTTCTTTAACAAGTTCAAAGTTAGAAGACAGGAAATCATTTCAATGACAAATTCTGCACAAATATTTTATCATTTTATAAAAATCGAAACAAATTTAAATTTTCAAATTAACATTTCACACTAATAATCCAATTTACAACCTGTAACAAAGCTGTTACCTGAAAAATAAAGTATAATTTTCTTAACACTGGTTACAACACTTCAAGTTCACAGTCTATTCCAGCGATGTCTCATCAAAGATCGCTTTACATTCGAAGCATATTCATATAGTTACATAGTTACTATCAGGGCAACATAGAAAGAAGAACAGCATGTTTACAAAAAATACTGACCAGAGCGCACATACTATTACACGAAACACAAAACAAATGTTGTACAATGATCGCACCCTTTCACTTATAATTTCATTACATAATAATGACTTTAAACCTTAAAATTACACTTATCTACCTTAAAATTACAATGCGACCTCAAAATTATACACATATTTTGCAATATGTACATTAAAATTATAAAGCGACCTTAAAATTATACACATATGATGTTCATGTGTTGACTTGAAATTCTTTATCCGTCGAAGAACAATCTCAAAAACTGCCTACTAGATACTGGAAAATTTTGTTACTTATTTAATTTGTTTCAATTTTAATCCCAAATAATTGTTTGGGGGTATAATGATACCTTTTTCTGATTTTGAATGATGTTAAAGCCATCTACATTTTTGTACATTAGTATATACACAGGGGATAAATTAAGTAAATAGCGTTCTCTGGCACTCTCTCCAGGCTGCTCTTCACTGGAGATGCGGCAGTGAGAACATCTTTCAAAAAAATAGCGCTGAATTATTATACTGTGCCCCTCTTCATACTTGGCCTGAGCTTCACAAATTAAATAAATAACGCAATCTGGCAACTATTCTACATATTTGGACTGAACTTCAGAGATTCAATAAATAACAGAATTATTCAATTATACATTCTTGCACCCTCTCCATATATATGTATACACTCAGCCAGGATTACGCCTTCTAAGCCAAAGAAGGTTGTAATGCTGATGGCTGCCTCTTCATTATGTTATGAGCCGTAGCAGTGGGAACATCTCTCTCTTCTCTCTCTCTTTTAATATGGCGCTGCCTCTACCATTAATAATATATATATATATATATATATATATATATATATATGCATACATTCGTTCTAAGTCAACTGGCTGTGATGCTAAAGCCGACCAGGGTAGCTGGGTTGACACTTCATTATGTTATGAGCCGTGGCAGTGTAAACATCTCCTCATTCCATTAATATATATATATATATATATATATATATATATATATATATATATATATATATATATATATATTAGGGCGGGTCGATTTTCCACATGTTTTGAAATCGCAAGGTGAATAAGTGCCCAGTAGTTAGGTTTGGTTGAGAAATGAACCCAAAAAAATTTTCAGAGCAAACGGATAAGGGCCTGCTTGCGGATTTGCAATTAAAGTTTGTTATGGTTTTTGACCCAATTTTTGTCATACGCGATAGGTAAACTCGTCATTTTTGAAGACATAATATTAACTAATTATAGATGTAGCAACTCAATATCATTTTCTATCCCAAGAGGAGACAATGCCTAATGTATATCATGTTTTAAGTGTAAAATTATAAAATTTCTTTGAAAAAACATGCATTTTTGCTAATTTATTCACATATTTTGGCTACAAAACTTGAAAAAATATTTTCAAAAAGTGATAAATCCCAAAAAATTACATGTTCTCATATAAAAAGAAAAACTATTCATATAAATCATCATAAGATTGAGAATAATGTGCTTTTAACATAAATGCAGGACGCATCCTCCTGCTCAGTACTTTAGTAAGGATACATCTGTGACGAGTTTCGAACCCGTACACGGTATGGGAAGCCTCTGTCGCTAATGTTACACTCCTCTCAACACTCTGAGAGTGAGAAGGCAAGTCTGGAATGTCTGGCTTAGTGTTAGTGTCCATGAATGACTGGATTTCTTCATCAGATAGGTGCTGTGTGGTAGGTGGTTCCATGACATCAGGGTCAGTGAGGTCGATAAGCTCATGCCAGTGATGTGCATTCCAATTCACCTGGGGAATTTTCTTCCCTCTTCCTGATAGCAGAGAAGAGGATGCGAGGAGAATCATGCAGCTTAGAGGATGCCTTTATCTCAAACCATGCAGGAGCATAAACTCGAACAATGTAATGGACCAACTTTTTCAAATTCAGGTTTGGTCTGTTGTCTCTTGTGTACAAACAAAGAAGTCGTATGGCAAGAGTTAACCATCTTGCATGGTTAAGTGGACCAATCTTCCAAGCAGCCCATCCGTCATCTACTCTTCCTGATCCGATCCCTCTGCAATACTCATACAGAAGCCTTTGATCATGACTGAGGTCTTTCAGTACTTCCTCTGGAATGTACCCTTCAATGATTGGAGTTTCCACAGCTTCAGACTGTACCTGAGGTTCATCCTGGATATCTTCTGCTCACCTTTGCTCAAGGGGCCCGCTGAAACTTCTTGGGCCAGTTGTCACTCCATCCATTTTATTGAAAAGAGCTTTTAGTGGGAGTTCATTCTGATGCAGTGCGCAACCAATAGTGTGGTTTCCTCCCCAGAGTTTCTTCAACTTTTACCCCTAAACCACTCTTCCAGCCAATGTTGGTTGCGGTATTATCAAGAAGAATGGCTCGGATACTTTCAAGGCTATTATATTCTTCAAGAACACTGAATGTCTTCTGAGCAAGGACCTCACCAGTGGCGCCTATAACAGGAATTGTTCTGTGGGTCAAGTAGGCGCCAGGAGATTTTCCATCTTCATAGGTGAAGGTGAGGTGATGTTCTGCGTCAACACACTTTCTGAGAACAGTTTCCCCTTCAGGTGTCTCTATTTCTTTGTAATTCATGGTATTCTCGTCAACCTTCCCATCTACACCAACACAAATGAGCTGTGTCTTTTTCTCTGATTCCAAACCCTCACTAACTACCCTAATTTGGGCTTTGGCTCTGTCTAATTTGCACTTGTCAATCATGATGTGATTGATGTCAACTTCAGGTCTCAGTGGGTGTTTGATGTCATGGAGCAAGGCATTCCATTCCCAAGAGCTGCGCCCAGATTTGATGAACATTCATTCACCTCTGACAAGTTCCATAGCATATCTGGGAAACTTTAAAAGGTTGTAGTCTCCTGAAGGCCTCTTCCTAGGCTGCCATTCATCTTCTTCCTGAAAATAAATGGAAAATATTAATGCGTTTTCTGTTTATTTATTTATTTATTTATTTTATTTATTTATTTATTTATTTATTTATAATTATACATAATTAATATAAATAAAAGGAAACTAACCTCGGCACCAGATGAACTGCTTGTAAGTCCAGGCAACTCTGTAGGCTGTATGAAAGATCCTACTAGCTCAACTTCCTCCTGAGGTAGTACATGTTGCTGTCCTTGTTTGGCCTTCCTGTCTCTTTTGGCAGCAGCTGTGTCCACTGAAGACAGCTGGTATTCACCCTTAGGACCTGTTTTGGATCGCTGATCACGAAGGTATGCTCTTTCTTCAAGTGGCACCTTTGCATTTCGAGGGCAAACACAGATGATGTGTTCTCGTGTACACTTGTCCTTCTTACAGTATACTCTTGAATCACTGCAAGGCAAAATATCCAAAGAACAGGAACAGGCAGAAATATCAAAAAGTTTGTCCAAGTTAGCATCCAGATTTCGCTTGACACTTGCCTTAGCATGCTTGCGATTAATGTCTTTCACAAGAGTGAGTAGGTCTTTAACCTTTCTGTCAATGGATTTGTCATTAATCAAAGACAGCCTTGGATTCACTGAAGACCAAATGGATTTTAAATCCTTGCTAACTTGCTGCACTAAGGCCCAAAAATCTGCGCCAGGGTTAGCATAATTAAGGTCATAATAGTATTGAATCAGCTGCCTGTAAGTGCTTGGTTCGGTCATTAATGATTCACAAGGACCACCTCCATACTTTTCTTCACTTTTCTTTCGGGTCAGGTGTCTTGTTTTCGCTTTCGGCATTATTTACACCGGAAAATCTGAAACTTAATGAAAAGTGTTAATGCGAATAGCAATATGTAAGAAATAAGCGTGAACGGTCACAGGAAATATATTTTACCATTATTTTTTAATAAAGATGCATAATTAATAATTATATACAAATACAAGCAAAACGTTGATATTTATGCTTATAGAAACAAGTCAATAATTTTGGGTTTGCTTTGTTTTGGTTGCGCGTATGCCGCATACGGGATTTTGCGCTTGAAGCGACAACAGAAAAAATTAAAAACTTAAAAGCTAAATTCGCATTCTGATTTTTATCAAAATGCATTTCTTTGTGATTTTCACATTTCATAGATGAAACGACAACTACTGGATGTTTATTCGCTTTCTGGTACCAACTTCGACCACCCATAATATATATATATATATATATATATATATATATATATATATATATACACACACGAGTGGTCCAAACAGGTCAAAATCCGAAGTTGCCAGGTCTGGACTGTAGGCTGGATGGTCGAGAACTTCAAATTTAAGTTCTTGAAGGCATTTTCTAGTCTGTGCAGCAGTATGAGGGCGCGCATTGTCGTGTAACAGAATAACACCTTCCGACAATCTCCCTCTCCGTTTTGTGCGAATTGCTTGCTTTAACTCATTCCGAAGCATGTCAGAATACGATGCACTTGTTACTGTAGTTCCACGCTCTAGATAATGTTCAAGGATAGGGCCTCGTGTATCCCAAAACAGTGTTAGCATAACTTCACCTGCTGACGGCTGCACTTTGAATTTCCTTGTAACGGGAGATGTTGGATGCTTCCATTGCTTGCTCTGTCGTTTGCTTTCTGGTTCATAGTGATGGATCCAGGTTTCATCTCCAATGATAATGCGCTCCAAAAAGTTTTCACCTTCTTTATGATACCGCGCCAAAAGACGAGAGCAGACGTCCATACGATTACGCTTGTGCTCTTCTGTCAACTGTATGGGCACCCATCTTGCACAAACCTTGTGAAAGCCAAGAATGTCATGAACTATCGAATAGGCTGATCCTTGACTGATGTCTAATGAAGATGCAATTTCTTTTATTGTTAATCTTCTGTCATCGAAAATCATGGCTCTGACTTCTTCCTGCTTGTCACAACTGGTTGATGTTAACGGTCGTCCTGAGCGCTGAGCATCTGTCAGACATGTCCGACCTTCCTTGAACATTTGAATCCACTCGTACACATTTCGCCGTAGTAACGCATTATTCCTATACTGAGCACATAAACGCGTGTGAATTTCAGCTCCTTTCACACCTTCTGCCCACAAAAAACGAACCACGGATCTCTGTTCTTCCATAGTACAAATTGAAAGCGGCGCAGCCATGCTCACTACTCGTACGATATGTGACAGCTACGAGTAGCCTAAATAAGCCTATATTGTTGCTAGCCTAAATATACTTATTGAAGTACCCTCGTGTGTGTGTATATATATATATAAACTACTCGGCGGGTTTTCCTGTTTACACCCGAAAGTGTATAAAGTATCAGTGAATCCGTGCATATAATATATAATCTGAAATTCATTAAAACTAAGAAAGTGCAATACAGTTTACATAATTTATCACCAGTTTTAACCTATATATTCTAAACCAATGATTCCCAACGTGGGGCGCACGCCCCACAGGGGGGCAATTTGAATATTTTGGGGGGCAATTTGAAAATGCTACAATAAAATGAAATTTATACATAATAATTTTTATAAGTAAATATATTTTAAAATTTCAGTAACATATAATTATTTTTATTTGCAACATTTTTACACGACGACAACAATTGCATATTTTACTTAACATGTTGATTCAAAGACAAAGATATTTGGCTTCATAACATTTCTGGAATTATGTCAAAAGAATATTTCTGCAAGAAAATATACCCAGTTATATGTGCTAAATAAGTGTGAGGTAACTGATGATGCTTTACTTGTCATTGTGGATCATTTGAAAATACTGGCCTGTGATTTAAATTACAGATTTTCTGATTTAAAAGAAATGAGTTTTCCATTGCTAGCCATTGCTAGTGGACCTATCTGAAGTGGGCATGAAGTATCAAGAAGAACTGATTGAAATACAAAATGATGAGTCTGTTAAAACTATATTCAAAGTAAAAGGAACCATGATGTGGCTCTGTGATGAGACCAAGACTAAATATCCAAATTCAACTCGTTTGGCGAGAGAGCTACTGTTACCATTCCCATCTTCATATTTGGTGGAATGTGGTTTTAGTGCTGTAAGTGACTTACTACAGAAAAAAAGAAACCGACTGGATATCACAAAACGAGGAGACTTAAGACTGAAGCTAACTAAGTTAGTGCCGCCTGAAATCAAAACCATTTGTAATAAACATCAAGCTCAAGGATCTCACTAACATGAGATTATCAAACTTTGAATTTGCTGTATTTTTACCGAATATCGTGAATTTAAAGTGGTATTATTGATTAAATTACTTTTTTGTGAATTTAAAATTGCAACTTTTCAACTGAGAAGTTTTATTTCAAGGAAATAATATAGTTAGCTTCAATCTCAAGTTTCTTGACTCATATTTAATGTAACTCATATTGAATGTACTCATATTATTGAAATTTAAAATTATAACTTTTCAACTGAGAAATTTTATTTCAAGGTAATAATTTAGTTAGCTTCAACCTCAAGTTTATTTACTCATATTGAATGTACGGTAACTCATATTAAATGTACTCATATAGGGTGTCCCAAAAAAAACTATATACTCTTTACAGCATCATATATTTTATAATTAAAAAAAAATCCAAACAATATATTGTTATAGCAACTGCCAATGAAAGGTAAATTAGTAATCTAAGTGATCAAAATGTTATAGCGAGTTGTTTGCATATAAAACTTAATTAACTACGCCAAGTGCTCAAAATGTTCTCCGGCGGCATGAATGCACTTTTGAATGCGTCGACGAACTGATTCGCAGACATGAACTAATGTGGATGCTGTGATGGTCCCGCACTTTTCCCTAATTGCATCCTTACGGTGTTCGAGTGTTGCAGGTCTTGTACCATAAACTGCATCCTTCAGGTAGCCCCACAAGTAAAAATCAAGTGGAGTCAAGTCCGGTGAACGTGGAGGGTACTCAACGCTTCCTCTTCGTCCTATCCAACGGTTAGGCAACGTTTCATCGAGGTACCTTCTGACATCACAATGATAATGAGGGGGGGGCTCCATCTTGTTGAAAGTAAAAGTCGTCGTTTCCAAACAACTTCCGAACTGCAGGTATAATTTCTGTCCGCAGCATGTCGAGATATGCGGCACCAGTAACTGTCCCATTAAAGAAAAATGGTCCAACCAAACCCCTGGATGATAAACCACACCATGCTGTTAATCCTGGTAAATTAACATGTTTATCCACATAAACGTGTGGATTATCAAGTGACCAGTACCTGCAGTTGTGTCGATTTACTGTGCCATTCAGCTTGAAGGTAGCTTCATCAGACCACACGATTTTGTTGGCAAACTGTACGTCTTCGGCTTCCATTGACTGAAACCATTCACAAAATTCGAGTCTGCGATCAAGGTCATCTTCAGTCATGGCGTGTAACAGACTTGGGATGTAGCTTTTCCATTTTGCCGACTTTAAAATCCGGTGAACACCTGATTTGCTGATTCCGGTCTCACGGGCGCATTGCCGAACTGATTTCTGTGGTGATCGATTAAATTTTTGCAACACTAAAACGGAGTTTTCATCACTCGCACTTGATTTGCGTCGTCCAGATCTTCGCTTGTGCATATCTTGAGCAGATCCCTCTGCCTCAAACTTGTCACGGATGCTTGTAATGGCGAGACGTGTGGGTGGCTTTGTACCAAATTCCCGGATCCATTGCCGCTGGACTTCGGACACATTCTCAAATTTCCAATACCATTTCAGAACACTTTTTCGTTGCTCCAGTGTCAAACGTTTACGCAACATGGGTTCTTTTGCTGAACTGAATAAAGTTGAATGCTGTAGAGTTTGTATCGTGGAATGAGTGCGTAGGCTAAGTCCGAAGCAAGCTAGTGAGTGACTAGACTACGTTCGGTCCATAGGCTTCGCCATTACAAGGCCTTTGATAAAACAAGGCCAGGCTTAGTCGACGCATTCAAAAGTGCATTCATGCCGCCGGAGAACATTTTGAGCACTTGGCGTAGTTAATTAAATTTTATATGCAAACAACTCGCTATAACATTTTGATCACTTAGATTACTAATTTACCTTTCATTGGCAATTGCTCTAACAATATATTGTTTTTTTTTTAAATTATAAAATATATGATGCTATAAAGAGTATATAGTTTTTTTTTGGGGCACCCTGTATTATTGTAAATTTTAAATAATACCTTTTCAACACCAAATTTGTTTTTATATTAATGGGGGGCATCAAATTTTTTGAGGTGTCGAGGTGGGGCATGGCGCAAAAAAGGTTGGGAACCACTGTTCTAAACGAAATACGGTTGGCATTCGAGAAAGTTGAAACAAGGCAGGAAAAAGGTCATAAAACAAGGTCAGAAAACCCTCGAAAATCCCTTGACCACCGAAAGGAAAGAAATAGAAATAAAAATAAAGAAATAAAGAAAGAATTTGTGTGGCTATTTATTTTTACGCTAATTAAGGAATGGCATGGGTATGGGTTCAAATTCTCACTTAAGGCGAAACACGTCGTGGGGATCAAATTTCTGTGTGGCGCATGTACACAAACGGTAAATTCATTCGCGGTCTTTAGAGAAATGGAGTTAACAGACTCGAATGTTACAGAAAAGAATGAAATAATGGGGACACAAGGGTCCTGAATTGTCCCAACGAAAAACCGGATCGAAGAGAGAGAGGACGAAATAACGAGTAACAGCATAAGAAAGAACAACAATTTAATAACGAATAACAATATAAACAATATAATACGGAAGGAAGACATAGATGAAAGAAAAGAAATAAGTAAAAGTTGCGAAGTAGTCAAACTGACCAACGAGCGAAATGATAAAAAGATAATAACTAAAAACGTAGAAAATAAACAGTCAAAGAAAAATAATGATAATACCAAAATTAAGAACTTTGAAAATAATAAGAAAACAAGTAGAAGCGTAGAAAATATCGTATGTAAATACTACGCGAAAGGGAACTGCAGATATCGGGATGGGCAATGCATATATGCACATCCCACATTATGCAAACGCATTACACAAGTGGATACTGCAAATTTGATAAGAAATGCAAGTTCCACCATCTTACGGTCTGCAACACTATGCAAGATAGGAGTTGCAAATACGGAAAAAAATGCCGATACCACCACCCTCAAAGGAACAACGAGTGAACAGAAAAAACGAACATCAAAGAAGAGTGCCAATTTTTTAGACGCAGCCAACACATTTCAGCTGCTAAATACTATCCAGCAATTACAAAACCAGCTGACAAATATAGGAATCCGAGAGCCGGACAGAAGGTACGAACAAAGCACTTCATGCGTTATCGGGACAACAGGTACCGACAAAGATAAAAAGAGGTAAATTCTCGGAGGACCACAAGGCAACGAAACCGGCACCCCATTGGAAAACAAATCGGAACCACCTGTATGCGAAAAGAAAGAGAAAAAATAAAAATAATCCTAGCCAACATCAGGGCCTTAAATCAAACCAGTCCACGAACAAAGTTTA
This sequence comes from Bathynomus jamesi, assembly GCA_023014485.1. Taxonomy (NCBI): domain Eukaryota; kingdom Metazoa; phylum Arthropoda; class Malacostraca; order Isopoda; family Cirolanidae; genus Bathynomus; species Bathynomus jamesi. The sequence continues at coordinate 487,367 of JAJOZX010002823.1, read as the reverse complement.
TACCTGAAAGGACTCATGCAAGAAGCCGGAGCAGACTTTGCATGCCTCACGGAAACTCATCTAAAGGACTGCCAGGCGAACTGTGAAAATTGTGAGTCCTGTATTGACAAAAAAGAAATACAAATTGACAACTATAACATCCTCCGAGCCGACAGAACAGTGAGACGTAAAGGAGGATGTGCTATTTACACACGCGAAAGGCATAGCAGAAATACTATAAGTACCTCAAACAGCTACGTAGAATGTGTAGCAGCAAAAATTGAAAAATTAAATATGGTACTAATTGTAATGTACAGACCCCCAAACACGCCAACCTCAAAATTTTCAGATTCCATTACAGAGGTAAGAAACTGGTAAAAGATCTACACTCTCCAACCCCAAATATTTTTCTCTGTGGTGATTTTAATTTCCCATTCATGAAATATAAAAGGATAGGAAAAAATATATGTATACACCAGGACAAGGGGGGCACACGAGAAGACCAGGAGCAGGTAAAAATGCTACTAGCTCTAGCTGATGAATTTATGTTAACGCAAGAAATAACAGAAAACACAAGAAAAAACAACTGCCTAGATTTTATTCACAAACAACAGTAATCTAATTGATAATGTAGAAATACCCCAACTATGATATCGGACCACAACATCATTGAAATAACAACTAATATAAAGGCAACAGGAAAGGAAAGAACACGCACAACAGAAAGAAGCAAATTCGAAATTTTTAATTTTCACTCCAAAGCTATAAACTGGGAAGATGTGACATCCAGCATGGAAGTAATAGATTGGAAAACCATTTTCGAGGCCAAGACAACGGAGAGATGCTAATGACGTTAGAGGAGAAGACGTTAGAAATTGTGGAAAAACATGTCCCAAAGATACAACAAAGAGGAAAGAGAAGCAGGTTCGAGAGACAAAAGGAGAGTGACTGCAAAATTAAGTAATTGTAAAGATAACATCAGAAAAATATTAAATGATAAACTGCAAAGTATCGATGTCGTCATACAGGAACTAATCGAGAAGCATACAGAAAAAGAAGAAGACGACGCTATAGAAGCGATAAAGGCTAACTCAAAGTACTTCTATAATTTCGCAAAAAGAAAGTCGAAAAACCATGCGACTATCGGACCTTTAAAAAACGAGAACAGTGATTTATCTGATGATCTAACAGAAGTATCTGAAATATTAAGAGCTCAGTACGAATCATCTTTCAGTATCCCAAAAACTGACAAATTGATATGCGATAGAAACGCGTTCTTTGAAGAAGAACCACAAGGGGAAAGTATAACGGATTTCGACTTTACGACGGATGATATTACACAAGCCATAGGGAAACTAAAAACACACTCAGCGGCAGGACCGGATAAATGGAATGCCACACTGATCAAAAACTGCAAGAATGCAATCGCTGAGCCCCTATACTGGATATGGAGACGATCACTAGACACGGGAGAAATACCGGGCATCCTGAAGAGCGCGAACATAGTCCCAATATATAAAGGAGGAGATCGATCCGAGGCCAAAAACTATAGGCCAGTGTCGCTTACATCTCATCTCACTAAAATATTTGAAAGAATAGTTAGACAGAAAATCTATGACTTTTTGGAAACTCAGAAAAAATTCAATGATAACCAACACGGGTTTCGGTCAGGCAGATCATGCCTATCACAACTAATGGAACACTACAACAACATTATTGAGCACTTGAAAGTAATGAAAACTATGATGTACTATACACAGACTTTGCTAAAGCGTTCGACAAGTGTGACCATGGAATCATAATACATAAACTGAAATATATGGGAATAACAGGAAAAGTAGGGAAATGGATATATAATTTCCTTAGTGAGCGGCGGCAAGTCGTTACAGTACAAGGAGTATCTTCATCAGAATCAGAGGTCCTCAGCTCAGTACCACAAGGAACAGTATTAGCTCCACTACTCTTCATAATCATGCTAACTGACATAGATGAGGACGTTACCAGAGACAGCACAGTAACATCCTTTGCGGATGACACAAAGATCAGTAGAAAAATAAGAAACCCAGAAGACATAGGATCTCTACAAACCGACATAAACAGAATCTACAAGTGGACGGAAGACAACAATATGAAGTTTAAACCGAGAAATTTCAGCTTACGGTACGGAAAAAGAGAAGACCTAAAATCCATGGAATATTATACCCCAAATGGACAGGAAATTCAGAGAAATTCCAGAGCAAAAGATTTAGGGGTTGTAATGACAGATGATGCGAAATTTGAAACACAAAATAAGATAGCAGTAAACAGAGCAAAGAGAATAACGGGACAGATATTGAGAACCTTTAAACGAAGGGATAGGAATGTAATGATTCCTCTACTGAAAACCCTGATCATACCCAAATTGGAATACTGCTCGGTCCTAACATCCCCATATAAAAAACAAGACATTAGACAGCTGGAAGGGATCCAGAGAAGCTTCACAGCCAAGATCAATGGGTGCAAAGAAATAAATTACTGGGAAAGGTTACACGAACTAGATCTATATTCACTGAAAAAGAGGAGAGAGATAGACCATTAGTTACACTTGGAAAATAATGGAGAAACTAGTCCCTAATCTTAATCTGAACCCTATAACTCCTCAAACAACGGTGGAAAGTAGAAACGGTAGATTGTGTCGTATTCCCAATTTGAAGGCGAGATAGGGAACATCCTTAACCCTGAAAGAAAATAGTTTTGTGGTGAGAGGACCAAAACTGTTTAATCAGCTGCCCAAAGACCTAAGAAACACGAAGGGAGTTGCAGTGGACATCTTCAAAAGAAGACTAGACGCCTGGCTCAGAACAATCCCCGATGAGCCGGGCGTACCTGGCTATGTGAGGTGGAGAGCACAAGAAACTATCTCACTACTTCACCAGGCCAACTCAAGAGGATGGGCGACAAGCTTGACCTGCGCGAAATGAGGAATCATCACGCGGAACCTTTGTAAAGTTGTAAGGTTGCAAGGAGTATATATATATATATACACATATATATATATACACACAAGGAATAAATAACAATTATTCTAAATAGCGCACTCTGGCAACCATTAAAATAAATCTATATCTGCATTAATATATATGTATACACTCAGCCTTCTAAGCCACCTGGCTGATTACACTTTCTCAGCCAACTAAGGCTGTAAAGAAAATCATTATGCTCCGAGACATGCCAGCATGAACATCTCTTCCTCTCTCTCTTACCTTCTTAGGTCAGGATACCTTCTTAGGTTAGAGTTACCCCGTTTGGGAGGTCATTCTCCCTCTACCCCCAAAGCCCCCTCTTTCCTTCATGCAATTTGGGGGCTTAACCCCTACCTCCATTACCTCCTCCCCATCACCCCTACCCCATTTGCAACAGTGATCAACATTGCACTGCAATTTGCACTCTCCCATTTTGCGGGCATACTACTCAACTGAATATCTTGAGTGCTTCACTTTAGTTGATCCTACAAAATTTGTTGCGTTCAGAAAATAATTTCCTACAAATATACACGAATCTTGTAAATTCTATCCATTTTCTGAAGAAGAAAAACTAAAAAGTGAGCTACGCGTTCTATGATATACAACAGTGAAGAATTTAAAAATATAAAAACAATTAATGAATTTACTGCTTTTTATCTGAAAAGAATTTGATGTCTGCTTTTTCTGAAACAGTTAAACTGTTAAACATTGGCCTAACATCGCCCATCATAACAGTATAATCTGAAAGATGCTTCATTTCTTTGAAAAGAGTAAAAACCTGCTTGAGGAACACCATAGAACAAGGTGGATCCTATTTGCTTTGCAGATGCTGGTGAGGGAAGCTATATTTTTGGGGCCTCTTTGCGAGTGACCCATTGCCAACGTCGGGCTAACATCATGAAAGAGAAAAACTATAGTGTTTGTCACTTACCATTACTTATTCGGACTATAGTGAAATTAATTTTCCCAGAAGAGATCCTTGTTCCATGCATGGTCTGTATGTATTATATATATATATATATAGGGCCTATATACATATATATACACTACCGGTCAAAAGTTGAAGTACACCCTGAAATATTCATAAATATCAAATTTTGTTTAAATTTTTTATTTATTAACTAAGTTATCATGACACAAATTCGTAAGTACAAACATGAGAACTTAAATAACAACAAATCAGGAAAAATGCAAAAAACTTCTTTTTTCTACGTGAAGGTCAAAATATGATTATAAAAACACACTCTAGTAGACAGAGTTTATTTTCACAACAGTTTCGATGCCCACTGGCATCCTTTTCAGGTGGATACAGGAAAACGAATGAACCAAAAACAAGAGGGGAAAACAGTTCAGGGACCATTAAGAAATTCGCACCTCGGTTAGATCCCGTTCTCCCGACACTGGAAGGACATTTTTTTTATTAAAGGGACCCCCTTATAAGTACATTCGCACAAATTTAAAACTATCTTTTTGTTCTATACATACAGATTCTATTATTTTTTACATAACTATTACATTTATTATTAAATTTATTACATTTAATATTGCATTATTATTTATTACAGAAATTATAAATTTATTATTACATTGATTATTACATTGTTGTTTATTATACAGAAATTATAAACCGAAAAACGAATGAAAGAGGCGAGAAGGAAACAATCCAGAGACAATTAAGAAATTCGCACCTAGGTTAAATCCCGTTCTCCCGACCCCAGAAGGGCATTTTTATTAAAGGTCCCGCTTATAAGTACATTCGCACAAATTAAAACTATCTTCTTGTTCTATACATACAGATTCTATTATTTTGACATAATTACTGCATTTATTATTGCATTTACATTTTTTAACATTTATTATTATTACCTTTCCATTAATTATTACATTTATTTTATTACCTTTATTATTACATTTATTGCATTTATATTTATTTCCACATTTATTACTTCCATTATTACATTTACATTTCTTGTTCCATTTACATTTTACCGGAAAAAACAAACCAAAATGAGAAAATATCATCTACATCTTGTTCTCTCTATTAAATTTAAATATGAATGGGAGAACGACAAACAATTACCTTTTCTAGATGTTTTGGTCATTAACGAAAGCGGAAAGCCCAATTTCACGGTCTATAGAAAACCTACTCATTGTAATTCGTACATTCATTATTTTTCATATGATGATGAAGGGGTTAAAACCTCAATTATTTCTTCCATATTTCTAAGAGCACTCAGGATTTGCAGCCCACATTTGCTGGACCCGGAAAATTCAAAGATTTGGAACATTTTTAAGGATTTAAAATATCCTGAGTGGTTTGTCAGAAAGGCGTATTTTAAAGCCAGAAAAATATTTTATGCCCCTTGGGAACCTTCAGTTAACCAAAAACAATATGTAAGTTTGCCTTACATTGCCGGCTTAGAAAGAGTAAAACCGTTGACGAAAGATTTTAAGTTTGCTTTGGCGTTCAAATATTCGTCTACCGTGAAAAGTAAATTGGTTAGGAATAACGTTGCAAAAGAGGAACAAGCCTGTGTCTACAGCATTCCCTGTAAAAGTTGTGATTTAGTATACGTAGGAGAAACTGGAAGAAATATTGAAACCCGTATTAAAGAACACAAATATGCCTTCAGAAGTTGTAATACTAATAATGCCATTTTTTATCACGCCAGCCATAATAATCATGCTATAGATTGGGAATCAAGTAAGGTACTTTATAAATGTAATAATTATGTCAAAAGAAAAATAATAGAATCTGTATGTATAGAACAAGAAGATAATTTTAATTTGTGCGAAGGTACTTATAAGTCGGGTGAACGGGTTCTAACCTAAGTGTGAATTTCTTAAAGGTCTCTGGATTGTTTCCTTACTCGCTTTTGGTTCATTCGGTTTTTTTTTTTTTTCGGTAAAATGTAAATGGAATAATAAACGGAAATGTAAATGTAATAATGGAAGTAATAAATGTGGAAATAAATATAAATGCAATAAATGTAATAATAAAGGTAATAAAATAAATCTAGTAATTAGTGTAAAGGTAATAATAATAAATGTTAAAAAAAGTAAATGCAATAATAAATACAGTAATTATGTCAAAATAATAGAATCTCTATGTATAGAACAAAAAGATAGTTTTAATTTGTGCGAATGTATTTATAAGGGGAACCCTTTAATAAAAATGCCCTTCTGGGGTCGGGAGAACGGGATCTAACCTAGGTGCGAATTTCTTAATGGTCTCTGGATTGTTCCCTTCTCGCCTCTTTCATTCGTTTTTCGGTTTATAATTTCTGTATAATAAACAACAATGTAATAATCAATGTAATAATATAGTTACAATTTCTGTAATAAATAATAATGCAATATTAAATGTAATAAATTTAATAATAAATGTAATAATTATGTAAAAAAAATAATAGAATCTGTATGTATAGAACAAAAAGAGAGTTTTAAATTTGTGCGAATGTACTTATAAGGGGGTCCCTTTAATAAAAAATGCCCTTCCATTGTCGGGAAAACAGGATCTAACCTAGGTGCGAATTTCTTAATGGTCCCTGAACTGTTTTCCCTCTTGTTTTTGGTTCATTCGCTTTTCTGTATCCACCCGAAGAGGATGCCAGTGGGCATCAGGACAATTTACCAAAAGCAAAGTCTAAATTTTAGATTCATCAAAATAGCCTCCTCTAGCAGTAATCACCTGCAGAACAAATTCGAGGCATGCGCTCAACAAGAGAAAGAAGATAGTCTGGTTAAAGGTGCTGCCAGCATTCTTGTAAGAGTTCCCAGAGCTTCTGAGCACTGGATGGCTGCTTGGCTTTCACTCGTCGATCCAGTTAATCCCACACTAGCTCGATAGGATTCAGATCTGGGGACTGTGCTGGCCATTCCATAACTGTGAGCTGACGTCGCCGTTCTTTCTGCTTCAGGTAATTTTGACACAGCTTGGAAGTGTATTTAGGATCGTTGTCTTGCTGCATTATGAACTGTTGTTCAACTAGTCGCAGTCCAGATGGGATGACATGGCGCTGTAGAATGCTGTGATAGCCACGTTCAGTATTCCAGTGACTTTGTGGAGATCTCTAACTTGCTCCCCTGCAAAACATCCCCAGACCATCACACTTTCTCCACCGTGCTTCACTGTTGGCACAAATACTTTGCGTTTGGATCCAAAAACTTCGAACTTTGATTCGTCAGTCCAAAGGACAAATTTCCACTGCTCAACAGTCCATTTTGATGTTTTTTTTAGCCCAGGCTAGCCTTTTCTTTTTGTTCTGGAGTCTCAGCATTGGTTTCTTTGCTGCAGTTCGTCCTTTTAATCCTGCCTCTCTTAGTCTTCTCTGAACAGTTGATATTGAAACTGTTGTACTTCTGGAGTTATTCAGCTGGGCTTTGATTTCAGGTACTGTGAGGCGTCTTTTGCGCAGACTGGTGACTCGGATATACTTGTCCTCTGAGTCTGTTGTGGTTCTTGGTCGCCCTGACCTTTTCCTGTCCTTATTTTGACCAGTTTCTTCGTACCGTTTAATGGCACAAGCAACCGCAGTCACAGAAACTTTTATTTTTTTTTGCAATTTGCCTCAGTGATTGGCCCTCATTTCTCAAAGTTACAATCGACTGTCTTTTTTCCGTTGTTAACTGAGCTTTGACACCCATTTTTGCTTTTTGAAACACAGAAATATACCTTAAACTACACACTTAGCTCCTCTGCAAGGATTTTATATGTAAAGACCTGCAACGCATGTTAATAACTGAACACATGTATTAACATACTCCTGAACAAACACACTACCCGAGTAAAGACTTAAACTGTTTTTGGACCTTTGTGCAGAGCTAATGGCATTAATTTTAGGTTGCATGCTAGACGTAAATGAACACATTTTGAAGGCTATTTTGAAGAAGCTTCTGTGTTACAACACACTGCATAGGGCAGATGCACTGAAGCATACAATATGAAAGCCAGGTAAGCAAATTCATCTCTGGTACCTGTTAAGTTTACATTTGAAGTTTATGTCATGAGTAGGGCGATCAAAAGTCAATAAAGTCAATTTGTATATATAGCTTGCACGACATATAAAACGCCTAAAAACAAGTTTTAAACAACCAGGTGGGGTGTAGTATTGAAGTTATTAAGTCAATAAACGGTCAATTTTTAGATGTTAGGTCAATTTTTAGATGTTAGTCAATTTTTTAGCATTAGGGTAACTTTTTAGTTTTTAGTAAAAACATTTTACTAGTTGGCGACTCTGTACACAAAATCTGGCAACACTTAATAGCTGAACTGTGTCAGTCACAGTTAAGTACGGCTATAGTTAAGAACAAGAGTAGGAAGGCAATGTTTGCCGCAATAGGAAGTCCTCCTGAACCGACTGTCACCCGCTGGGTGAGCTGGTTGGAAGCTGCATTTTATTATGCAGATAATTTTCCAGAAGTGAAGAGAATTGTCGAAAATTTTGAGGATGGGGGAATTCTTGTGCAGAGAGCAAAAGAAAGTGTCGCTAACGATGGTGTTCCAAAGCAACCACTTGCGATCAGAAGAGATTATGGGCCTATTGCTGACTTGGTGACGAAGGCGGAAGCGTCAAATTTCAGCATTCAAGCTGCGTATGAGGCATTGTCTAATTTGAAGTTAGGTAGAGATGAATGTTCTATTGCCCAGTACATTAATGCATGACTCCAAAAGAATGATATCTGCAACATAATTAATCTCAGAAGGCCTGAAATTTCTTCTACTCTGTATGGCTCTCTACAGAACTTCCAACTAACATCCGCTGCTGTGGAAAGATGGTTCTCGATGTTAAAAAAGCTTTTGGCGAAAGACCGCAATTTTTTATCCGAAAATGTCTACAAGTACTTAATGCTGTATTGTAATTGTATTCACTGAGTACCTAAAGTTTATTTCACCAATTTATTACTGAGTACTACTAAGTAATAAATTGGTGAAATAAACTTTAGGTCTTCTCTGTCACAACTCATAAAATAAGGTCAATTTTTTAGGTTAACTTTTTATGGAAATAAAGTCAACTTTTCCACATTTTTACGTCAACTTTTGTTTGCCCTATGAGCTAAGCAGTAAAACATTGGAAATTAGTAGGTGTACTTAAACTTTTGACTGGTAGTATATATGTATATATATTAGTAGTGGACCGGATATCCGCATCCGCATCCGCACTTCTGACTGCGGATGTTATGCGGATATTACCTCTAATAAATTATGCAATTTACAATTAAATTAGCTTATAAAGTAGCTTATAAGGCCCAGTCATGCACATTTCATGTAAAGTATTAATTATTTATTAATGAACAAACAAATATATAAACCTCAAAATATAAATACCTGGTAACACAGAAAATTTAATGAAACTTGTTTCATTGAATTTTCTGTGGCTGAAACTCTTGAGAAAGTTATTATTTTTATCATAATGAAAACATTAATATTAATTTTAATTCTTATGCATTGCCTGCCATAATAGTAATATCACAAATTTGAAAAATTGTCATATATTCATAATTCTATATTATATTGATAGATTAACTATATATCCGCATCCGCATCCGCGGATATTGAAATTAAACATCCAAATCCGCATCCGCATCCGCAGATGTTGAAAAACTGACATCCGGTCCATCACTAATATATATATACCGTTCCTTTCAACCTTTGAAATGTTCCGTATAATGAATCTTCATTTCACAGAGGTCAGGCTTGTTGCCTCTCTTCTCGAGTTGGGCCTGGTGAAGTAGAGTTGGTTTCTTGCGTTCTTCACTTCACATAGCCAGGTACTGCCGGCTTATCTAGAAGTGTTCTGAGCCAGGCGCCTATTTGTTTTTGAAGATATCCACCGCTACACCACTCGCGCTCCTTAGTTCCTTGGTTGAACAGTCTTGGTTTTCTCCAGTGTTGGGAGCAACGGCATTACTTTTTAGTAACTGTCGAGGTAACGCCGTTACTTTCCAGATGTTGTAACGAAAATGGTAACGGCACTACTTTTTAGAGCGATTGCAATCGTTACTCGCTACTCGTTACTTTCAAACTGATAATTTGACTAGTGTCATTTATTAGCTGTTAATTAGTTGTTAGCCTTTCCAAACGAGGAGTATCAGATGCCAATTTGAAAAACTAGTGTTCCTGAAATCGAACAACACACTCCTAAAAACTCTGCAAGATTAGTATTTTTTGACAGGTCATTTTTTTATTATTCGAGTTCATGTTTTGATTTTTTTGTCATATACAGGGTGTCCCATAAGTCCGGCATCATAGGAAAAATAATAAAAAAGGCAAAACAAAAGCTTTTATTTACAGAACGTGCTCAATATGTCTAACATTGTTTTCAATACACAAATTCAGACGTGATACCCAGTCAGCAAGCACACGGTGAATTATGTCAGGAGTAATGGTGTTACATGCCCCAATAATGCGCTGCCGCAAATATCCAACACTCCTAATTTTCTCTGCGTATACCAGCGCTTTCAAGTGGCCCCAGAGATAAAAATCTAGTGGCGTGAGATCCGGGCTTCTAGCTGGCCATTCCACAGGCCCTCGATGTCCTATCCAATGACCAGGGAATTGTTGGTACAAGTATTCCCTTACTTGGGTGCTGTAATGTGCAGGAGCGCCGTCTTGCTGGAACCATGTTGGGAAATTTCCTTCTTCGTTCAAGACACTGGGAAATGCTTCTTCCTTGAGTATAGGTAGGTAGGTGCCTCCAGTGACATGTTCATCGAAAAAGAGGCGGGAAATTGGTATCCCGAGCATGAATTATGGTTTGTAGAAATAGAAAAATATGAATTTCTCCTATGATGCCGGACTTATGGGACACCCTGTACTATAATTTGGTATTATTAAAGCTTTTCTACTCTTTAGTCTTTGCTTAAAAGTAACGGTAGCGGTAACGCGTTACTTTTTCATATAAGTAACTGAAGCGCTAACGACGTTACTTTTTTATCAATGTAACGGTAGCGGTAACGCCGTTACTTATAGAAAGTAACGCACACACCACTGGTGCTCTTACAACAAAACTCTTTTCTTTACCTTCATGGTTAAGGATGTTCCCTCTCTAGCCTTTAATTTGGGGACACGACACAGTCTTCCTTTTCTACTTTCCACTGTTGTTTGGGGAGTTACAGGGTTCAGAGTAAGATTAGGGACTAGTTTCGCCATTATTTTCCAAGTGTAAATAATGGTGTATCTCTCTCTTCTCCTTTCCAGTGAATATAGGTTTAGTTCGCATAACCTTTCCCAGTAATTTAGTTCTTTGCACCCATTGATCTTGGCTGTGAAGCTTCTCTGAATCCCTTCTAGTTGTCTAATGTCTTCTTTTTTATATGGGCATGTTGGGACCGAGCAGTATTCCAATTTGGGTATGATCAGTGTTTTCAGTAGAGGAATCATTATATTCCTATCTTTCGTTTAAAGGTTCTCAGTATCTGCCCAGTTACTCTCTTTGCTTTGTTTACTGCTATCTTATTTTGTGTTTCAAATTTCGCATCATCAGTCATTACAACTCATAAATCTTTTCTTTTAGAGTTTTTTTCTGAATTTCCGGTCCATTTCGGGTATAGTATTCCATGGAGTTTAGGTCTTCAAAACTTCCGTACCTTTATATTTTTTTTATGCAGGAAGAAGGGCCAAGGGCGAATGCCCACAGAATAAACGCTCCTCCCCCACCTCAAGAAGAAAAAAGAGCCAAAATCAAGGTCCAGCGTTTTCGAGATGTTTGGACACTGCGTTTGAAAGATTGGAGGTCACAGACAGGAGGAAAGATGCACTGAGGAAGATTGTTCCAGAGTTCACCGGTTGAGTAGATAAAAGATTGAAAATACCGATTAACCCTTGCGTTAGAAAGTTGGACAGAAAAGGAATGAAAATGTGTAGAAATGCTGGTACTGCGTGCTTTCCTTAAAGGAAGGGCCATGCAGTTAGAGAGTTCAGAAGAGCAGTGTCCGTTATAATAGCGATAGTAAAGAGATTGTTAGGCAACATTGCGGCAAAGAGAGATGGATTGAAAACAGTTAGTAACAGACGGGGAATTGATGAGACGAAAAGTTTTTTATTCCATTCGATCAAGTACGGCTGTGTGGGTTGAGCCAGCCCACACATGAGAAGCGTTCTGCAAGCCCCCTGTACAAAAACAGCAACTCAGCGGTAGTGAAGAAACTGCGGAGCCGGTACACCACACCTAACCTCTTTGAAGGTGTTTCAGAAAGAGAGTATATGTGATCTTTCCAAGAAAAATCAGGAGAAAAGGAAACGTCAAGAATGTTAAGAGAAGAGGAAGGATTGAGTTGTGTATTGTTAAAGGTAAGGGAATGTGGGAGATTGTGACGAGTAGACAGATGGAGGAGCTGAGTTTTTGAGGCATTGAAAGCCACAAGGTTTTCTCTGCCTCGATCAGATACAGAAGAAGCATCAGAGGTCAGGTGCTCCACAGCCATACTACGCCAATCATGGAGCGACTGTTGAGAGGGACCCTTTGCGAAGCGGGTGGGGAGGTGAAGAGTGAAATCATCGGCATAGGAGTGAATAGGACAGGAAGTGCGACTAAATAGGTCATTGATAAATAAAAGGAAAAGAGTGGGTGAAAGTACAGAGCCCTAAGTAACACCACTGTTAATAGCTTTAGAAGAAGAACAGTGGTCATCTACAACCGCAGCTATAGATCGGCCAGAAAGGAAATCAGAGAGGAAGACACAGATTTGTGCCGGACTCTATCAAAAGCTCTTAAATGTCTAGTTCAATAGCAAAAGTTTCACCGAAATCTCGAAAGGAGGATGACCAAGAGTCAGAGAGATATGCAAGAAGATCGTCAGTTGAGCGTTCTTTGTGGAATCCATACTGACGATCTGAAAGAAGATTATGAGAAGAGAGGTGTTCAAGAATCTTCCTATTAAGGATAGACTCAAAAACTTTGGAAAGGCAAGAAATCAAAGCAATTGGACGATAGTTGGAGGGTTGAGAACCGTCACCCTTCTTTGGGACAGGCTGAACGAAAGCAAACTTCTAGCAGGGAGGAAAAGTAGCAGATGAGAGACAAAGACGAAAGAGTTTGCCAGGCAGAAGCACAGTTCTTAAGAACAACAGGAGGAACACCATGGAAGTTGAGAGTTGAAATTTCTGTGTTAAAGTTCATATTGAAAAAGAAATGAAAAAGAAAATGAAAAAGTTTATTGGCAAACGATAGTCCATATGACAAATATTAATAATACGAACTGACAATAGAATACAGTGACAAGTCACATACTAAAGAAATATATATGAACAAATTAATGAGAAATAATTCAGTAATGTCGAAGTTAAGTGGAGCTACAGACAAACGTTTTCATACCATAAATTCAATAACTTAGAAGATATACAGCAGGACTGATGATTAGCTTGGGTAATCGGGTTGGTTGAGTTTCTAATTCTTTGCATAAGACTGCATTGTTACCTCCGAAAAGCTCGGGACATTGTAGGTAGCAGACATTTGCGAAACTAAACATCTCAGGAGTAATTTATGTAGGAGTCTAAAAGCTCTGTTGTATAGCAAATTTAGGGTTCTGCCAGAATCTTTTTTTAAAATTCACCCAGAGTTGCTGTCCGTATAAGGGGTTCCAAAAAACCTTAGCACCCCCATTTGCAGCTTACATGTTTACTTATATCGAAATAGTTTTTAGTGATTATAAAAATATATAAAATTCTTTATTTATTGCAGGTATTAAAATTACTCTAGCTGATAAAGTGATAATATAATGGCTTCTCAATTAATTGGTGATTCGGAGAGGCAACGTGTGATAGATCGCATACGAGCAATAACATTTCGGGAAGCTCGTGATGCTGGAGCCACCTTTATAACACGCTCATGGGTTGCAAAAAAGTTGCGAAGAAGTGAGGTCTTCGTCAAAAGAAATTGGAATAAAACTTTGGATGAATGTGAAATGGACACAACCAAATCTCGGCGCCCAAATTTGCCACTCTCTCAAGAAACAAAGGACATCATTGAAAGCGGCACGCGTAAGCGAAAAAACAGCTGTGCTAAACTTTCTAGAGAGATCGAAGTGTTGAGAGGAAAGATCGTTAGTGGTGAGATCATTCGACTGTACCGTCATAGGCAAGGTTTAAAGCCTTGGCATGAACTTCCAAAGCCAAGAAAAACTCAACTTAACATCGATGACAGAATGTGGTTTGCCCATTATCTTGAAGATTGGGATGTGGATGATTTCATGCATTTAGCTGTCTCCGATGAATTTTTTGTTTACGTAACACGTCGGCCTCACTACCAAAATGATCGGGTGTGGGCCACAACACCAGATGAAATCGATGACAATGAACATTATCGCGAATTATTAAAAAGTCCAGACTATGTTGGTGTGTTTGTTTTGTTCACTGCAAAGAAACTCATGTGGGTGCTGAAGCCAAATGGTCAGAGTTGGGATGGACAGTATTTTCGTGATATTATTCTATCCCAGCATGTCATTCCTTTTCTAAGAAACCCAAACAATGTTATGGATGTCGATCAGGTCACACTTCTGCACGATAAGGCCCCCTGCTTTAAGGCATTAGCCACTCAACAGTTGTTGCGGAACCATGAGATCGATTTCTTTGGAAATGAAGAATGGCCAGGAAATTCTCCTAACCTGAACGTCTGTGAACACATTGGATCAGTCATAAAGGACAAGATTGAATGTCTCTTGTTTCAAGAACCTGCAGGAAGTCGATTTTCGAAGGATACAATGACGCAACACATTGAAACAGTTTTAGCAAATTTGCGTAACGATGATCTATTCACGTCACTTTTGGCAAGCTACCCAAAGCGAATTGAGGCTGTATTGGAAGCCAATGGCGGGAACACCAAGTTTTAATTGTTTCTCATTAAATGCAGGCTTAAATTCTCTTTTGTAAGGTATGTTTAGTTTTACTGTACCTTTAATGGTTTAGGCCATGGGCGGGGGGGGTCTAAGGTTTATTGGAGCCCCGTATATTACTGCAGAAAGTACGAAAGAGAGTCTTTATCTTCACTTGTACAGAACCGGAAGTTCCTTATAGTCACATACGCTTTAGCACAGAGGCTTCGATATTGTTTCCTTATATCTGAATCATCACTCAAGGAGCTGGTGATAATTTGACCCAAATACTTAAGTTCTTTTAATTCCTCTATTGCTTTACTGCTGATTTTGAAACTAATATCAGCTGGCTGATTTGAGCTTTTAGGATGAAATTGCATAACCTTAGTTTTTGTAACTTTTTGTAACATTAAGAAGAATATCATGTTTCTGCGAATATAATTCGCAGACTTTTAGCAGACAATCCAAACCTTTAACAGAATGACTTATTAACACCGTATCATCGGCATAAACTAAGTTATTTATCCTTGTGTTATCTATACAACATCCAACTGTTGCCTCATTAAGTGAAGCAATTAATCCATCAATATACACATTAAGCATCAGAGGAGAGAACAAGGAGCTTGCCTTACCCAGCAAGAGGAACCAAAACATTCGGATAGACATTGCCCCACCTAGCAATAAAAGATTGGTGGGAATACCAAACTTTCGATAAATTAATATGTACATGCGAACTTTCATGTCTTCTAGAATTTTAAATGAAATATTGTAGTTCACTCTGCTTAGATCTAGGAAACAGCTATAAATAGTTGAATTACTGTTAGTGTCTTTAAATATAATTTTCTTCAATAAATAAATACACAAATCAGTTGAGTGGGACCTTTGAAAACCAAAGTGATTAGGAGATGTCCATAAGCAATCATTTAATCGGTGTAACAAGAGTTTCTCTCGTAATTTCGAGAAGCAGGAGGCGACAGCAATAGACCTGTAATTATTACCGGATAGAATGTGTCCATACTTATATTTGACCAGGGGCAAGATATATACTACCTTCATGAACTCTGTAGGGATATAAGTATGAGCAAGCATGGCTGAGAAAAGCAATGAGATATTCAGACACCACTTCATTGGCATATTTTAAGTGCTCACTCGATAGGTCATTTACTCCTGACCAGGGGCGTACCCAGAAATTTGCCGATGGGGCGGCGAACTTGGAACTAACCGTAGAAGTATAATTGAAATAGAGATAAATAACACTGGGGAACAAATTTCAACTTTTTGTCTATTGAATTAGATTTGACAGTCAGTTCTAGGTAATTTGGGTGCGCTGAGCACGAATATTTACTCGGTTTTGCTCTATCAGGTCCTGATTTTGCTCAACACCCCTCCTCTTTCGTCGTATTCATAAAAAGGTTTTTTTCTCAATACTCGCTGTCTTTTTGCAGTTACACATTATGCAACTAGGTTTTTATCTAGGTATTTGTACCTATTGTTATGGTATTGTTGTATTATGTATATTTTTATATGTAACACCCTAAAAATATTTTTAATTTTGTCATTTTTAACCCATTTTAATATTAGTAAATTAAGCTAAAAATATCATAGAATTCTAAAATTTTCTCGAGCGTTCCTGTTCTCTGTAGAGTATTCTAGAGGACAACTAAAATATATAAAAGCGACTCGTTTCCAGAGTTAATCAGTCAATTCAATCAGTCAGTCAGTCAGTCAGTCAGTTGAGTTAGTTAATTAAGTTTGGGCATTAACATAATTTTGAATTGGCATATGATTTAGTGAGTAATTTTGTCATCGTGATTTAATATAGTTGATTTAATTAGACGTAATTTATATTGTACCTACTCATCCGTGTTTCTAGTTTAATTTCATAGATTGTAAGTACCTATTTCATAATAAGTACCTATTTAAACTAATTTTTGTGTTTATATTTCAGATTTGCTTAAATTTATATGAATTAAGGGCTTTAAATACCTTTACAAATTGGCAGAACACTCAAGCAATATGTCATCAAGCACTAGAAAGTTCAAATGCAAAAACAACCCTGATTCCTTCTGTATATATGTGGAAATTTTACACTTCCACATCAACGAGCAAATATAACTGACTTCGTAAAAAGAGCTTACTTAGCTTATTTTGGCATAAAACTGGGGGACCAAGATAAATCGTGGGCTCCACATAAAGCCTGCACTATATGCATTGAAAGACTGCGACATTGGACGAAGGGTTCGGATTCAAAAATACCTTTTGGAGTTCCGATGGTAAGTTTATGATTTCATAAAACTACGTAATTTAATCACTAGTATACTGTAACTTACCTAAATGTAATTGTAACTTAGGTACATAAACAAAAATTTACAGAAAATGTTTATAAGAATCTCAAATATTGCATAAGGTTGAAACACATGGAAATGTTAAATGTTTGGGTGATAACTTTTGATAAAATTCATAAAAACAAGTCTCTCGTCGCTTTTGTTAACGCTTTACAATTTTTTTTCCATATCAGGTGTGGCGAGAGCCTACTAACCACGAGACCGATTGCTACCTTTGCTTTGTCAAGACTTCGGGCTTCACTAAGAAAAATAAACATTGTATCGAGTACCCAAATTTCGACACCGCGATACGACCTGTGCTACATTCAAATGAGATCCCCATTCCAAAATTTAAGGGTCTGCCAACTCAAGAATTAGTTGAAGATGTTCCTGAAATATTGTTATGCACTTTGAGGAGTCAGACACCGATTTTGACCCCAGCGTATTTGAAAGTCAAAACGATCCGCAAAAGTTTAACCAGGCCGAGTTGAATGATCTTGTAAGGGATCTAAATTTGCCAAAAAAGGCTGCGGAAATTTTAGCTTCAAGACTTAAAGAGAAAAACTTGCTTACTTCAAACACATACATTTCATTTTACAGAAAAAGAGAAGAAGAACTTGTTAAATATTTTCGAACAGAGGATAGTTTAGTATATTGCTGCGACATAGTTGGTTTGTTAAAGAAGATGGGGGTTGAGTCTTACGATGCAAATGATTGGCGCTTGTTTTTAGACAGTTCGAAAAGAAGTCTTAAGTGTGTGTTGTTGCATAATGGCAATCTATACGGCTCGATACCGATTGGGCACTCAACAAAATTAAAAGAAAAGTATGAACATATAGAAAAGGTTTTAAATCTTATCAAATATAGGGAGCACGAGTGGATCATATGTGTTGACTTAAAAATGGTTAATTTTCTGCTAGGACAACAAGGAGGGTATACTAAATATCCCTGCTTCCTTTGCTTATGGGACAGCAGAGCCAAAGAAGAACATTATTTCAAACAAATCTGGCCAGCACGAACATCACTTACTGTCGGAGAAAAAAACGTAATTAATCCACCTTTAGTGAGCAGAGATAAAATCATATTTCCTCCTCTGCATATAAAACTAGGCCTCATTAAACAATATGTAAAAGCTTTAGATACGAACGGCGAGTGTTTCAAATACATAACTTCAAAATTTCCAAGTTTAAGTTATGAAAAAATCAAGGCGGGAATTTTCGACGGTCCACAAATAAGAACAATGATTAAAGACAGCAATTTTCCTAATGTCATGAATGAACGCGAAAAAAATGGCTGGTTCTCATTCGTGGACTTGATAGAAAACTTTTTAGGCAATTATAGGGCAGATAACTACGAAGAAATCGTAAAAAAACTTTTAAGGGACTACAAAGAGTTAGGTTGCAATATGAGCATAAAAATGCATTTTTTGAATAGCCATCTTGACCAATTTCCAAGTAATTTAGGTGATGTAAGTGACGAACAAGGGGAGAGATTCCACCAAGATATAAAAATTATGGAGGAACGGTACCAAGGCCGCTGGGATTCCCACATGATGGCTGATTACTGCTGGTGCTTGAAAAGAGACCTGCCATCAACAAGCAAATACGCTAGAAAGTCTTACAAAAGAAAATTTTTGCCACAGTGAAAGCTTCATATCTGTTTGTTTTTTTATTTTAAGTCATTTCTATCGTTATAATGTAATTTTACTGTAGTTTGAACTGCTTGTATTCATGAAACTTGAAAAAAAAATTTAACACATGACTTAATTTTTTAGTCCTAATTTGAAAAATCTGGAAAATGGCACATAGGCTGTCGACAAGAATCAGGACCTGATAGAGCCAAACCGAGTTGA
Organism: Bathynomus jamesi; assembly: GCA_023014485.1. Taxonomy (NCBI): domain Eukaryota; kingdom Metazoa; phylum Arthropoda; class Malacostraca; order Isopoda; family Cirolanidae; genus Bathynomus; species Bathynomus jamesi. The sequence continues at coordinate 468,399 of JAJOZX010002823.1, read as the reverse complement.
AATTCGTATTCAGCGCACCCAAATTACCTAGAATCAAGTGTCAGATATCATTCAATAAAATACGTGTTGCCCAGTGTAATTTTTATGTACGTTCCTGATGAGCTTACGTTCAGTTAGAGATGATTAACTAGCTACTGCTGAAACACATTATGAATAAAAATATAGAATAGAATAGAATAACCTTTATTAATAATAATAAAATAAATACATTTTTTCAATTTACAATAACATGAATAATTTTGAAGCTCGACTATTTATTTTATTTAATTTGGCCCTTAAGCTTTAGGCTTTACTGGATCTTATTAAAAATAAGTAGCTAGTTGTTATTAATTATTAATAATAAATAAATAAGTAAATAAGTAAATAAGTATTATTAATAGTTTAAACATGTATTACAATATTAAACATTATTAATGGACAATATTAAACAATATTAGTGGACAGTAATCCTAGATTTTTGTTAGTATGCCATTATTAATCAGGATTTCAACTTGGTTTTAAACAAATTTACATTCACAATATTTTTTATATCGGCATGCAAGTCATTCCATAGTTTCAATCCAATGAAAATGGGTAGTTTTTGAGATGAAGACAATCTGAACTGAGGTATAACAAGCTTTGATCTATTTCTGGTCTGATACGAGTGGATTTCTTGATGAGTTACAAAATATCTATTTACCCACTGCAAATTAACGATTTTGTTCTTACACTTGTAAATAAAAATAAAACGTGCCAGTTTGGTTATATCGTTGAGCTTTAGTAGGTTTAGCTCTTTAAATAATGCACTAGAATGATCAAGGAAATCAGCATCACATAATAACCTTATTGCTCGTTTTTGGATGACAAAGATACCATATAATGCGTTGTCAGCGGAGTTTCCCCAAACGAGGGTTCAGTATGTTATAGGTACAGGGTGTCCGAGAATTATCTGTACAAGTTTTGGCTGTTATTAAAAGTCAACCATGAAGTGTAGAAATTCCAGTGTTGTCCCATTTTACAGAGAATCTCATTAAGTTTTTTCTGATACCAAGTTTTGACAAGTTTTTTAGAAATTCCAGTGTGTCCGAAAATTATCTGTACAATTTCATCTTTTAATAAAATTCTTGATAACACACGTAAAATTCTTAAACAAGATTATTTAGAATCTGTATTTTCAAAAGTTTCTTTTATTAAAGTAACGTTGTTACAAACATTCGATATGTACACCATCAGTGATTCGCAAAACATCCAATCGATAATCCAAATGTTGCCATGTACGCTGCAGCATATCGACATCAATTCGCTCAATAGCAGCTGTGATTCTTGCTTTTAAATCATCAATGTCTGTCACCCGCTTACAAAAAAGAAAACATTTGTCAAAACTTGTTATCAGAAAAAACATAATGAGTTTCTCTGTAAAATGGGACAACACTGGAATTTCTACACTTCATGGTTGACTTTTAATAACAGCCAAAACCTGTACAGTTAATTCTCGGACACCCGGTATAAGGAAGAACAAGAGTATGATAAAGAGTCAATAAAACTTGTTTAGGGATTACATTTCTAAGTTTAAACATTATAGCAACGCTCCTTGAAATCTTTTTCGCGATATAATTTACATGATCACTCCATTGCAAATTCTTATCTAGCATTACACCAAGAAATTTTGTTACAGTACACTCCTTTATGGCGATTTCATTAACATTAAGTTCATCAAGATATACATTTCTTTTATTAGTAAACATCATGAAATTTGTTTTACTGGTATTTAGGAAGAGTTTATTGGTGGTCAACTATTTCATTACACTGATGAATTCTGAATGAAATATATTCTTAGCTGTATTAACATCTTTGCAAGAAAAAGAGACAGTTGTATCATCTGCAAACATTGTGAAGTTCAGTATATCAGATGAACGTGGAAGGTCATTTATATATAATAAAAATAACAGTGGACCCAGAACTGAGCCCTGTAGCACACCATGTTTGACAAGCGCTTTAGTTGAGCAAACCTTATTTACTGATACAAAAATGATATCTATTGGACAAATAACTTTTAAGCCAATCACTGATTGATCCTCTAAAGCCATAACAATATAATTTATTAAGGAGAATATTATGGTCTATTACATCAAACGCCTTACTAAGATCCATGACTATTGATATCATTATGTCATTGTTCTCCTTAGCTATATTTACATATTCCATAAGATTTAAAATAGCCATTTCCGTTGTTTTATTATTACGGAAGCCATATTGATTTGGAGATAATAAGTTGTAGGATTCTAAATATCGCTGCATTCTACTTTTTACAATTTTTTCAAAAACTTTGCTGAACACAGATAATGAACACACCGGTCTGTAATTTGTTGCTAGTGTAGGATCACCCCTTTAAAAAGGGGTGTTAGACAACCAGTTTTTAGCATTGATGGGAATATTCCTTTGGAAATACTTTGATTGATAATCTTAGCTAAAGTTACAGATATCTTATCTTTAACAAGTTTCAATATAGGTACAGGAATGTTATAAATGTTATTTTTTGTATTTTTTAATTTACCAATAATATTCTGGACCTCAGTAGAGGAAGCAGGAACAAAAGAAAATGAATTTAGTGGGCTGGGTGGCCCATTCTAGAGGTGAGTGATCATTATTTATTAATTGTGAGCGAAGCTTATCCGCTATTGAAGTAAAATGTGCATTTAAAGAGTCTGCAATAGCAGTATCATCAGTAATTTATTATCAACATTTAATTTCTCTGTTGAATTTTTCTTAATTTGTTTTCCGAGAAGATTGTTTATGGTTGTCCAAGTGTTTTTCATGTCTCCTTTATGTTTGGAAAATTGATTGTTATAATAGTTAGATTTTGCAATTTTTATTATTTTAGTTAATTTGTTTCTGTATTGAGTATATTGTATTTTAGGAATTTTGCTCTGTAATTGCAATTTGAATAATTTATCTCTGTTCTTTACTGAAGTGATAATTCCTGGAGTGATCCATGGATTTGCGACACTTTTGGGCGAAACTGTTTTCGCGTGGCAGACGTTTCATTACTAATATCGCTAAAAACTTCTTTACGTTTAAAGTAATTGATAAATGGAATAATCTTCCCGCGTCAGTCGTTCATTCTACCAGCGTTAATGTGTTTAAGAACCGTCTTGACAGACATTTTAAAAATATTAACGTTGTTTAAAATTAAAAAAGAAAGTTAACAACAGGAGCTCTGGTGGTGGTGCTCGAGGATGAGTCTGTTGACGATGAATGCCAGCTTGTGACATGCCAGCGTGATGCCAGCAATAAAAAAAAAAAAAAAAAAAAAAAAAATTAGACTAACACGAATGTAGATGTAGCTCATAGCGTAAACTAACCCACTTTTTGTTTAACTTTACCTACTTTTTTTTTTTTTTTTTTCTTATCCTCCTTACTTTGCATGTCTCTAACTCTTTTCTTGCATGTTTGTAGTTTGCATGGTATGACAGTGAGTTAAGACTGTTTGCATGGTTTGTAAGCGTTCTTATTTTACTTCTTTTCATCTTTCACCCCTCTCCTATATTCTCCGACTATTTTTCTGACTTGTCGGCAGTGGCCGGCGGATGATGATGGTGAGACTTTTTCCCTCTTTTTCTGAATGAATGTTAACCCACGAATGATAGGTGTTGCTCCTTACTTAACCCCTTATTCTCCTCTCTTCTCTTAACCCCCTACTCTCTCCTTTCTCTCGGGCTAGCCTTAGAGTGGATCTTAGGGTCTTTGTTAGCCTTAGCTTCTGTAGATCTGTAGATCTGGGTCATTTAAAGGTTCGTCACAGACAAGTCTAGTATTTTCTACAGCCCCCAATAAATTTTCTTTTGTTAACCTCTGAGAATATTGTGCAATCAATAGTTGTTTTGTCCGCAACCTGAACAATGTTATTGAATATAGAGTAAGTAGAAAAATGATCACTGATGTTTGTGGTTATAATTCCAGAATTTACGAGGGCATTGCTATTTACAAATATATTATCAATCGTTGATTCTGTTATTCGATTGCCATAGCTGCCGACTGGAGTGGGTTTGGTAATAGAATGACAAAGATAGAAAGAATTCATTAAGTTTAAAAATTTATGAGAGATTGTTTCAGATTGCAAATTGATGTTGAAGTTACCCGCAACTATGGCATTCGATTTATGAAAGTTGCATAACATGTTATGTAAGTGAATAAAAAGCTATTGATATTAGTATTAGGTGGTCTATATATTGCATGGACAGAATATACATTACTTTTGTCTTTTATATTCACAATCAGGTTTTCATTGTCACTATTACATAGAGAAAATACTTCGTTAGAGTCGTAAGTTTGATGCACATAAGTAGTATAGCCGCAAAAGGGGAGAGTGCAAGAATGTTGCAGGTTATTGTGTAATGTTGCAAAGGGGGATGGGGGTTGTTGCAAAGGGGGTGGGGTGGGTGTTGCAAAGGGGGGGTGTTGCAAAAAAATATAAAAAAATAAAAAAAAGAAAAAAAAGAAAGAAAAAAAGAGTACTGGCTTTGTTGCCAACCTAGGTTGCAAGGGGCATGCACCAACCTAGGTTGCAAGGGGCATGCAACTTGGAGGCCTCCCCCAAGCTATTCCCCCCAAAGGGCCAGAGAGAAAGGAGGAGAGAAAGGAGGAGAGGTGTTCACCTGGCAGGAGCCAAGTGCACATTAAGACTTCAGCCGAGTAGGCGTTGTTTTATAGGCTCCTAATCAGCCAGAATCAGCCAGTTGGCTGAATCAGCCAGTTGACTGAGCCAAGGAGAGAGAGACACCTGAAGGAGAGAGAGAGAGACGCCTGAAGGAGAGAGACGCCTGTAGGAGAGAGAGAGAGACGCCTGTAGGAGAGAGAGAGACGCATGTAGGAGAGAGAGAGAGACGCCTGTAGGAGAGAGAGAGAGAGAGACGCCTGTAGGAGAGAGAGAGAGAGACACCTGAAGGAGAGAGAGAGGAGTTCTCCCCAAGTTATTTTCGTTTTCCTAACCTAAGAGGCCACTAAGGGGTTTTACCAAAGGGCCTGAAAGAGAAGGACCAGAGGTCCTTCCTCGGCTGGGAGCCGAGGTGGAATGAGTCTTTCACCAACTTCGCGGTCTTTTATAAGCCTCTATTCTGGCTGAATTGTCAGATAGCGCAATGTGTTCAGTTGTCAGATCGCACCATGTATGCAGATGCAGAGTTGCTACATCAAGCCATGTAATCGGGTGCTGATGTGCCAGATTGCACCATCAGATAGCGCCATGTATTCCAGAAATATTAATCATCCATTGTGTAACACAATATGACGATAGTTATTCCAATTAAATTCTGTTTAAATACTCCTTTATTAATTGCATACCTTTCCAGTTTTTTTTTGCAATGATCGGATTGCTAGATATATATTATTATATATATATATATATATTAGGGTGTCACTTATATGCAAAGTTTGAAATTTTCATGCTGACACCCCGCGAATCTATTCCATTGTTAAAAAAAACATGGTGACTGAAAAATCTTTTTATTTGAATAACTATAAAAGGTCGCCCCCGCCTTCCAAAGTTTAATGCTTGCGCGGCGTCTCCATAATCGTTCATTAGATATCTATATATCTCTATATATGTGTGTGTGTGTATCTGTGTGTGTCTGAATATCTGAGAAATAAAGTGAACAATACTTAACGATTCACCGTTTCTCATTTCAGCTACGTGATTTCTGGTGATGGAAACCCGGAAGTGTATATACCTATTAGGGGCAGCGGTTGATGAGGTGAAAGGATGCAAGCTTCCTTCCTACAGGCAAGCATTCGGTTACTTCCTTTACCTTCACCATGAAAAGAAAATGACAATACGTGACGCGTTGAGGAAGTTACTTCGAGCAGTGATGTCCTTCTGGGAGAAACCTCACATTCCAACCAGACTCCAGACACACTGCGTCAGCAAACTGGATAAAGTCTTCGAGGAGTGGAAAGGACTCAAAAAACACGCCTCAAGGACGAGCGATTCACACAAGACGAAAGAAAAAGAATTCATTGAACGCCTCGATCGTCTCTTTGACATCGCCCACGCTGATTGTGAGAAATTGGTCAAGTACCCAGAGGATTGGGAGTTCCTTCAGCAGCAGCGCCAGAAAGGACGTCCAGGTTCAATGGCAGGTTGGGACATGACCCATCAGCGCTAAGTCAAAGATTGTACTCGACGTCGGGAGGAAGAGGAGAAACGAAGAAAGCGATCAGCAGCTGAAATGGAGGCAGTATCCAACGAAGCGGTTTTGGAGTCCTCCTCGGGGTGCCAAAACTTCTGTCAGGAACCGCGCTGGCACAAACAAATGCCATCATAGATTGCCTGAATGAATGGGGAGTGACCGATCATGTCAAATCTATGTGTTTCGACACAACCGCGACAAACACAGGCCACCGTGGAGGAACTTGTGTTCTTCTGGAAGAAAAAGTTGGACGTGACCTGTTACACTGCGCGTGCTACAGGCGGCATTCGCAGCATCGCTAGATTCAGTATCTACCGGTCCAGAAATTCTGCTTTTCAAGCGCTTCCATGATTATTGGACCCGCATTGACCAGCAACAGTTCCAAACTGCGGACACAGATGCGTTCACCAAAGCAGCTATTTTTAAGCATAGAACGGAGCTCATTGAGTTTGCAAAATCACAAGCACTTCAAGTTCGTGATGACTATCAGGAATTCCTTGATCTTTCCGTCATCTTTCTTGGAGGAGTTCCATACAAGGGACTAAACTTCCGCGCCCCTGGTGCTATGCACCGGGCGAGATGGATGGCTAAGGGGCTCTATGCCATCAAGATCTGGCTCTTCCGAAGACAGTTTAAACTGACGAACACTGAGGAACGCGGAATTCGAGATATCTGCCTCTTTTCTGTTTTAGTTTACATGAAAGCGTGGGCAACAGCTCATCTGTCCATCGAAGCTCCGCTGAATGATTGGGAATTGATGAGGACGCTCCTTCGATACCCGCACAAGAAGATCTCTGATGGTACCACCAAGAAGCTGTCTGCGCACCTGTGGTACCATTCGGAGGAGGCAGTGGGTCTGGCGTTCTTTGATGAGAGGATATCGATGGAAGTGAAGTGCAGCGTTAGATCAAGAAGCCCCTCACATGCCGCCAAAACGACCTTTGGTTCTTGATACTATGTTCCTCAGTGACAGCAAAGGACTGGAGCAACTGATCACAAAGAACACCCGAGGATTCTTCTCAAAACTTCAGTTGCCAGATTGCTTTCTGCTCCACCATCCCAGTTCATGGACGTCAAACTCTGAATACGTGCAAGCTCGGGATGTGGTCTCCAAACTTGCAGTGGTGAACGACAGAGCAGAACGGGCCGTGGCTCTGGTGAAGGAGCTGAACGGAAAGTTGACAGTGAAAGAAGAACAGCTCCAGTTCCTCGTTCAAGTTGTCACTGACCACAGAAAGCAACACCCAGCTCCGAACAAATCAGCATTAGTGAGGACGCGAAAGAACTAATCACTGATCAGCGTATGAGCACCATTTATTCTGCTACTGTATATGTATTTTATTTCTCAAAGTTTTGCTTTTGTTGCTTCTCCATTTTGTACCATTATTCGCCAAATTATGTCTTCTATTTTGATTATATAATAAACTGTTTGTATTCTTTGCGTTTTTAAGTGTCTTACTTTCGTTATTTCACCAAATTGCCTTGTTTTTTATCTGGTTCGGCCCAAGCTGTGAACACTGAACAGCTTGTTGACGTCAACAAATGGGTCTTGTTTTCAGTGACGAGGGCGACCTTTAAATGATGACCAATCAGGACCAAATTTCTCTTCCGTATGTTTTACACCAAATGGAACAATTTTAGGGGGTGTCATAGGAAAATATCCATCGTTTAATTTTCCCCCTATTACCTAGTGACACCCTAATATATATATATATACATTCTTTTCTTATGTTAGGTAAATATATATATATATATATATATATATATATATATATTATTTATTTTATAACATTTAATTTTAGTTTAGAAGCAAATTTAACATTAACTTCATTGAACTTAAAGAAACAAATAACATAGTCTACCTTCGAAAACTTCATAATAGAAAATAATTAATTTTATGGTTAACTAGTTTATTTCGTTTACTATAATTATATATAGTCTTTTAAGCAGCTTATGATACATATTATATATATACAGGGTGGGCCGTAAGTTTCCATACATAGGAAAAATTAAACGTTTGTTTTTATGTTTCAGATACCCTAAGAATATGCGTTTGACGTAAGATCTTGTTTACTGATGAAGCAAATTTTTACGTCAATGGAGAGGTTAATCGGCAAAACATACGTTATTGGAGTAATGCTAACCCTAACTGGCTGAGTCCGACGAAGATGCAAGGTGCCGGTAAAGTGATGGTGTGGGCCGGGATATGGGGTGACAGAATTATTGGACCAATTTTTGTCAGTGGAAATCTTAATGCCGAAAGGTATCTTAACATGTTGCAAGAAGAGATTTTCCCATCCCTGCTAAACGAGGAAGGTAACTTCCCAGTTTACTTCCAGCAAGATGGAGCTCCACCTCATTATGGTCTTCACGTGCGTCGGTATTTGGATCAGCAGTTTCCGGATGCTTGGATTGGTCGGCGTGGTCCTGTGGAGTGGCCTCCCAGATCCCCAGATCTCACCCCCCTTGATTTCTATCTTTGGGGGCACTTGAAGGCCATGGTGTATCAGGAAAAGATACGAGACATAAATCATCTAAAGGAACGTATCACCAACGCCATTACAAGCATAACGTCAACTGTGCTAATGCGTGTTCATCAACAGTGGGGAACACGTATTGAAATGTGTTTTCAAAACAATGGCAACCATGTAGAGCATATTATATAAATAAAAATGGTTGTCCATAACAAAATGTTTATTTTTCCTATGTATGGAAACTTACGGCCCACCCTGTATATATATCTGAACTCTTTCAGCTAAAGAAGCCTTATGTATAGAATTGGTTGTGTAATAGCTGATATTAAACTCTTTCCGGTGTGTGTGTGTGTGTGTGTGTGTGTGCGAGTTGTTCATATACAAACACAGCTGGGGAGTGTACGAGTATATATAATATATATATATATATATAATTGTGGGCATATCTAAGAAACAAGCGTGTGTTTCATAATTTCTCTTCATTTGATGTGAAGGGAGACTTAGTAGGGATTGGGGGGAAGGTCTCTTGTTATGAGCTGCTGTTCACAACGAAATCTTTTAGTTGGAGACAACTCACCATAATAATGGTAAAAAGTGGTATCTGGTAACTCAGTCTTCGTTAGAAAAAATACATTAATTATTAATTACAGTTTCATTTTAAAATAATACACATTTGGCATTTTTTCCTGATTTTCATACCTCGCGTAAGATTAACTACAGATCCTATCTCTCTCTCTCTCTCTCTCTCTCTCTCTCTCTCTCTCTCTATATATATATATATATATATATATATATATATATAATATCTAAGTTGCATCGAGATGAAAATTTACGAAACACACGAGTCTCTTTCCATGCGAAAAAAATTGAAACAATATGAAAATTTACGAAACAATTCAATTAAAAGTTGAAATTAACCAAAACTCAATTCGCTAGAGGTAAGGAATTCCGAGAATCTGCCCAACTCGAATGACCACAATGACCTTTCTCATAGACAGCTTGAACAAAACCTCTCTCGACTCCATTTCTTAGATATGCCCACAATTATATATATATATATATATATATATATATATATATATATATATATAGAGAGAGAGAGAGAGAGAGAGAGAGAGAGAGAGAGAGAGAGTTTTGTTCAAATAACGGGATATGCTTGTACGAGTTTACAATTACATCATTATTGCTCTGCATTACGCAGTATATGCGGCTTAATAATATTTCACCGCTTAAAGTACAGGGAAACCTGTACTCGATATGAAGGGCTTTCATATCGTTCAGTACTATTTTTGTTCCCACTTTACAACCGGTTGGTAAGTCATCTTTAAATACGTCTAGAATACAATCAAAAGCACGCACAAAGAGTTCATCGTTAGCTACATTATTAAACACAAGTTTATAAACACGCTTTTCCAATCGAGGGTTTATTTCTACCGACTCGAGCTTTTCAATCGTGAACTCACTCAACATAGCGGCACTTGAAATAATCTTCTAAATCGTTACGACAACTGCGCGTTATATAAAGAAATAGTTCTTCAGGGTGAACGGTGTAGGTGAGCTCAGCCTTGTACCGATCAATTGCTTTGTACCAAAGTTTTATAAGAAACACCAAATAATTGTCCCCTAGCGCAATTGGAAAGGTTTTCACCCCACCTTAGACCCACAGTTTAACATTAGAAAATTCTGAAACCTGACTCAGTGCCAAAATGAAACACCAAATAATTGTCCCCTAGCGCAATTGGAAAGGTTTTCACCCCACCTTAGACCCACAGTTTAACATTAGAAAATTCTGAAACCTGACTCAGTGCCAAAATGAAACACCAAATAATTGTCCCCTAGCGCAATTGGAAAGGTTTTCACCCCACCTTAGACCCACAGTTTAACATTAGAAAATTCTGAAACCTGACTCAGTGCCAAAAGTTTTATAAAAAGGATTCTTTTTCATGAACTATACGAATCACCAAATAATTTTCAAAGGAGAATACGAGCATTAAATCTATTGGTGAAAATATATATATATGTTACTCGTCCGGTCCCGTTATAGCGGATTGGTACACGTCATAGCTCCACCCAGCTACATCGGCAGCCAATCACTACGAACATCTGGTCTTTTGGGGCGGAGCTTGGCGATTGTGCATATAAAAGGGGATATTTTCAGTTTGGAGTAACAGTAGCTATTTTCGCGTCAGTGAATAATCATTCCCTCCACCATGGACCTGTACGTCTCCCCAGACTTGTATGAAGAGAGTGATACTGCAGCATTAACGACAATTAGCCTTTTTAATGCGGTTGACCGTGATGAATTATTTACAACGCAAACCGTAGAAGACATGTGCAGTGACGCTCCTTACAATCCGACGCAAGGGACTACCATAGAAATGTAAGTGTCTATAATTAGAATTTATATATGATGGGGTGTAGTATCTCGTCAAATAGATACTCGCCAAAAATGTCAATCAATGTTATTTTGTTACCCCATTATGCTAAAATCGAAATTTTATGGCAATTATTCCTCGAACCAAAGATATCTTCACATAATGGGGATCTGTCTGTATACTCTGTATATGTTTTAAAAGCATTATTCCTTTAAGGTCCGATGAGGATTTGACACGTGTTATACAATCTTTTGAAGAATCTCGGAATACGGGGGATATACTGAACAGTCAACAATGTCACACATCCTCCACCATGGACCTGTACGTCTCCCCGGAATTGTATGAAGAACGTGATACTGCAGCATTAACCGCAATTAGTCTTTTCAATGCGATTGACCGTGGCGAATTATTTTCAACGCAAACCGTGAAGATATTTGCAGTGACGCTCCTTACAATCCGACGCAAGGGACTACCATAGAAATGTAAGTGTCTATAATTAGTTTTTATATATGGAGAGTTGTAGTATCTCGTCAAATAGATACTCGCCAAAAATGTCAATCAATGTTATTTGGTTATCCCCATTATGCTAAAATCGAAATTTTTATGGCATTCATTCCTCGAACCAAAGATATCTTCACATAATGGGGATCTGTCTGTATACTCTGTATATGTTTTAAAAGCATTATTCCTTTAAGGTCCGATGAGGATTTGACACGTGTTATACAATCTTTTGAAGAATCTCGGAATAGGGAGGATATACTGATCAGTCAACAATGTCACACCGAAATAATGTAAGTGTTTTTCGATCTTTTTGGGATAAGAAGACAATATATTTTCATAAATTTATTAAATGAAAGAAATCAGTACAATAAACAACTACAGAATATATCGTTACAAATATACGAACAAAAACATTATAATATACAACGAGTACGTACAATTGGAAAACGGTTTTTTATCTGTCTGCATACCATTTCATCGTTTCGGCGAGTGTGACACGGGTCAAATAAATTTAAAAAATTTATAAATTCTTTATCATTTGACATATGCATGAGAAATGAGACGCAGTACATTCCGCAAACATTAGTAAAATATCCTTGCATGCGAAATGGGGTCCACACAACTTCGGGAATATGTAACTGAGCGAGAAATTTTACAATAATAGGGTCACTCCAGGGTTGAGTACCGAGTGAATCAAAATAGTACAGGCGCTGTCTATTTTTAAAATAGACAGCGATCCAGTGAATCCCTTCATTACCGATGATGTCTGTGTTCACAATAAGACTACCGCATTCTCGCGTACTTGGCAAACTCAATGTTTCATTCTTCGCAAACACGCCGATAAATTTGGAACGTGTGACTCGCTCCATTACTTTCTGAAGTGTATTAGCATCCATTTTAAAAGTCAGTGATAACGCTTCTAAATCTATCTACTTCTATTAGGGCTTGCGATTCGAGATATACTAGTACACTAATAGGAGCGTCTATAGGCTTGGCGAATTCCAGCCGCACTGAGATGTTTCCGCTCTGCTGTGGGGTTAAATGGGTATTTACGCTAGCAGATAAGTCAGGTGTAATGTCAAACGGGTAAAGGTTAAATTGATCAATGAATTCTTCCTGCGTTACCCCATTACCAAGCTCATCACAATCACCTGCAATATGGGTCAGATTACTATAGGCTCTGGCACAAAGAGGTAACACAGCGTCTGATGAATAGTCCGTACCCATTGTTCCACCCAAAGCAGTGCCATTAACGTATAGAGTTATATTTTTAAGTCCGAAATTCTCGAATTTAAAGGCACTCTTTTTATATTTTCCATTCACCGAAGCGTGGTCCTGCATGCCGATTAATATCCTTTTAGGAAGATTTCCCAGGGCAATGTTTTCTATCTGCTTCGATGCCAACCCTGCAGGAACCGTATATAGTTTGATCTGCACTCTGTTAATAGGATATTTCACTGTAGCGTTTAGTAAATTTTTCTCAATTTCTAGTTGTTTTGGTGAACTTAATTTCACTCGCCGTACGCGGAGGTATGTGTCCATAATGTGAACCACAACGGACTTTGCACCCTCTTCTTGATTCGCATCCAGATTTAAGCAGATCTCAGGACTCGTGCGGGTGAGCTTTATTTTCATATCCACCCCGTTCACAAGCAACTTCTCCTGGAAAGTGAAATCTGTGTGCAACCGTCCAAAACACTCGTATATTTTCTTTTTAGAATTTTTAAATTTGTCCTTTATACTATTTTCATCTTTAGTTTGATAATATCCCTCCGCACTTAAAAAGGTAGCCTTCGCTTCTTTGGAAAAGTTGAGGACATTTTCCAAATAGGCTCGTAGATGATAGTACCCCGTGCCTGCCGATATGTTGGTCTGATTTAAATATACGTCACACTGGTTGAATATGGCGTGCAGAAAGTTTGTTTCAGGGTATACAGCATATTTGTCATCGCAGACCGTTCCATCAGAATGGGCTATACGTAGCTTAGCGTACATGTGCACACAGCTTGGATCAAAAAAGTAAGGACCTGAGCTGGGTATCACGAATTCTATAGGTGCACTCGGGGAACTAATTGTGTTTAAAGGGTTAATTGTAATAAAGTCACTGTGCTCAATAGAAACTTGGGTTGGCGGGAGCTCAAAAAGGACAGCTCCGATTTACAGCATTTGAACTACATGGGTGGATGAAGCGTGCCATGGCGAATAGTGACTCCTCTCTCGACAAGTGGTAAACAAACTATGATTCATGAGATCAATATCTTAGCTTATATCAGTCAAAAAAGTGGTCAACCATAGGTTTCATTCGCTTACAGCATTTCTTTTTGATAGCCTTTTACGTTTAATACCACGTGACCCTTCTTCTTCCGGGGAGCCTCTTCTTCTTCTTCCGCCACCACGCATTTTTCTCTTTGCATCTTTGATGATTTTCGTTCCGTGTACGCTTTAAATGTTTTTTTAGAGCTTCTTTAGGTTTAGCCCCGGCCAATATGTCTTCTGCAGTGTTAAGGCCTGATTGTAGCGCTTTCCTTCCAAGGTATCTGGCACCCCTCTTCAGCAAAGGAACAGCCGTACGTAGTATGGATGAAAAAATGGATCCAAGTCCACTACCGCGCTGGTATCGCATCCCTCGATAGACGGTGAAAGGCTTTCTATCCATTATAACTCAGTGCGTCGAAAGTGTAGCTTCACTGTTAAGCTCCCGTTACCGAATGGGAAGTTTTCGCCCTCAATCGTTCTTATATATATTGTGATATTGGTTATTAAATTAGTTGCGACATTCACATAATGGGTCTGTCATATGTAATACTCAAACTCCTTCCTCTATGGTTTGGGGATGTGAGCAATGCGCAGCAGGCGTGCCTGGGTATCCCCAACAAACTGGTGCTCCACTATATTACTGTAAATATAGCACATGTCTGGGGACCTTTCAGCCAATTTCTCCATCTTCAATTGATACATTAATCTGGACAAGTTATACTGTGTCTCGTGAAATGTGCTCTTTGGAAGGCTGCGCTATATCGGCCGTTGGTTAGAATTTTGAACTTTCTATGTTCTTTAAGACGTCTGTAGTCTTTGATTTTAGGATTAGTGTATGTGCAGGGTTGTTTACGATTTCATATACTAAATCATTCGTAAGGTTTGAGTTTCTTAAACTTACGTTTAAGCCTCTCACAACATCCTCGGCCGAACCATATTGACCCGGCCCTAGTCTTACTTCTGTACTGTAATACCGTGCAATCTTAGTCCGAGCGATGCGCATAGTTTCATCCATAGCTACCCCAGCTTTTTCACACTCGTCAATGTCTCTAAGAATCGTAAAAACGGTTTCTTTATGTTCAATATTTAAAAAGACGGTGTCCAGCTGAATTTCGCATATCCCACCTCATACGAATCACGACCCAATTCAATGTGCCCATGGAGTTCTGTTACAAAGTGGCTAGTGTGTTGTTAGGGTGTACAGACAGGGACGAGGAGGACGGGAGTGTGACGTAGAAATGGTTAGGAGCCATGTTGCATACTATTTAAGCTTCATTATTGCATCAGCTTTTATATAGGTGTTGAAGCTTTCTGGGTACCCTAGCCATTTCACCAGGTACATTTTTCTCCTTCCTGAACCTTTGCTTCCTAAAATTTTCTCAATTTTAAACACATTTTTTTCTAAATTAAACGCAACTTTCTGCAATTCCTCGCGGTAAAAGCTCCTGAGATTTCTTCCCCATTCAAATCTTCAATGTAATACATCATTATCTCACCTTTAGGTCTCACAGCCCTAACTTTAAAAATCTCGCGTGTCCATCCTTGCTCAAAACCCTTTGCGAATTTATTCCCCGAACGCGACAGCCTTACATAATCATTGATTTTGAAGCGCGCAGAGTGTGGTGGTGGTGGTGATCCATCTCTCTCGGGAGCGTACCTCTTTCTAAAACTTCGTTAGGTGTTGCCCCAATCGTGCGATGGTGTGAGCGGTTGTAGGATGATGCCAATGATTCCAGAATGTCTAGAAATCTGTATGTGTTTTTATGTGTAAAATAACGGTGCATGCGTTCCTTTATGGTGCGCTGAACTCTTTCAGCTAAAGAAGCCTTATGTATAGAATTGGTTGTGTAATAGCTGATATTAAACTCTGTCAACATATTCTGAAAAGCACGGCCTATAAACTCCTTCCCCATATCCGTACAAAAATAGCCAGGAACCCTGTTTTCTTTTAACATTAGCGTTTTGGTGGCTTTAGCAACTGTTTCAGGTGATTTATTTTTCAGAGGAACTAGCCACAGATATCTAGAGAATACGTCTATTATGAATAGAATGTAGCGGTAACCATCGTTATACACAGAATATCTTTGCATGTCTGTTAAATCTGCTTGCCAAATAGAATCAATCGAGGAAGCCGTTGTCTTGGCTGTTTTAAACCTTTTTCTCACAGGCTTATGAAGCGTATAAGCGTCCTGCTCCCTCAAAAATCTTTCAACATCTTTTTTTTCCTACTCCGTAAACACTCTGTACAGTCTATCTACGCCGCCGTAAGAGGATGGGGTAGAAATGTCATAATAGCGTTTAGTTAATACGTTAGCCATTTGCGTATTTTAGAGGCACGTGGGTAGGGTTGGTTTAACAACCTCTTCTGCTCCTCTTCAAAGGTGTTACCGCCGGGGGTGACGGCGCCTTCAATTGTGTCACAGGCGTTGCATGTTCCAAGTCTTTTAACCTGTTCAGATTTCCTATCAACGTTTTAGGGACATTTATTTGTTGTAGTCTTGCTTTAATATGCTTCCATCCTGATGGTGATGGCCTATCCCACTTTCTCACCAGATCATGGACAATGTCTACGATATTCGATCCCTGTACCTTTGATCCTTCCACAATGATCTCCCCTGTATCGGTCCATTGTATGGCGGGATCCTCATTCAATAGATTATAAAGACTTAAGCCTTTACTCCTCAATGTAAGTGGGAGGGTATTTTTTAATACATGTTCGATATGTTGTGTGGCTAATCTTTTTGGTTGGTCAGCTGTGTCGTCGGGCACAGATCCTATGTCGCCATCGTCCCCCGTGCTGTGCCTAATAACCACAGGAATCTCTGTAGGGCTCTTATAATTTTCGTACTCGTGAAGAAATTTCTGCAGAGCTTCTTGGTATAAGATTCTTTTCTCATCAGGTGTTTTTTCACTGTTTAATAGGGCTAACAATTCGCTTTCCATTCTTTTAAGTCTGCTTTTACGGGGATCTAGATACGTGTCTGGATTCCTTTGCAGTGAAGCGTACACCTCGTGGGGAATCACTACCACTTTCTTCATTATATTAATCTAGTCAGTAAAGGACCCAAAACTGAAAATAAGATGGGGAGAAATGACCCTCCTGTTTGTACAATAATTCGTTTTTTCTTCGCTACAGTTTGCTTTTACGAGCGAGTGCACGTATTATGTTCTTGTAGCGGCGTAGGCGAGCCTTCTGATGGGTTTTCATTGATACATTGCAATTTATAACGTTAAGACAGATTTCACAGATGCATTTTAAAAAGTCGGCATCGATATTTTTAATAAACATCTGCTGCATTGCCCGGGGCAGTCGATGATAGATTTTTATTAATTCACGGTATTTCTTTAGTCTCTTTGTCATTCTGGAATATACACCGTTTCAGGCTCGTTTGGAAATATATTCGTTCGCAGAAGCACTCTAAACGTGTTTCGCGGATGAAGGTCGCAAAGCAAATATCCGTAACGCGTGCTTGTAGCTTCTTTATAAACTTCCAAAAACTCCTTACGCTGATTCGGGAACATTTGATTGGCTAATACCCCAATTTGTGATACATCTCTACGTTGCGCGAATAAGACTAGATATTGCGTATTTAACGACACATCGCGCATGTATCTATTTTTGAAAAATAGATTCTGATTGATGAAGAACACGCTTATGTTAAGATGGTGGGAGAATACTGTAAATGTCTCGGCAAACGTTTTATCCATCTCCAACATGAGATCGTCAATTACAATGATTGTATGTTCATTTCCCTTTAACGAATTAACGTCATATACGCCTTTGTGGAACAAATATCATCATCTTGGTACTCGTTGAACACTGATTGATACGTCGAATAGCACCATATAACTTTATGCACAAATTTCGAGAACATCTCCCCTTTTCTTTAATGATTTTAAGCATAAACACAGTTTTACCACATCCTGTAGGTCCAGATATAATACATGTGGATGGGCTCGTGAATCTGAATTTTTCTACAGAGTCCATTTCTAACACGTCACACTCCTAAGTGGGTCATTTACAAAATATTACAAATTTTGAGTGCTGATCCTTATATTTCTTCTCCCACAGAACCGTGAATGACGATGAGGTAGAGCAGCCCATCATTACGGATGACCTCGACGACAGTGTAGTTGTGATCTCCCCTGAACCTCACCAGCGATACCGGTAGCACGTCCAAAGCGGAGGTATGAGAACCCCACGTCAGGTATAAAGCGACCGAAATACGCGCCTGTTGCAGCGGTAATAGATCCCCAACCCTCAACCTCTTACGCAACAACCCCCCAGCAGCACCTAATATATCCCCTTATTCATCCGCCGCCCCCCGTTCTGTTAAGTCTACAATAATAGAGCCCCAACCTCAACCTCCTACGCAACAGGCCCCCATCAGCAGCACCTTCCGCTAATATATCCACTAATTCATCCGCCGCCCCCCGTTCTGTTGAGGATGTATAACGCTCGAATTGGTGCGCTCCGCAGCCCCCACCCCAGCCTTGACTAGAAATCGGTATAGAGTCAGGGTCGACCCTAGAGTCATGTATAGCAATGGAATTGAGCGCGGACTACGCCGGGTTGTAGAGCGTATTATAGAGTTTGCTCTTCAGAATCGACGAGCGTGAAGTCAGGACGAGTCTGTCCTTTGGATTCGGGTCAGATGACGGTGATGTAGACGATTATTGGGTGATAGTGCCATTTAGACGTTTGGCGGCTGAAGATGTAGAATATATATTAGGGCGTATAATGCAAGCCGCCCAAAGTAGTATAGCCTTCAATATGGACAACTTCACGGTAAATATTGACCATGTATACCGTGTTGCGGGTCATAGTGCCATACCGTATACTCTTAACTTCAATTCTCAAGCTATTATAGACGGCATATAAACGTCGATCGTGGTTGCGGCTTTATAGCAGTACTCTTAGCACGTATGTTTACTGTACAAAATACACGAACTCAAAAAATTTGGTTGCCTACAGTCGTGGAGCGTGCCCGTAAACTAGCTGTAGACTGTGAACTTGAATTTGACTGTAATATGGGTCCTGAAGAGCTGAGAAGGGTAGAACAGGAAATGAATGTCCGCATAGTTGTTTGGGTTGGATGATCGTCGTAGGACTGTGTATGTTTTTAAAAGCTGTGTGAGAGATCGTACAAGGCCCCTACTTATTTTAGGATTGTCAGGGACAACGTATCTCCCCATCCGTAATATAAGGGCTTTACGCGAGTTATGACAAAAGTCGAAAATATGGGAGACATCATGATTTGTGTAAGGGGTGCCTCGAGTTTGCGGATGATATAGTGAGACATTGTAAAGAATGTCACATGGTATGTGAGCAGTGTAAAAGCACCAAATGTGAAAGCCGTGTAGTTGAAGCTGAGAAGAGACTGTGATGTGTGTAGACGCACATTTTTCAATAATAGCTGTTTTGATTTCCATAAATCAATTGGCACGTGCAGGAAAATGAGAATCTGTGAATGTGGTATGTTTCACACAATGGATAATTGGGGAAAATTTAAGCACAAGTGTGACGTAATTCACTGTCCTACATGCCAGGAGGAATATAAGGCGGATGGAGTAAAGCATGTATGTTATATGAAAGATGCTAAGCCTAAAAATAACCCTTGTATAACTGTATACTACGATATAGAAACATATACGAACGCTGAAACCAAAGAGGTAATTCCACATTTACTTGTGAGCCAGACATCTGTGATGAGTGTATGGTATCGAATGTGACGAGTGCCCCAAATGTGGTAAACGGACAAACGTTTTTAAAACGAATGTCAGCGATAGTCCTGTGAAACTATTTGTGTCCTATATTGTCAAGTTAGCCGACAAGTTCAAAAAAATGACTGTGTATATTCTCGCCCATAACGGGGCAAAGTTTGACACGCAGTTCCTTTATAAGGAGTTGCTTGAACACGAATCCTCTGAGATATTTACAGGTGATCCATTGAAAAGAGGCAACAAATTAATACAGATGCAGATAAGAGGCAATGTACAATTTAAAGATACTTTATTATTCACACCTTGTAAATTAGCAAAGCTACCCAAGGTGATGGGAGTAGCAGCTGAAGTTTCCAAAGGATACTTCCCATACACTTTCCTCACCAGCGAGACTTTAAACTACGTAGGCCCACCCCCCAAACATTATTTTGACTGTATGGATGAACGTGAAGACTTTGATCGATACTACGACAGTTTTAATGAAAGTAACCCTTATAATATAGCTGATGAATGTGAGCGTTATTGCGTGAATGATGTGCGCGTGCTTAGAGTATGTTTCCAGGCCTTTAGAAGGATGTACATAGCCCGTTTCAAATGCGATCCACTGCAAGTCGCAACCACCATCGCATCATTATGTTTTACGGTGTTCAAGAATAACTTCATGCCGAAAGACACCTTAGCCATTATTCACCGAAACAACCCCGCAGTTACGGACACAAGGCTATTTACTGGCTCATACACCTACAGCAACAGACAGGTGTATACATAAAGCACGCCCGCAACACGGGTGAAGTACCCATTAAGATTAATGGACGTGTTTTTTGGGTTGATGGGTTAAGTGAAAACCGTGTCACTGGTGTGAAGACTGTGTACTCCTTTAACGGTTGCTGGTGGCATGGATGCCCCCGTCCTGAGTGCGGAATCACCGAAGATATCCACGGTAGGTCTCCTGCCGACTGTCTTGCATCGACCCGCACCCGCGATCAACTTATAGGATCACAGTTCACTCACAAAGTCTTGTGGGAGCATGAATATGATGCACGGATGGAGACACGAGGTGTACCGTGAGGAAATAAAAGCGATCAAGCGTTCAATGGTGCTGGATCCTCTCAAATGTGGTGATAGCTTGTTTGGTCTTTATACCCATACGTGATGAAGAGCAATCCGTACCCCGTGGGCGCTCCTGAGAAACTGGTGGGACCTAGCCTACCCTCCATCAATGAATTTTCAAAAAATTTGAATGATCGTTACTTTGGGCTCTCTTTCGTAGACGTACTCCCCCCACGCAATTTATGGATGCCGATCTTACCTGTCGTTATCGACGATAAGCTCATGTTTCCCCTGTGCGTGAAGTGCGCGGAAGAGGATAACGGCGAATGTAACCATATACCCCACCAGCGTAAGATCAGAGGCGTATATACAAGTCCTGAGCTGGCCCTAGCCGTACGCCATGGTTATAGAATACTGAAGATACATGAGGTGTGGAGGTTTCAGAAGCTACCCAACCTTTTCACACCATATATAAACACCTTTTTGAAGGATAAGGTTGAGGCATCAGGGTATCCGCGAGGAGTTGATACCGAAGATGAAAAGTCTGCCTATATTCAACGTTACCGCGACCGCGAAGGTATACAACTTGATCGTGTCCAAATTGTAAAGAATCCTGGCAAGCGCTTTAGTGCAAAGTTGTGTCTAAACAGTCTATGGGAAAATTTGCGCAGAATACCGGCAGAGGGACATTCATTTGGCACAAAGTTATAGCGATGTCTGGGATTATGCCAATGCCCCCGATAAAGAGGTCATGGAGATCGTAAATGTAGGTAATACTTACGTAATAAAGTACAACAACACTGAATTTGCCACAGATACCTCAAGGGTTACAAACATACCTGTGGCCAGCTTCACAACAGCCTACGCCCGTATAAAACTTTGGGGTCTATTGCATTCTCTTGGGCGGAGAGTATTGTATGCCGATACAGATAGCGTGATATTCACAGAGAGGGAGGGTGAATACATGCCCACTATTGGGGAGTTCCTCGGCGAGCTCACTGATGAGATCAAGGATGAGTATGGGGACAACGCATACGCCGACTCTTTTGCCTCAACAGGACCTAAGACTTATGGGGTACGGGTCAGGGTGGGGGAGGAAATGAAATATATCGTGAAGGCAAAGGGTATTACGCTCAACCATGCGAATCGGGAGGTTGTTAACTTTGAGTCGTTGAAGGATCTAGTATGTTTGGATGAACAACCTCCCCAACTAATTGTAGGCACCCACAATTTTCGGGCGCAGAAGCTGGGGGGCGTGAAGGAACTTAGGGGTACGATGGTGTGCCGTAACACCTATAGGAAACGTTACCAGTTACCTGGTACCTATGATACCGTACCCTTTGGATACCAATGATGCTTCTAACTCACACGTCTTGTATATAATCGTATCTATTTGTAAATATATATATATATATATATATATAACTTGAATATCTCGTTTATTAAATCGTATTTGTAAATATATATAACTTGAATATCTCGTTTATTAAATAAATCATGTTTCAAATAGCGTTTCACTTTCTCCTTTGTGTGTGTGTGTGTGTGTGTGTGTGTGTGTGTGAAAGTTCTAAGCTCCGCCCACTGTAAGACCGTGAGTCATGCTACTATCTGGGAGTCCCTGCGTGGTCAGTCGACCGCAGTAAGCCCGAGAGATCAGACGTGTATTCAGATCAGACGTGTATTCAAATGGCTACCTTTAATATTGCTTGTACAACGTTTACGAAATGGTATTCAGTAAAGTGCCAGGATGTGGTGGATACCGAAAAACTTCCTATTCCCCTCCTATGCCTCTTTTAAAAACACATTGGATTGTGCGAAGTTCCAAGATGTACAAATACTCTACGGATGTTCTGGTGAGACCGTTGAAGGCTTTCGTTGCACAGACGATGTGCTGAAGTACTGCAGAGCTAAACTTTATAAAGTCTCACATACACCGTGAAGTAAAAGAAACAACGCGTGCAGAAGAGAAGCAGCAGGTATGGATAATGAGTCTTGCTGATGGGTGGTGTGACAAGCGGTATTACGTCATGCTACACCATGTCGATTACTCATACCCTACGACTGAAAATGTGAATCTCGTGATCATGGACAATCTTAAGTATTTTTATCACTATATTAACGTATATCATGATGAGGTTCGTAGTGAGGTTGTGGCTAGTGCCCTGCGTGAATTTTTAACAGAGTTTAGAGACGAGTATCGTTTGATGGGCAGAAAGGAAAAATATGAACATATGTTCCTCTCAAATAGTGCGCCGGTGTGGAGATGTTTAGTAAAACATAAAATGTTCCTAGTTCTTATCCAAACTGTCTGGTGCGTAGGCTGGTAGTGATATTCTTGTACCGGTACAACAATTCGACTCGCGGAACAAGCCCATTCACGTATCATCGAGTCAGCCGCCCGTCGAACCATTCCTGCCTACCTGCGTGCCTCACACGGCTCATAGTTATCTCAGAGCTTGAGACGAGTGGACGTGCGCTCCTCGAATACGATGGAATACGCGCGTGTTCAGGCGTAATTCCGGTACCATTAGCTATGTACTGGAAACGGAATGTAGACCGACAAACAAACGGGTTTATTTAAGTATCGAGGAGATGAATAGAATCTTTGTGATAGTTGAGAAGTGGAGTGAAGATCGTTATAAAATACCTGCTAACGTAGGTACAAGAAGAGAGCAGATTAGTGACGCACCCTCATACGCCGTTCTATGTACGTTGTGTATAAATAACGATCGGCCGTGCATTGATATACGGCTGATGTGGAAGAATGCTTCTGATAATAACGTTCTTATTCCTACGCGAAACCGTTTCATCCTCGACAGAATGTTTGAAATCGTCGGATTCCGTAAGCTGAAACCTATATTAGACGCGCGTGTTACGGACATGCTTTATTTTGATACAGTACTTGAATACGCCTACACCGCTCTGCTCGATGGGTTTACCGAGTGTAGGACTGGTGAGAATGGTCTAGAGCTGGACGTTTATTTAAAAAGTTTAGACTCTTTGAAATACCATGAACATTGGTACAAAGCAATTGATCGGTACAAGGCTGAGCTCACCTACACCGTTCACCCTGAAGAACTATTTCTTTATATAACGCGCAGTTGTCGTAACGATTTAGAAGATTATTTCAATTGCCGCTATGTTGAGTGAGTTCACGATTGAAAAGCTAGAGTCGGTAGAAATAAACCCTCGATTGGAAAAGCGTTCTTATAAACTTGTGTTTAATAATGTAGCTAACGATGAACTCTTTGTGCGTGCTTTTGATTGTATTCTAGACGTATTTAAAGATGACTTACCAACCGGTTGTAAAGTGGGAACAAAAATAGTACTGAACGATATGAAAGCCCTTCATATCGAATACAGGTTTCCCTATACTTTAAACGGTGAAATATTATTAAGCCGCATATACTGCGTAATGCAGAGCAATAATGATGTAATTGTAAACTCGATTAAGACCGAGTTTAGTATTTTGAAAAAAAGTGAATTGTATTTATATTTTGCTTGACATTTCTCCTGTACTGATTATACGCATATTTCTATTGAAATGTATATTTATTTCTATTTGAAAAGTATATTTATTTTATAAATATATCTCCATAATTGTGTGTGTGTGTGTGTGTGTGTGTATATTTCTCCTGTACTGTTATGTACATATTCCTATTGAAGTGTATATTTATTTGAAATGTATATTTTATTTTATATATATCCATAATTGTGTGTGTATATTTCCTGTACTGTTATATGCATATTCCTCAAATGTATATTTATTTTCTATATATTTATAATAAACAGAATGATGCAATGTTGTTTTACTTAATTGTTATGCCTTCTACTACCGGTATTCGAAATATAATAGTGCATACAACGGTATTGCGGTATCTGGCAATATTTAAGCCTTCTAAGCCAACTGGCTGATTAGGAGTCTATAATAGTGTATACAATGGAATCTGGCAACTCTGTCTTCGATTAAATGAATACATGGCGCTATCTGGCAACTCAAGCCATTTACAGCCAACTGGCTGATTAGGCGTATATAATAATAATGTATACAATAATACTGCTAAAAAGAGGTATCTGACAACTCAAGCCATTTACAGCCAACTGGCTGATTAGGAGTCTATAATAATGTATACAATGGTATCGCGGTATCTGACAACTCAAGCCATTTACGCCAACTGGCTGATTAGGAGCCTATAAAACAACGCCTACTCGGCTGAAGTCTTAATGTGCACTTGACTCCTGCCAGGTGAACACCTCTCCTCCTCCTTTCTCTCCTTTCTCTTGGGGGATAACGCCGCCTCCAAGTTTTCCCCACCACCCCCCTTTGCAACACCCCCACCCCCTTTGCAACAACACCCTTTGCAACAATCACCCTCCCCCACTTTGCAACAACCCCCCCTTTGCAACATTACATAATAACCTGCAACATTCTTGCACTCTCCCCTTTTGCGGCTATACTACTCACATACACAGAGATACCCCCACCAATCTGATCATCTCTTACAGTATGATAAGCAACGTAATTATCTAAATTATATGGGTTTTTAATACTACTATTCAACCAGGTTTCCGTGAGAATTATAACACTAAATTTGACCGTAGAAGTTTTCAAAAGGGTCAATAAGTAGTTATAGTTCCTAGGTAAGCTTCGAATGTTTGGATTTAGCACAGAAAGATTTTTCTAAATATCTTTTTGTAATACAAAGGCATTAAACTCATCTATCGATGAGACCATGCAATTGCCTACACCAGATTCCTGTTCTGGATTCTCTAAACTGGATACAGAATTTTTTTGTAATGAATTGAAATGATTAATATCGGCACATATACTATGAAAGTCTTTATCGATGAAAGCCATTTAACAGTAGTTCTCAAACAATTTCACTAAATACAGAATACGGGAATAAGGGGTTACTGCCCAGTTGAGCCGAGAATGGGAAAGTCGACTGTTGAGATTGTATGCGGAGTTATTCGCAGGCCTCCTGTGTGCCGACTGTCGGCTGGCGTTTTCGTAGTTCTCACAGCTTCGGATGCTTCTTCACTAACAAGGTGAACTCCTTTGACCGAAGTATTCCGCGTTGGAGGAGTCTCTCTTTCTTTAATAATTAACTTCGCTCCAAAGAAGTAGGCAACTTTACCGTCTCCTCGTTTCTACGAGTTTAGGGAGCTTTTTTTTTTACGAATTTTACGTGTTTCCTCACATACGTCGTCACCGACGAAGATTTTTGATCCTTTCAGCTTTCTTCTGTTTTTAAGTATTAAATCTCTGTGAGTTTCATCCTCACATATTACTTTTATAGCTGAAGTGGGCGTCTTAGATTCAGTCGTGTCCTTAACTGTAGAATTTGCTTTTTTGTGGTGGAATTTGTTTTTTTAATCTAAAAGCACGTTTGATCTTAGTATTCCCAAAATTCAGTCTATCTTTTATTATGTCCTCCACCTTTTTCTTCGTTTCGCTGTTTGTTTCTCTATTCGTTTCAGATACCCCTTAGATTAGGTTTAAGATCCTTTATTTCGTCGTGTGCATACTGAATGCTCTTTTCGAGCTCTATATTTCTATATTCCAGTTTTGCATTGTCCTTCTTTAACAATTCGTTATTATGTTGTACAACTTTTATTACTGCCTCAAGGTCTTTGATAACACTATTACTTTTGTGCACTAAGTCAAAGAGGGAATTATACTTATTTGCTAGATCCTTTATTGTTGATTTCAGGGCGTTTACCTGACCTTTGGAAGCCATTTTTAGCAATTTATGGGGTTAAAATTCACTCGTTCGTTCGTTCGTTCGTTCGTACGTTTAAAGGTCTCGTTCGTTCGGTTGTTTGTATACCCGTTACTTCAAGGTCACTGCTTGCCGTAGGACTATAAAGGCAGTGCCAGATGTCGCTAGAAAATTTTGAAGATATATTTTATGTAATATTACTAGTTAAGTATTCCAGTTTATCTGATGAGATTGTAACTGCGTAATCTTGGCACATTCACAAATTTCAGTGGAGAAGTAACACAATGGTTCACTGACTTTGAACACTTAATTTTGATAGGAAGAAGGAGCACGAAACTGACAAATTATATTATAAAAAATATAAACATTATGATAAAAAAAAATCTGATTATTAACATAATATTCAATGCAAACCGCAATTAGGATGCTCAGATTTGTATTAACATAAGAATAAAAAAGTGCTAATTTCGAGATTAAGCATTTCCTTGGACTGTTACCTTTATAAAAGAAAATTATTCTCAGGACCGGATTAAGAGTTTTCGGGATCTTAAGCCATTTTAGATTTTTAGTAGTAGGGGAGGGAAGAGCTAGCGCCGAAGGCGCCGAAATTTTTTCACTTTCATTCTCATCCTGTTGTTGTTGATCTAATAATTTATTAGCTCAAGGGGGGGCGATCGTCCTTGTCGCCATCCCCTTCGTTACGCCTCTGCTCCTGACGCAGAACGAGTCTTTAACTCTTTAATTAACCTCTTAGCTTCAGGAAATGATATCAAAGGCGTTTCGCTGCAGCCTATCTTGAGATTAGCCCTACTCACACTATTAAAAATGTTTGAATAGTGATTTTTCCAAAGCCTTGCAATTTCTTCCTCCCCCGACACTCCATCGATTGTCGGAGGGAGGGCATTTTTGACATTCGTTTCATTCTTCACGAATTTCCAAAATCTATTATCGTTATTTAAATGAGCCTCACAGGCTTTTGATGCTCGAATAGAATCTTCTTTACAGTGAGAATCATTTGAGCAAGGATTATTACGGGCAAGATGCAAAATTTCTAAATTAATAAAGAGGTGACCTGTGCTGTCTTTATATTATATTCTCTGTTGCATATTAACATACAATCAATGAATCGACGCGATTATTTTTGCCTTTAGACCATTGTAGAGTCTTTTCAAGTCTGCTTGTAGAGATCCTATATCCTCTGGGTTGATTACTTGTTTACTAATTTTTGTTTCATTGGCAAAGTGACTGTGGTGTCACTGGTAAGTTTTTGATATCTTTCCTTTCAACCTTTCAAATGTTCCGCGCGATGATTCCTCATTTCACGAAGGTCAAGCGTGTCGCTCCTCCTCTCGAGTTGGCCTGGTGATGTAGTGAGTTGGTTTCTTATACTCTTCACCTCACATAGCCAGGAACGCCCGGCTCATCGGTGATTACTCTGAGCCAGACATCTAATCTTCTTTTGAAGATATCCACTGCAACACCACTCGTGTTCCTTAAGTCTTTGGGCAGCTGATTAAACAGTTTTGGTCCTCTCACAGCAAAACTATTTTCTTTCAGGGTTAAGGATGTTCGCTGTCTAGCCTTTAATTTGGGAACACGACACAGTCTTCCTTTTCTACTTTCCACTGTTGTTTGGGGAGTTACAGGGTTCAGAGTAAGATTAGAGACTTGTTTCTCCATTATTTTCCAAGTGTAAATAATGGTGTATCTCTCTCTTCTCCTTTCCAGTGAATAGAGGTTTAATTCGCATAACCTCTCCCAGTAATTTAGTTCTTTGCACCCATTGATCTTGGCTGTGAAGCTTCTCTGAATCCCTTCTAGTTGTCTAATGTCATCTTTTTTATATGGGCCTGTTAGGACCAAGCAGTATTCCAATTTGGGTATGATCAGTGTTTTCAGTAGAGGAATCATTATATTCCTATCTCTTCGTTCGTTTAAAGGGTCTCAGTATCTGCCCAGTTACTCTCTTTGTTTTGTTTACTGCTATCTTATTTTGTGCTTCAAATTCCGCATCATCAGTCATTATAACCCCTTAATCTTTTGTTTTAGAATTTCTCTGAATTTTCTGTCCATTTGGGGTATAATATTCCATGGATTTTAGGTCCTCTCTTTTTCCGTACCGTAACAGCTGAAATTTCTCAGTGCTAAACTTCAGAGTGTTGTCTTCCGTCCACTTGTAGATTCTGTTTATGTCTGTTTGTAGAAATCCTATATCTTCTGGGTTTCTTATTTTTCTACTGATCTTTGTGTCATCGGCAAAGGATGTTACTGTGCTGTCTCTGGTAACGTCCTCATCTTTGTCAGTTAGCATGATTATGAAGAGTAGTGGAGCTAATACTGTTCCTTGTGATACTGAGCTGAGGCCCTCTGATTCTGATGAAGATACTCGTTGTATTGTAACGACTTGCCGCCGCTCACTAAGGAAATTATATATCCATTTCCCTACTTTTCCTGTTATTCCTATATACTTCAGTTTATGTATTATGATTCCATGGTCACACTTTTCGAACGCTTTGGCAAAGTCTGTGTATATTACATCATAGTTTTCATTACTTTCCAGTGCTCCAATAATGTTGTTGTAGTGTTCCACTAGTCGTGATAGGCATGATCTGCCTGACCGAAACTCATGTTGGTTATCATTGAATTTTTTCTGAGTTTCCAAAAAGTTATAGATTTTCTGTGTAACTTTTCGTTCAAATATTTAAGTGAGATGAGATATGGGCGACACGGGCCTATAGTTTTTGGCCTCGGATCGATCTCCTTTATATATTGGAACTATGTTCGCGCTCTTCAGGATGCCCGGTATTTCTCCCGTGTCTAGTGATCCTCTCCATATCCAAAATAGGGGCTCAGCGATTGCATTCTTGCAGTTTTTGATCAGTGTGGCACTCCCCTTGTAGTTCTTCTTCAAAGAACACGTTTCTATCGCATATCAGTTTGTCAGTTTTGGGGATACTGAAATGATTCTTACTGAGCTCTTAATATTTCGGTACTTCTGTTAGATCATCAGATAAAGCACTGTCTTATATATATATATATTATATATATAATATATAATATATATATATATATATAATATATATATATATATATATATATATAGCGGAACAGACAACTACAGACAGAAAACAGACAAAGAAAAGTCATAGGGATTGTTTTCCCTGTTATCTCCAAAACATCCTTAGAAGACACACGTGGTGTTAAGGAATAAACTCAGAAGACACGCGGTTTCAAGCAATAAAAGAAAACAATGACGCTAGCCTCGAACCGTGGAATTCGAATGTTCCTCAGGTTATATAAGGCGCAGTTTACTGACATTCATTCTCACTTCTTTGGTGTCAATAATCCAGCAGGGTTGAAAGCACCTTAAACAGAAAAAAACAAACAAACAAAATCACTTCTTTCGTGCGTCCACTCGTAAGTCAACTCTACACGCAGTCTCCCTGCATCAGCTTTAGCCGGCACCAGACCAAGGCTCACTTCACCATATTCCATTCAAGAAACGAAGCATCACTTGAAGTGAACTACCAATCCTTCCCGCAACAAACCACACAACCGCAGTAGGCGTTTCCCTTGATCTCTTCATAGCACCTCAACCGGTTACCAATCATCCTCGAGAGCACCGGCAAAGTTCAACGCTACAAGAAGACATCCTCAAGGAGGATACAGGACGTGAACTCCTACGAAGCTACAAGCCCAAATCACTTCACCTTGGCTCAGCGTCGCCGCTTTACGGAAAGCGGCCGTCAACGAGGATCCAATAGGCCCGTGAACACTTCACCGGGAAGACCTCGACTTGCAGAACAACGCACGTCAACTTCACCTCGGGCCTACCGTCTACAAGGTCGACGTTCAACCATACCATTCATCTCGAAAGGTATTTTCAACACAGTCGGTAAGCTCTCTGTGCCTCGTTCTTAAACAATAACGCAAAGCCTACATCACTGTACCGCAAAAGTGTAGGCTATAAACGCAAAGTGTTTTACAAGTCGTTCAAACTAACTCTCGTTGAAACGCAGTAAGCCTATTTCATAATCCAGGTGTCATTACAATATTTGATTGTGCATCAGACTAATTCTCTAATACAAACCCGCACTAAGTTTATTTCCTATGCCCAGTTCAAGTGTCATTTCCAGTACCGCAATTCCGTGTAGCACCCTGCTATTGTGTTCATTCATATCATCCATAAATACTTTACATCCGTTTATTTATGTGATAGATTTAAGTATTCTCTTACTGAAGGCCTAATTCATTTACGGTGTACCAATTTAGTACATCCCTTCCAATTATCATTAGGCCACAGCACCTTGTTTCTATGTTCCATTTGTGTAATCATTTAGCATCATATAATTGCCGTTATATAAATGATACTCGTATAATCATTGTCATAGCATTTCTCCCAACTATCATTAGGCCACAGCATCTTCTTTCTATGTTCCATTTATGCGTAATCACTTAGCATCATATAATTGCCTTTATATAAAGGATATTTGTATAATCATTGTCTTAGTATTTCTCCCAATTATCATTAGGCTACAGCATCTTGTTTAGTATTCCATTACTGCGTAACTCTGGCCTACATAAGCATTGTAATACGTGACCTAAAAAGCACCATAAACGCACGTCACTAATTTCCATAATTCTTAGGCTGCATCATTTATTTTATGTTTATTCAAAATCAGCGTGTTACATAATCTATTTGTTGTATTATAACGTACATGCATAATTTCTGTAATCACTAGTTTTCATATTTCATGCTGTGTCCCATTTTAGAACACCATTAGCCTCTCATAAACGAGCGTATTTCTTAACAATTGATCTGTATAATTCTTTTTCTCATTTACTAATCCTCAGTCAGACTTTTTCATAATATAAATGCCGTTATATAACACTGTACAACAAATTTTCGGTTCAGAAAAAAAGCGGGAATAACATTCGGTCATTCTTAATATTTCCGAGTGTGCTGATTCCAAATCTGAAAATAGTTTTTTTCTATCACGTCACGTTTTTTTGTAATGACTGCTTAAAATCTTCATACCAAAAAATAAGAATATATTGATAAACAGATAGGCTTTATCATATGAAACAGTTTAATTATTGCCATACTTCAACATTTATGCACAAAATTAACATAAATCTCTCGTATTATACTGTTTTCAACTCATTATTTGTATTTATGCTGGCGTTTGTGTAATGTTTCTGGTTGGTCACGCTTTAAATTCCAGCAGAAATCGGCCAGCATAGTAGGACTCCACTTCCCTTTGTATCGGCTCTCCATTGTGGCTATATCCTGGTGGAATCTCTCTCCGTGTTCGTCGCTAACAGCAGATGCGTTTTCCGGAAAGAATGAGAGATGTGAATGCAAAAAATGAATTTTCAATGACATCTTACACCCGAAACGTTGGTATGAGTTGATAAGTTGATCCACAAGTGCAGCATAGTTGTCGTATTTAGTCTTTCCTAGTAGACCGCTGCACACGTTTTTGAATGCACGCCAGGCTGCCAACTCAACCTCATCCATCACCGCTTCAAAGTGTTCGTCTAGCATGAGTTGGCGAATTTGAGGGCCGACG
Organism: Bathynomus jamesi; assembly: GCA_023014485.1. NCBI lineage: Eukaryota > Metazoa > Arthropoda > Malacostraca > Isopoda > Cirolanidae > Bathynomus > Bathynomus jamesi. Next base: position 436,559 of record JAJOZX010002823.1, on the reverse strand, counting down.
AATATGCATTCTTTAATCTTGGCATTACTTATTTTTGGGAATTTTTCCTTTAGATATTTGAAGGCAGGCTTATCCTGTTTCAACGCCTTTGCAAATTGTTTCATCAGCCCTAGTTTTATGTGAAGTGGCGGCAAGATAACCTTTTCCTTTCGTACTAGTGGTTCGTGAATAACATTGTGAGATCCAGGTGAGGAATTGTCTCGTAGCGGCCATACTGAGCGTGTGTAGTGTTCAGACCTTGCTCGGCTATCCCACTTGCATAGGAAGCACATGTATTTCGTGTAGCCAGTTTGCAATCCATTGAGAATAGCCACAACCTTCAAATCTGCGCAGATAAGCCATTCATGTTCATTGTATTTTATACAGTCCAGAATAAAAGCAACATTGTCATACGTTTCTCTCAAGACGACTGAATGAGCGATCGGAACAGAAGGCATTGTGTTCCCATTGTGTAGCAGTACACCCTTAACACTGTACAGAGATGCATCAATGAACTATCTCCACTGATTCGGTTCATAGCACAAACCCAGAGCATCGAACAGACCATGTATATCAATGCAATAACAAAGATTGTTCTTCATTGTGAAATATTCTTGCAAATCCAAGGAGCGCTTTCGGAATGCTGTAATTCGTACGTCTTCCGCCAGCAGATTCCATTCTTGTAGACGTGAGGCCAGCAGATTCCATTCTTGTAGACGTGAGGCCAGCAGATTCCATTCTTGTAGACGTGAGGCCAGCAGTTCACTTTGTTGCTTGGTAAGTATTAAATCACGGACCAAATCATTGAGTTCAGGCTGCGTGATGAGATGTTGTTCTTTCTTGGACTCGACTTGAACTTCATAGCATTCGCCGTCTGATTCCGATTTGTCAGAGACTGTGTTATCGGTCGGCATTTCAGGTGGAGGACGAAGGGTGGGTATATCTGTAGAATGTTCCACAGGACGCATAGCAGAACGAAGATTTGGGTAGACTATAGCCTTTTCCCTTTTCTGTTGCAACCTGTAATGTGAGACAATAGACATTATTGACTACTTAAGATAACATAATTGTGTAATACATTATGCAGAGCAGGATATGCTAAAATGTGCTAAAAACACCAAATTTGACGTATATTCAGAAAAATAAAAGATTCAAACCTGTGATGTTCGTTAAGCAGAAATAGCAATCAGTTGAATGGTGCAGCGGCTCTCTCCATACCATTGGGACACCGAATCCGAGACCAGGACCGGTGCCTTTGAACCATGCAGATAACGAGCTTGTACATCTCACACAGCAGATATTAGGCGCCCAGTACTTGTCCTGATCACCAACTTTGCATGCGAAGTATAATTCATAAAGCTTTTTCACATGAGAAGTCAACTTCCTTTTATACCGGTTTAACGTTAATGTCCCACATATATAACAAAAACTGTCTGCCGAATTTTTGCACTCTCTAGGCATTGTAGCATAAGTGGCAGATAAGTGGCAGATGCAATTTAACGTAGATAAATGTAAAGTTTTGCATATAGGTTTTCGCAACAATAATTACGCGTACACGATGGATGATAAGGAGTTAGCGAGCGTTGACGAGGAAGTAGATTTAGGCGTACGCGTAACTAAAGATTTAAAGGTTAGGAACCAGTGCCTGGAGTCTTGCGCAAAAGCTAATAGGATGTTAGGCTTCATAGCGCGTAATTTCGAATTTAAATCGAAGGATATTATATTGCCCCTCTACAAGTCCCTAGTCAGGCCTCATTTAGAATATGCCGTTCAGTTTTGGTGCCCGTACTTGCGTGAGGATATTGATAGGTTAGAAAGGGTTCAGCGTCGTGCCACGAAACTTATTCCGTCTTTGCGCAATAAGCCTTATGAAGATAGGATTAAAGAGTTAGACTTGTATTCACTCGAAACTAGGAGATTAAGGGGGAGCTTATTGAAGTTTTCAAAATCGTTAATAACATCGATAACGTAAATTTTGACAAATTGTTCACTTTCGATAATAGTAATACTCGCAATAACGGATTTAAGTTGCGTGGCAGACGTTTCATTACTAATATCGCTAAAAACTTCTTTACGTTTAAAGTAATTGATAAATGGAATAATCTTTCCGCGTCAGTCGTTCATTCTACCAGCGTTAATATGTTTAAGAACCGTCTTGACAGACATTTTAAAAGTATTAGCGTTGTTTAAAATTAAAAAAGAAAGTTAACAGGAGCTCTGGTGGTGGTGCTCGAGGATGAGTCTGTTGACGATGGATGCCAGCTTGTGACATGCCAGCGTGTGATGCCAGCAATAAAATTATAAAAAAAAAAATTATAAAAAAATTATAAAAAAAAAAAAAAAAAAAAAAAAAAATTAGACTAACACGAATGTAGATGTAGCTTGTAGCGTAAACTAACCCACTTTTTGTTTAACTTTACCTACTTTTTTTTTTTTCTTATCTCCTTACTTGCATGTCTGTAACTCTTTCCTTGCATGTTTGTAGTTTGCATGGTATGACAGTGAGTTAAGACTGTGTTTGCATGGTTTGTAAGCGTTCTTATTTTACTTCTTTTCATTTTTCACCCCTCTCCTATATTCTCCGACTATTTTTCTGACTTGTCGGCAGTGGCCGGCGGATGATGATGGTGAGACTTTTTCCCTCTTTTTCTGAATGAATGTTAACCCACGAATGATAGGTGTTGCTCCTTACTTAACCCCTTATTCTCCTCTCTTCTCTTAACCCCCTACTCTTTCCTTTCTCTCGGGCTAGCCTTAGAGTGGATCTTAGGGTCTTTGTTAGCCTTAGCTTCTGTAGATCTGTAGATCAATAAAAACCTGTAAAATAAGAAAATGATAGATCAATTTGCAATTTCACACAATATAGACGTTGTTGGTGAAATATACATAATTTGATAGCTGTTATTCAATGATACTCACTTATAGCACCGATTTATGATAAAATATGGCTGAGAATTTTGTTTTAAATGATTAATGAAAGAAATTTTTCATAAACTCAAAGTGGAAACACAGAGCCGAACACCACGACCACAGCATATGCATGACTGAACAAAATGTAAAAGATGCGTTCAGAGAACCAGTGGTTCTCAAAATGATACAATGAAATAGGGTCATTTTCATAAAATCGGTGGGTGATACAAATAAATGAGTGTTATTTTCGCAATCTACGCATATAATTAGCCATAAAAATGACTCTCTCATTTCCGTTTTTTTTCACTGTTGTACAGTGTAATTGTTAAGCACTATAATTATTGTTTGTCATTGTTATTCACTGTGAACAAATAACCGATTTATTTTCTTAATTAAATACAAAAAAATAAGGTGCCTTTCATAACCTTAACAATATTTGCTTGGGTGTAATCCAAGCTGGTGACCTCGAAGCAATTCGTATCACTCGGAAATATTATAGTAGGCCTACTCCATTAGCCACTTTCAACTGGTGATACTGTATGACATCATAAATTGTTAACCCAGCCTGTCAGTGTAACAATCAATTTGCATCAATTAAGCACTAACATTAAATTAATCATTATCACCTCAAACGGCTAAATCTAGGCTCATTATATATATATATATATATATATATATATATATATATACACATAATTTATAAATGTAGGGTATAATGATGATGCTCTATGTTCGTTTATACACGCCTAAACAACTGGGGTAATATGCACCAAATATAGTATATACACATCAAGGGAGAACCAGGAAAGGTTTTAGTAAAACACCCGCCCTTCCCAGTAACTCATAGGTTGTGTTTCGGGGAGCTCTTGCTGCGCAAGGCTCAGTGGCGTTCTAATGTGCTTGTATATATATATATATATATATATATAGTGGTGGTGTAGTGGTTAGCGTTGCTGACTACGAATCCATCGCCCCGGGTTCGAGACCCGACGGCAGCCGGCGCGCAGCAAAACGCAGCTGTTCATCCTTCTACACAATAAAGAAAGTGGTTGGTAGATGAATGGGTACCCCAGGTGGCCTAGTGGTTAAGACGCTGGGCTGCTGATGGGGCGTGGTTCGGATTCCACGTTAAACTGTAGGTCTAAGGTGGAGTGAAAAGCTTGACCTTCGTCAGAATGAACAATTCGGGCGGAAGCTAACAAAAAGTAACCAAAGGTGTATATATATATATATATATATATATATATATATATATACAGGGTCTGTCAAAAAAAACTAAGCCAAATTCAAACCTTTATTAAAACAAAACCATTTATCTAATTAAGTTGAATGTTTTACACAATAAAGTATAGGTAATCACCTATTATCCTTTAAATTTTTATGACGATATCTTCAGAATTGTTAATTTTATTAATAATTAACTAAAAAGTGAGATTCTCCTACTTAACATGAAAATTTTTTTTTTACGATATACTGTAGATAATTTTTAGTTTAATAAAATTAAAAGAACTGTTCAATATGATTCCCTTGCATTTCTATCACTTTTTTTAATCTTGGTCTGAATTCGTCTATTGCTCGGTTTATTTGCTCTTGGGGTAGCTCTGCCCATTTTGCGATAATGAACTCACGCAAATGATTGACATCCCTTATTCTGTTCCTATACACTCTCTCTGCCAAGTTTTCCCATATTCCGTAGTCTACAGGGTTTAGGTCAGGGCTATTAGGTGGCCAATTATTCGGTTCCAGAAATTGAGGCACATTCTTTTTCAAATATTCGATGGTTGTTTTGGCAGTATGTGATGTTGCACCATCTTGTTGAAAAATAAAGTAACCTTGACTAGCCAAGTTTCTCATTTCTGGAAGCATTTTCTCAAGCAGGGTATTTGAATAATATTGAGCATTAATTTTCACTCCTGGCTCAATAAAAAATAATGAAGTTTTTTCCAACTTGGACACTCCAACAGAAACCATGACGCTAGAAGAAAAGTGACTCCTTGTTGCGTACAGTCTTTCATCTTGGATTTCATTTTTCTTCGCAACATCAGAATAAACCCAGTCATTCTGTGAGTTTCTTGGTGGCTCTACCGTAAAACGTTTTTCATCCGTAAAAAATGCCTTGGAAAGTTTATCTTCAGTTATTATACGTAAAATACGTTTGGATTTCTCAACTCTTTTCTGACAGTTTACTTCTGACAATCTTTGTCCATGCACTCTTGTAAATGGTTTAAACTGCAGATCAGATTTAATAATCCTTCTTACGCTTGATTCTGATATTTCTAGTTCTTTTGATATTTGAGCAGGTGTCATGTGGCTACCAGGTCGATCCTCTTGACTAAGGATACGTTCCTCCACTTTCTGAATATTTTCATCTACTCTAACTGATTTTGGTCGCCCACTACCAACCTTCCTTTCAATGCTTCCTGTTTCATCGATAGTTCTCAATAAGTAATCTAAACCCGATCTAGTCCATCCTTTATAATCGAATTCAGAAAGTAATTTCCTTGCACTATAACCTTTTTCAACTCTATAATGCTTTATAATTATTTTATCTTCATGTGAGAATGGCATATTTAGAGGTATTCACGAAAAATTTTAAATCTAAACAAATTCTGAAAAAGAGAAAAAAGAAGATATTACATAATGAGAAAAACTGAAATTTTCGCAATCTGTAGAAATAACCGCATAACTCCTAAAATATTTAAAATAAAGTTATAAAATTATCACAGATTATTCATGAGCCTTTTATTTATTTAGTGTAAAAAAATATTTGAAATCTCTATCAAATTGTGCATTTTATAGAGATTTCAAATTGGCTTAGTTTTTATGACAGACCCTGTATATAAGGAGAGGATGCCTCACGGGTGGGCTGTTCGTCTGTCGTTAAATAGTAAAGGTTTTTGACTGATTCCGAGGAAAATTTAGATATCATTATGTTTATGAACTCTCAGTAATCCCGCGGAAATACTTAACATGTTATAGTGGGTAATAGTGTCGTGATAATTAATATGAAAGGATGGGTGTGCATTAGGGTGGATCACTTTTCACTTTTTAAAAAAAATTATAGCTGGTCAAAGTTTTTCCCATGATTTGGTTCAGTGGAAGTACACTGACACCATTTTTACCAAAATCGATCAATATTTAGGGGTCCCGCATCGACCTTGAAAATTTCAATTTTGGAAATTTGGCCAAATTGACAATTTTTTACTGAATAAAGATAAATCATCAAATGACCATATTTTCTGAATCCTCTCAGTGAAAGAAATCCTCTCAGATACTTATCAAGTTGATCGGACAAGTGGTTTAGAAGTTACACTCACCTAGAAATAACATTAAAATTTAAAATACCGTATTTGTCCCCCGTTATGGACGTAATCATAGCATCAGTAGCTGGTGCATCCTAAAATCCCAATTACACACACACGCTATGTCTATGACCAATATTTTTACTAATCACAGTTTGCTTTTTACAGATCAATTGTGTCAATTGATTCTTGTTTGATAAGTCTAGACTTTAGTGCAATGGATAAACTGTTAACAACAGCACCACCTTCTCTAAGGTCAGCCACGGACGTCTTCTTAATTGGTCAGCCATCTTCCTCGATCGGTGGTGCCAAATTTGCCAACCACCCATCAAGTTCTCCAGTACTTCTATGCCAAGCAGGAAACTACTGACAGGAAGGCCGCCGTAAAAGACACGGTGGCCAATGTTCTGGCATTTTGGAACATGGCACGTATAAAGACGATCACGAGGCGTAACTGCGAAAGAAAACTGGAGTTACTGTGGGAAGAGTGGCGCTCGCTGCAGAAGAGCAAGATGAGAGACAGTGACGCGGGAAAAGGCAGGGAGAAGTTTTCAGAAAATCTGAACAAGCTCTGGGACATCGGAGCTCCCGATGCTATTGAAGAGATACAGAAAAGTCGACTGCTCTCAGACAACAACAAACAAGAAGATATTAAATTTTATGAGGATCAACGGGGCCTGCGCCAGGCAACAATGAGTGGGAATGATAAAGTGTTCGTTGTCAAGAGAAAACGGCAACTCTCAAGACAACAATCTCGTGAAGAGCCAGGCACCTCAAAAACGAAATTAGGAACCGAAGCTGAAAGCGACGATGAATCTATAGAAAGCAGATCATCGAGCAACTCCGAATCACAGCTAGAACTACCATACCGACAGCCGAGAGAATCAACTGTATCAATCAGCCTTCCTCACCGCATCCTCAATGCACCGGCTGTTATTGAAGTGGCTGAACCCTTCCGGATGTCCAATAATCAGGTGTGTATATATCAGTAATGATCTTTCCTTGACAAAGATATAATAGACGTAACGACGGAAAATTTAGTGATTATTTTGTCACATAAAAACCATACGCATCCTTGTCAATTTCCTTTCAATTTCGCACATAGGTGGCAAGTGTCGTGGCGGCAGTCCTACGTTCGGCAGATCCGCCCGCAGACCTGGACAAATTCAGTATCTCGAAGGACACGTCTCGCCGTGGAAGAGTGGCACATCGTTGTGAAGTGTCGACAGCTGTGCAGAAATCCTTCGAATCTCCGAGGCATGCTGTCGTCCACTGGGACGGTAAAGTAATCAAGGTCAGTTTTGCCCTCACCGTGGACGACAGTGAATTAACATGTTCCAGTGACGACATTGGATTGACATATTCCAGTGGACGATAATGGATTGGCATGTATGACATACGTTTCAGGACTTTCTTCGATCATTGGAGCACCGCCAGGCGATTCTCATCTCCGAAGCTCCCCAATGCACAGAAGGAAAGTTGCTGGCCGTTCCGACTGTTGCTGACGGCACCGGTCTGTCCCAGGCCCAGGCGACCTTTCGTGCTCTCAAAGACTGGGGATGCGAGAACAACGTGATTGGACTGTGCTTCGACACAACTTCCTCCAATACGGGGAGGGTGCAGGGTGCGGTGGTCCGGCTGGAGAACATGCTTGGTAAACCGCTCTTCCAGCTGGGCTGTCGCCATCACGTTATGGAGCTCATCGTGGGGGCAGTGGTCATCACCGCGTTTGGAAGAACCACAGCACCAACTGAACCTTTGTTCCAGTATCTGAGGAGAAGGTGAATTTCAAGTCTAAGGCGCATTTGTTTTCTCCAATGATTTTTTGCCTTCAGAGCAATTGAGATATCAGCGTCCTTCTACTAATGATGTTAATAGCAGTCGAAAAGGGAAACTTCAGTCGTTTTCATGCAATATTTTCATAACTCTCCTTTCAGGTGGGACAAGCTCGACCTCTCGACTTATCGCGAGCTGGAGATCGAGCATTTGGCGGAGGTGACGTGGCTGATGGAGCTCCGAGATGAGGCAGTCAAGTTCCTCGGCACCGCTTCTGGTCTTGTCAGAGAAGACTACCGAGAAGTGGCGGAGATTACACTCCTGGTACTAGGGCCCAGCCACGTCGTGGCACACACTTCATGCGCCCAGGAGCCTACCATCATGCGAGGTGGATGGCGAAGGTTGGTATTTTGAATTAGAAGTTAAATATTGTATTGCCTTCTGCAAACAGCCATTTGAAGTCCCTACCAGAAAAAATAAGGTAAATAATTTACCATTAAACAAACTTATATGGAGTGGTATCGGTATTTATACATCACAGTGCGTATTCGTTTCAGATCATCTACTACACGAAGCTCCTGATGTTCAGCGGTCAGCTGGAGTTCGACGACGAGTTGGTACAGAAACTTCAGAGAGTGGTACTATTTACTGCACTCCTCTACGCACCTGCCTGGCTGGTGGCTCCTGTCGCAGCTGATGCCCCGCTGAATGACCTTGTGTTGCACCAGCGTCTTCTGCAGTACAGGGCTGTGGATCGCGAGATTGCTGAGGCTTCACTGGTAGTGATCAGGCGGCACTTGTGGTATCTGAGGCCTCAGACCGTCGTTTTCGCCCTCTGCAGTGACAAAGTGGAAGATTACGCGAACACTGTCACAAAAGACGAGTCACAGCTGCAGGGTCTTCTTCAGCTCGTGGAAAAGAGCCGGAAAGAACTCGGTGACTTCAAGAAGTCGTCACTTGCCAAGATGACGTAGCGAAAAGGGAAAGGGAGTTAGCAGAGAGAGTACATGGCGCGCGCCTTAAGATGACGTGTGTTCTAACCACGATTCATACAGTTTTTGAACCTAGTTAGGGGCACAGGAGTAAGTGCCTTTAGTGATATCGGTAAACCGTTTAATACAAAATACATTTGATCTTTCCTTATTCGTTTTATCTTATCCTAAAAAGCAGACAATGGCAGACAGCATATGGAGGTACGGGGACAAATACGGTATTTTAAATTTTAATGCTATCTCAAGGTGAGTATAACTTCTAAACCACTTGTCCTATCAACTTGGTAAGTATCTGAGAGGATTTCTTTCACTGAGAGGATTCAGAAAATATGGTCATTTGATGATTTATCTTTATTCAGTAAAAAATTGTCAATTTGGCCAAATTTCCAAAATTGAAATTTTCAAGGTCGATGCGCGACCCCTAAATATTGATCGATTTTAGTAAAAATGGTGTCAGTGTACTTCCACTGAACCAAATCATGGGAAAAACTTTGACCAGCTATAATTTTTAAAAAAAAGTGAAAAGTGATCCACCCTAGTGTGCATGGAGCTGGTGGTATCTGGACGTGATTTAAAGGGACAAGAAGTGGGCATTCCTACTAGCATCCCTTTCCCCTTCCCCTCCTCCCGCCCCACCCTCACCATCTACACTGCGAATCTCCCGTTTAATAGTAAAAGTTTTTGACGGTGACCGCGGGAAATGTATGTTTCATTACGTTATAACCGTACAGTGACTCGGCGTATATACACTTTTATGTGTCATAGTTAGTAATAGTTACATAATTATATAATTAATTTGAAAAGATGTCTGAGCATCGAACCGGTGGTATCTGGAGCATTATTTAAAGGGACGAGAAGTGGGACCCCTATCGGCGTTCCCTCCATCTCCACCCCAATCACCTCCACCATCTACGCTCCCATGCAAGCCTGCTCCTCCATCGATACAGGTACAATGGGATCGTCTGCTGAAAATCGTGTTCTTGTAGAAAACCTTTGTTATGTTTTATATTTGACAAAGTAGATCATATTTGGTCAGACCTTCTCGTATCTGTTTGTCATGATTTCTATGATTCAGAAGATATAGAACATGCGAGGGTACAGTTAAACACCCTGTTCAGTGCTACACTCCCAACTCTTAGAGGTAATTCTAGAAACGAGAATACCCTAAAAGATATTATAAATAAAGTGTCGACCCTCCTGGATAATGAGAACAATATTACCTTCTACATTACAAATTTTCATAGAATACTGGTAATCTCTATGGGTGATGTAGACGTTTCGGTACTTGGTGGATTGATCATTGTCTCACTGGTAATAATCTAAAGGCTCAAATTGTTAGAGTTTATATTCTGTACGATTTCCTTCTTTTTGATCATAGACCACTAGAACTATTAATTAATTTTACCAATTTATGCGCAACACGACATAACAAGAACTTAATAGGTAAGAATAATCGCGTCGATTGGTCTAATGTTAATATGCAACAGAGAATAGAATACAAAGACAGAACAGGTCACCTCTTCAATAATTTAGAAATTTTGCATCTAGCCTGTAGTAATCCTTGCTTAAATGATTCTCACTGTAAACTCATAGATACAGTAGGTATTATAGTAAGATAGTATCCCTGTTAAGAGAAGCAGGAAGCCCTCTGATTAAATCTTACAACTATCATACTAAGTTTATTCCTGGATGGAATGATTTTATTGCCCCCCCTGAAGAGGGAATCGAAAGGCACCTACGATTTGTGGTGCTTTCATGGTACACCCAGATTAGGATCAGCATGCATGTATATGTGTAGAGGTAGGGATCAGTATAAGGCGGCCAAAAGGCGATGTAAACAGGACAAGTGGGAGGGACAAGGGAAAATACTTTGATATCAGTTCCTGAAGTAAAGAGGTTTATTAAAGAGTTGAAGACTGATTCTGCGACAGGGGTAGATGACCTATCGAATGAGCACTTAAAATATGCCAATAACGTAGTATGTCTGCATATATCATTGCTCTTATCAGCCATGCTTGCTCATAGCTATATCCCTGCAGAGTTCATCAGGGTATATATCTTACCCCTGGTCAAAAATAAGTATGGAGACATCTCCTATGGACATCTCCTAATCAATTTGGTTTTAAAAGGTCTCACTCAACTGACCTGTGTAGTATGTAGTGTGTATCTATGTACTTAAAGAAACAATATCTAAATACATTGAGAGTAATTCAACTATTTGTAGCTGTTTCCTAGATATAAGTAAAGCATATGATAAAGTAAACCACAATATTTTATTTAAAAAACTAGAAGGCAGGAAGGTTCCCATGTGCATATTAAATTTATTGAAATTTTCGTATTCCCACCAATCTTTTACCGTGAGGTGAGGCAATGTACTATCCGAATGTTTTGGCTCCTGTTGCGGAGTGATACAAGTTTCCTTACTCTCCTCTATGCTGTTTAATGTGTATATTGACGGATTAATTGCTTCACTTAATGAGGCAACAGTGGGATGTTGTATAGATAACACAAGGGTAAATAACTTAGTTTATGCCGATGATATGGTCTTAATAAGTCCCTTTGTTGAAGGTCTGAATCGGCTACTAAAAGTCTGCGAAGTGTATTCGCAGAAACATGATATTCTTTTTAATGTTACAAAAACTAAGGTTATGCAATTTCATCCTAAAAGCCGTAATCAGCTAGCCGATATTAGGTTTTAAATGAAAGGTGAAGTAATTGAGGAAGTACAAGAGTTTAAGTATTTGGGTCAAACTATTACCAGCTCCTTGAGGGATGACTCAGATATAAGAAAACAATCTTGAAGCCTTTGTGCTAAAGCGAATATGACTATAAGGAACTTTCGGTTCTGTACAAGTGAAGCTAAAAACACTATCTTTCGTACTTTCTGCAGTAATATATACGGACAGCAACTCTGGGTTAATTATAAAAAAGGTTCTGGCAGAACCCTAAATTTGCTGTACAACAGGTCTTTTAGACATGTTGATCGCTTGCCTGTCCTCGTGTCTGGCCTCGGAGTTGAGCAACTCTTGGGTGTTCCAAAGCTTCCATCCGGAACTGGAGAGGCGCAAGCAGCGGCCGTCGTTAAGTGTCTCGAAGACTGGAAGATCGACGACGGGGTTCAGGCGTTAAGCTTCGACATCACAGCTTCGAACACAGGTCATAGATCTGGCGCCTGTGCTCTCATCGAAGAGAAACTTGCCAGAGATCTTCTGTTCTTTGCCTGTCGGCACCATGTGTTGGAACTTGTGATTGGAGCCGCTTTCGAGCCAACCATCGGGGATCGTCGACGGGACCTGAGATACTCCTGTACAAAAGGTTCGTGGGTCACTGGCAGTTCATTGATCAAGACAAGTTCAAGCTAGCTTCAACTGATCCCTCTGTGGAGAGCTCAGTGGCATCTTCGCGAGACGAACTGCTCAATTTCCCAAGAAGACAAACGGTTCATGTTCGCGACGATTACCGGGAGTTCCTCGAGCTCAGTACAATCTTCCTTGGAGGCACGCCAGAGCATAGAATCAAATTCACAGCTCCCGGAGCAATGCATCGCGCTCGATGGATGGCGAAGGTGCTATACGCGATCAAACTGTGGCTCTTCCGGGAGCAGTTCCGGATGACACCATCGGAGGAGAGAGAAGTGCGTGATCTCGCGGTTTTTGCTGTGGTGATCTACATGAGAGCATGGAACACGGCTCCTCAGGCGGTGGGAGCCCCCTGAAACGACTTCAATCTCATGAAGGAGCTGATGTGCTACCCATATCGAGGGATTTCCACCGCCACCAGCAAGAAGCTTTCCCACCACCTCTGGTAACTGTCGGAGGAGCTCGTGGGGATGGCCTTCTTTGACGACAGAGTACCTTTAGCCATGAAGAAACTCATGGTCGAAGCCTTGGACGAAGATGCTGCCGACCATCCGCCGAAGCGTCCGAGAGTCGCCTTGAGTGCCTTCGTTGATGAGAAGAAGGGTCTTGAGCAATTTGTGATGAGGGACACCAAGGCCCTCTTTACTCGCCTCCAGCTTCCGGATGAATTCCTTTACAAAGATCGGGAGAGTTGGCCGGTGGAGGACTCCTTCAAGAAAGCTCTGCGGGTTGTTGAAAGCTTCGCCGTGGTCAACGACCGAACGGAGAGAGGAGTATCTCTCATCCAAGAGTTCAACAAGACGTTGACTCGTGGAGAGGAGCAGCTGCAATTCCTCCTCCAAGTTGTCGCTGATCACAGGCGGCAGTTCCCGGACTGCAAGAAGACGACACTTGCACCTCGAACCAGGCGATAATGAGTGGAGTAGGCTTCCACGAGACCCCCGCCACCGAGCGGCTAATACTTCTTGTTGAAGAAGGGAGACCTGGCTGCCTGAGTAAACTTCAACGGACGAGGGCGACCTCTAAAAATACTTTGTACACGTGGGTTTTATTAAGAACTGAACAAATTGGGGGGGGGGGGAGAGAAACAAATATCCAACTTTCATTTTTGTCTCTATATACACTAAGGGCCACCCTAATATATATATATATTAGGGTGGTCCACAGAATGGGGTAAAAAATCGAAGTTCAATTTTCTTTCCTCCCAGGCTATAATCTGGTTCCTTTTAGCTAAAAAATATTTGATGTAAAATTTAAGGCAAATCGAATAACTTTTAGGGGTGGCTCAAAGCTGTTTTTTGTATACCATTATGCCCTTTATTAATATAGTGAATAATTAAAAGAAACATTATTTGCAGATACATTAACTAATGATTATTTTTCTTTCAGATAGATTTATTAAATTTACAGGTTTCAATGTCAAATAAACGTACATTTTACTTAATGAAAAAGTCAGAGGAAACAATCACTGGAGCCAAGCTGCCTTCCCGTGGCCAGGTCCTCCGCATGTTCCTCCACCATCATCAAGTCTTGAAGAAGATCAAACCTAGTTCAGAAGCTGTTTTTGAAGAATTGCGTCTCTTCTGGGAGAGAGCCCGAATCCCTACTCAAAGGAAAGACCACATTCTTCACAAAATTCATGCTCTACACTTGGAGTGGAAAGCGATTAAGAAGAATGCTGGGAGGAAAAGCAACTCTCAGTTAGAAAAAGAGAAAACCTTTCAGGAAGAAATGGAGAACCTATTTGATGTCGCCCATGCTGATGCCTTTACCTTAATCAAAAATGAAGAAGACCGGCAGTTCTTGATCCAACAAAGGAAAGCGGGACGAGTGGGATCAATGGTCTCTGCAGATATGGTGATTGACAAGGCAGAAAAGAGAGCTGCTGAGAAGCAAATGAAATTGGTAAATAGGAAGCGGAAAGCTGAAGAAGAAAAATATGCTGCTTCACAGGAAGTTATGCTAGATCAGGGAAGTTCTTCTTCTGAGTCTTTATGTGAGTCAGAAAGAGAAGATGAAGATTACCTTATTAATCCCCCATCTACCAGCGGACCAACTCCACCAAAGAAAAAGGCAGCAAAGAATATCATATCTCCTGAATTGGCTGCTGCTCTGGACAGGACTGGCATCAGTGACAGGAGGGCCACCTTTGTATTAGCTGAAACTGCATCTAGCCTTGGTCAAGATCTTTCAGAGGTGAACATCTCTCGTTCTTCAATCAAAAGGCACCGAGAGAGGCATCGAAGGCAAATAACCCATGCCATTAAAGCTAGCTTTAGTCCAAGTATTTCGATTGTCCACTGGGATGGGAAGTTGATCCCTAATCTACTTGCCAAGAATGAAAAGGTAGACAGACTCCCAGTCCTTGTCTCTTCAGTTGAATCAGGTGATTCAAAACTGCTTGGTGTTTCCAAACTACCAAGTGGAACAGGGGAAGCTCAATCAGCTGCAGTGTATAATCTTCTTTCCGAATGGAACAGGGGAAGCTCAATCAGCTGCAGTGTATAATCTTCTTTCCGAATGGAACATAGATAAGTCAATCATCGGAATGTTATCAGATACTACAGCATCAAATACAGGAACAAACAGGGGAGCATGCGTTCTTCTGGAACAGAAACTTGGTCGACCACTCTTCTATTTTGCCTGTAGGCATCATTGCATGGAAGTCATGTATGGAGGAGTGTTTGAAGCAGTCCATGGTTCATCTTCTGCCCCTGAGCCACTTTTGTTCAAAAGGTTCCAATCTATGTGGGACTACATTGATTTAAAAACCTTCTCTACATCACAGGATGATGATGAGATGAAGGAGCAAGTTGATCCTTTCAGAAATGAAATAATTGCCTTTGCCAAAGAACATCTGGCCACTGGAAATTTTCGAGATGACTATAAAGAGTTTTTGGAACTTTCTTTGATCTTTCTTGGTGAAAAAATTGAAAGTTACACATTCAAACGTCCTGCTGGCACGCACTATGCAAGGTGGATTGCTAAAGTTATCTATGCCATCAAAATGTGGCTTTTTCGAAATCAAATCACCCTGACTCCTCGAGAGAAGAAGGACCTGAAAACCCTTACCCTTTTTGGAGTCCTAATCTACTTAAAAAGCTGGATCACTGCTCCTATTCCATCACAAGCTCCGAAGAATGATCTGGATCTTATCCAAAAGTTAAAGGACTATCATGACCAGAAAGTGGCCAAAGCAGCTCTCAAGAAATTTGAAAACCACCTATGGTACTTATCAGAAGAGCTGGTGGCCCTTGCTCTCTTCGATCAAACTGTTGCACCAGACACCAAGGGAATCATGGTCCAGTGTATGAGGGAAAAGGAGGGGTCATTAGACTTCTCAAAGAGAAGAAGACTCAAGGAATGCAAAGCAACACTGAAATT
Organism: Bathynomus jamesi; assembly: GCA_023014485.1. Classification (NCBI taxonomy): domain Eukaryota; kingdom Metazoa; phylum Arthropoda; class Malacostraca; order Isopoda; family Cirolanidae; genus Bathynomus; species Bathynomus jamesi. The sequence goes on along the minus strand of JAJOZX010002823.1, from coordinate 420,857 downwards.
AGAAACTCTTGCCACAAAGAACTCATTAAAGCTTCTTAAGGCCCTACCGATCAATATTAATTTTCTTGATGATGACCCCAGCACCTGGGAGGAGAATGAAAACTTCCAAGAAGCTAAAAGAATCATAGGAAACATCAAAGTAGTTAATGATCATGCTGAAAGGGCAGTAGCTCTCATTCAGACCTTCAGCGGAACTCTGACGAAAGGAGAAGATCAACTCCAGTTTCTCTTAAGTGTGGTGGATGAGCACCGAAAGAGGTTTCCTGATTCTAACAAGTCCACAATCTTAGCTGGGCAACAATGAGTGGCCTGGTCAGCCATGATACCCCCGCCAACAAGCGGATAATACCCATATATATGGGGGGGACCCAGAAGCCATGAATGTGGACTTCTGGGGGTAGTTGAGCCACCTCTAAATATTAACCAATTAAACCCAAAGTTTGCTCAGAGATGTTTTTTGGGAAAAGGAACCTAATGAAACCCTGGGAGGAAGAATTTAAAATACTTCCATTTTGTGGACCACCCTAATATATATATATATATATATATATATGCACGAAAATCACAGAATAACACGTGATCTTATTAATAAGCAAACAACCACAGGGAAAAGGAAAAGGAAACACGAAGTCCGAGCGCTTTCGTGATATATTCACATCTTCAAGGAGAAACAGAAAATAGACGGAGATTACAAAGTAAATGAGTTAAAATACACACACAAAAAAAAAAAAAAATCCCAATCGACAACTCAAATTAAAGACCATAAAACCATCTAAAGATTTTTTTATAGATAACATAATCTGTAGGCTGCTAAATTACTAAATATAAAATAACTATATAGATGAAATTTGACAAAAAAAACAGTACAGAGAACAAAAATTATTATAACGGTTATTAGAACTAGTATTTAATTACAGCAGGTAATTAAGTGGCAAGAATTTAATGAAAACAAAGGGAATGGTGCCATCATCTTACAGAATATTCCAAAATTTCTACAAACAGTCTGAAAAAATTGTTTTCCCAATAGCCAACCAGTTGAAAAGTCCAATAAACCACCCAGCACCCAAAGATTATAAACAAAAGAAATATTACATTTAAAATGGACACATAAGCATGTTAACAGTTCTTAAAATAATATTTATTTAACCAAGGCAAACCGTAAAGGGGCAAGAATGCGGTCAAGAAAACAATAGGCCCTTCGCCAACTTTCTAACAATGCACGAGTCTAATTTATACAGCCCAGGGCTAATATTAAGGACTAAGTCCGCATTATTCTTGATCACACTTGATTCAGTTATATTTCTGCTAACAATAGATTTACTAAACCTTAATTTGGAAGCATTTTTCCAGTCAATGGGATGATTAGTATCTCTTACGTGAATGAAAATGGCGTTAGATTCCTCGCCACTTCTTATACTGTATTGATGCTGCTTAATACGTAACTCAAGGGTCTTACCAGTTTGGCCAATGTAAAATTTATTACATATTGTGCATGGGATTTTATATACACAACCCTGTTCACTTAAAGGGGAGTTCTTAATCAATGAATTCTTAATTACATCTAAATTTTTGAACGCAATATTTACGTTAAAAGTCCTCAGCAGATTCGGCAGATCAAGGAAATTTTTTCTGAATGGTAACACTAAAACATTTTTTGTGTTATAAGGAATCTTGTCCTTTACTTCGTAGAAGGTTTTCTCTGCCATTTTTAAGGACTTATCTATGCAATTCTTTGGGTATTTTAAATCAAACGCAATTTTGTATATTTTACTAATTTCGTCGTCAATGAACTCTGGGCTACAAATTCGTAGGCCTCTTAGGAACAAAGTAGAAAGAACGGATCGTTTTACGTTAATGTGGTGATCAGAATAATAATGTATATAGGAACAATTATTAGTGGGTTTTCTGTAAATATTGTACTTAAACTTTTTTCCAGACCTATATACAGGGTGTCTCAAAAGTCACTATCTATTTCGGTGACATTAGATGTTTTTTTAAAAAATGCTATGCTGGCATAAAGATATGTACTTCTGGTGCAAATTTGTGTATTTAAAAAAAGGTAATTGGTTTATTATCTTGACATGCTTGAACAATTCCTCGAACCTCAACTTCTTACAGATGGCATTCTTGACACAGTAGTTTTTCAGCAGGATGGAGCACCGTGCCATTATGCAATAATTGTACGTGATTATCTTGACAGACGCTTCCCCGGTCGCTGGATTGGTCGTGGAGGAACACAACCATGGGCAGCACGTTCACCCGATTTAACACCATTAGATTTTTTCGCCTGGGGTTTCATTAAGTCTAAGGTGTACACTGGTAGAAGAATTAGTGATGTAGCCGAACTTCGAAATCGTATTACCGATGCAGTTCAGAAAATAACACCTCAAATGCTGGAAAGTGTGTTCCGGGAAACAACTTATCGCTTTGAGCTCTGTAGAGACACTGATGGTCGCCATGTGGAGACAGATAAATAAATAGCACTAATTCTTTGTGGCACTTACTTTGAAATAAATATATTTTTCATGTCTTAAACCAGTTTTTCGTAATTCCCATTATTTTTCAAAATAGATAGTGACTTTTGAGACACCCTGTATAAAACATCTAAAAAAGGGATCGAAGAATTTTTTTCTATTTCAACTGTAAAATTGATAGAGGGAGTTAAATTATTAATTTTGGGTAAGAATTCATTGAGATTTAAAGTCACTGGCCAAAGACAAAGAACATCATCTACATATCTAAACCATGGAACATAATTTGGCAGAATCTTCCTTAATAATTTACTTTCAAAAAACTCCATATATAAGTTACTTAAAATGGGGGAGAGAGGGTTTCTCATCGCCATACCAAATTTCTGCCTAAAATATTCATTATTGAACACAAATTTTGAGTCTACTATGCACAGCTTAATTAATTCTATAATTGTAGCCACAGGTAATGGCAAATTATGCTTAACCAATTCTTCCGAAAGAAACACTAATAGATCCTCCACCGGGACTCTTGTAAATAAAGCGGTAACATCAAAGCTTACCAATCTAAAATTGTAATTGACACTGATACTATTTAATTTTTCCACAAGGTCTACATTATTATTTATGTGTGATTGTGAAATTGCGCCGAGGAGAGGATTAAGAATGGAGACAAGCCATTTGGATAGCTTATATGAGATAGATCCTATAGAACTAACAATAGGCCTTGCAGGATTATTAGGCTTATGAGTTTTAATCAGGCCATACATATAGGGTAATGACGGTGAAGTACTCAGAAACTGTTTAAGTAATACTTCATTACCCTTCAAAAGTTGTTTAATTTTCTTGTTAAATGCACTGTTCACAGTTTCAAGGGGATTGTTCCTTAATTTCACGTAAGTGTCCGCATCATTCAAAAGATCATACATTTTTCCTAGATAAACGTCTTTATTGAGGATCACTAAGGCATTTGATTTCTCGGCTTTGGTTATATGTAGATTCTGATCTTTTCTTAAAGCTTCATAAGAGTCGAAAAACCTCTGCGGACAATTTGGAATAGAGGGTTTAGACATGGCACTATATACTATACCTTTACAAATATTCACATCCTCTATAGGTAAATTATTATATTTTTCTAAATTTCTACATAGTCCACATCCTTTTTAGCTGCTGAAACATTTATTCCATATCCAAGAGCCGTAACCGTATTTTTATTTAACACTTTATCTGATAGATTTATCACAAATCCAGGGTTAGCATCCTTAGTCCAATCACTTCTTTCAATTAGAATTTGTAATTTAATATCCAGTTTCATTTCCACAACACACAACACTACATTCTCGTCTAAGTAATCTCCGTCTATTTTCTGTTTCTCCTTGAAGATGCGAATATATCACGAAAGCGCTCGGACTTCGTGTTTCCTTTTCCTTTTCCCTGTGGTTGTTTGCTTATTAATAAGATCACGTGTTATTCTGTGATTTTAGTGCATAATGGATACCACGCGCCACTTCGAGACCTTCTCTTTGCTCTTCCCTGGCCTAGCACTGTTTGTTTCTACCTTTTGTTCTGCTTTAGTTAAGTCACACAAGCGAAAGGTTCACCTGATATTTCTAAGAAGATGTCTAAGTGAACAAGTTCTCCCCACCTCTCTACTCCCTAATAGACTTCTGGATTTGAGAGAACGCCCCTTCGATGAATTCCAGAGAATAGTGTTGCAGAAGCATATAGAAATTACTAAGATTGAAGTCGAAGAAACTTTTAAAGTTACCAGGGCGAGAAGATATACTGTAGTTTTGATAGGGCAATTCCACCTGAATGGAAACAACGGTTACTGGACTATTGTTATAACAAACTTAGACGAGAATATAGTGTTGTGGAAATGAAACTGGATATTAAATTACAAATTCTAATTGAAAGAAGTGATTGTACTAAGGATGCTAACCCTGGATTTGTGATAAATCTATCAGATAAAGTGTTAAATAAAAATACGGTTACGGCTCTTGGATATGGAATAAATTTTTCAGCAGCTAAAAAGGATGTGGACTATGTAGAAATAGCTAAGGCTTTCTGTAATTTAGAAAAATATAATAATTTACCTATAGAGGATGTGAATATTTGTAAAGGTATAGTATATAGTGCCATGTCTAAACCCTCTATTCCAAATTGTCCGCAGAGGTTTTTCGACTCTTATGAAGCTTTAAGAAAAGATCAGAATCTACATATAACCAAAGCCGATAAATCAAATGCCTTAGTGATCCTCAATAAAGACGTTTATCTAGGAAAAATGTATGATCTTTTGAATGATGCGGACACTTACGTGAAATTAAGGAACAATCCCCTTGAAACTGTGAACAGTGCATTTAACAAGAAAATTAAACAACTTTTGAAGAGTAATGAAATATTACTTAAACAGTTTCTGAGTACTTCACCGTCATTACCCTATATGTATGGCCTGATTAAAACTCATAAGCCTAATAATCCTGCAAGGCCTATTGTTAGTTCTATAGGATCTATCTCATATAAGCTATCCAAATGGCTTGTCTCCATTCTTAATCCTCTCCTCGGCACAATTTCACAATCACACATAAATAATAATGTAGACCTTGTGGAAAAATTAAATAGTACACTGCTCAACACCAATTTTGCTGATTTAATTCTAGCACCTGTTTTTAGGTAACTTTGGTGTGCTGATTTCAAAAATCACCTTAGTTTTTGCCTATCACGTCAGGTTTTCGAGCAATCAAATACGGAGATATCGCATTTTGGCAGGGTTATGCCCAATTTTTTTTCTTTTCAAAAAATAAGTTTTTACATACTCAGAATCAGCATGGAAAAGTAAACAATTGTGCAGGGAGTGAACTTTAATATACAATGGTAATATTGACATAAAGTGATTAAAAGTGCTTAAATAAGCAAAAAATGAATCCATGATCATGACGTCACGCTCACACCTGGGGAAATCACAGATACCCAAGATTTTAATATGTTGTACATGACCTTTAGATTTAATGCACAGATTTGCGTATTCCACAGATAAAATTTTAACAGCAAAACAGCTGTTAACAGGTCTCAAAAATCATCAATTTTGATAAGTGCCCTTCATGGATCACCTAAAATAGGCATATTGCATTGAACATTGCACGAAAACCTGATGTGATGGACAAAATCTAAGGTGATGTTTGAAATCAGCACATCAATATTATCCAGAAACAGGTCTTAGAATTAAATCACCAGCAAAAAATCGTTTTTTGTTGGGCAGTGGTATCAGTGTCAATTACAATTTTAGATTGGTAAGCTTTGATGTTACCGCTTTATTTACAAGAGTCCCGGTGGAGGATCTATTAGTGTTTCTTTCGGAAGAATTGGTTAAGCATAATTTGCCATTACCTGTGGCTACAATTATAGAATTAATTAAGCTGTGCATAGTAGACTCAAAATTTGTGTTCAATAATGAATATTTTAGGCAGAAATAAATTTGGTATGGCGATGGGAAACCCTCTCTCCCCCATTTTAAGTAACTTATATATGGAGTTTTTTGAAAGTAAATTATTAAGGAAGATTCTGCCAAATTATGTTCCATGGTTTAGATATGTAGATGATGTTCTTTGTCTTTGGCCAGTGACTTTAAATCTCAATGAATTCTTACCCAAACTTAATAATTTAACTCCCTCTATCAATTTTACAGTTGAAATAGAAAAAGATTCTTCTATCCCCTTTTTAGATGTTTTAATATATAGGTCTGGAAAAAAGTTTAAGTACAATATTTACAGAAAACCCACTAATAATTGTTCCTATATACATTATTATTCTGATCACCACATTAACGTAAAACGATCCGTTCTTTCTACTTTGTTCCTAAGAGGCCTACGAATTTGTAGCCCAGAGTTCATTGACGACGAAATTAGTAAAATATACAAAATTGCGTTTGATTTAAAATACCCAAAGAATTGCATAGATAAGTCCTTAAAAATGGCAAAGAAAACCTTCTACGAAGTAAAGGACAAGATTCCTTATAACACAAAAAATGTTTTAGTGTTACCATTCAGAAAAAATTTCCTTGATCTGCCGAATCTGCTGAGGACTTTTAACGTAAATATTGCGTTCAAAAATTTAGATGTAATTAAGAATTCATTGATTAAGAACTCCCCTTTAAGTGAACAGGGTTGTGTATATAAAATCCCATGCACAATGTGTAATAAATTTTACATTGGCCAAACTGGTAAGACCCTTGAGTTACGTATTAAGCAGCATCAATACAGTATAAGAAGTGGCGAGGAATCTAACGCCATTTTCATTCACGTAAGAGATACTAATCATCCCTTTGACTGGAAAAATGCTTCCAAATTAAGGTTTAGTAAATCTATTGTTAGCAGGAATATACTTGAATCAGGTGTGATCAAGAATAATGCGGACTTAGTCCTTAATATTAGCCCTGGGCTGTATAAATTAGACTCGTGCATTGTTAAAAAGTTGGCGAAGGGCCTATTGTTTTCTTGACCGCATTCTTGCCCCTTAACGGTTGGCTATTGGGAAAACAATTTTTTCAGACTGTTTGTAGAAATTTTGGAATATTCTGTAAGACGATGACACCATTCCCTTTGTTTTCATTAAATTCTTGCCACTTAATTGCCTGCTTTAATTAAATACTAGTTCTAATAACCGTTATAATAATTTTTGTTCTCTGTACTGTTTTTTTTGTCTAATTTCAGCTATATAGTTCTTTTATATTTAGTAATTTAGCAGCCTACAGATTATGTTATCTATAAAAAAATCTTTAGATGGTTTTATGGTCTTTAATTTGAGTTGCCGATTGGGATTTTTTTTTTTTTTTGTGTATTTAACTCATTTACTTTGTAATCTCCGTCTATTTTCTGTTTCTCCTTGAAGATGTGAATATATCACGAAAGCGCTCGGACTTCGTGTTTCCTTTTCCTTTTCCCTGTGGTTGTTTGCTTATATATATATATATATATATACACACACACAGGATGTTTCAGGAGGAAAGGTCAATACTTCGGGAGGTGATAGTATCGGTCATTGTGAGAAAAAAAGTTCGTATGAACATGTGTCTAATTCTGAATGGTTACGGAGATAGAGCTGTTTGAATCTACAAATACAAAAGCATTGATAATGGTAATCAAGAAATAGAAACCAATTACTATTTCTAACATTTAATGTTTAAACGTTGGCATTTTGAATTGTATGAAATATAGAAATGACAAATTTGTTACAGTTCACAATACGTTTTCGAAAATCCCACCGTCAACCTCAATGCACTTTGTGTGCGAAGATCGCGTGTTGTTCGTCTGAGCTGATCTTGACGTTTCTTTATGCGGGCAGCAGCATCCAAAATGCGCGCGAGCAATTCGTCTCGTGTATCCACCTTTCTTTTGTAAACTTGACTTTTCATCCACCCCCACAAACAATAATCTAACGGAGAGAGGTCTGGAGACCTTGGTGGCCATTGAATGGGACCACCGCGGCCGATCCATCGACCAGGGAAAGTTTGATTTAGGTATTGCATCACCAGACGGGTAGAATGTGGAGGAGCTCCGTCATGCTGAAAGTACATACCAGCGCGTGTAGCCAAAGGAACATCCTCCAATAGTCCTGGCAATTCATTTTGCCGAAATTCTAGGTAACTTTGTCTTGGAAGACGATTCTCTAAAGTAACAGGGCCAATCAGCTGATCATCGATGATACCGCACCACACATTGGCAGAGAAGCGATGTTGAAAATTTGTTTCCACAGTGGCATTTGGATTTTCGTCTGACCACCGATGAGAGTTACGAGTGTTGTTGATACCGTCACGGGTAAAAGTAGCTTCATCGGTAAACAGTATTAATCGAAACAATCGGCGATTAGCATTTACCCAATGACAAAATTCCAGTCGCATGGCAGCGTCTCCTGGTTGAAGGTGTTGTACACGCTGTACATGATATGGATGCAAGCCTTCCTCACGTAATGTTCACCATACTCTTGTATGTGGTACAACGAGACGTGTAGAAATTCTTCAAGAGTTAGTAATAGGACTACGCTCTACCAACTGAAGAATGTTTTCCACTTCATCTACATCTTGTTGACCTTCACGTTCAGATGAAACATGAGCGCTGGGAAGTGTACCAATCTCACAATTTGTTGAAAACCCTGCTAAACACTCTTTGATCCGGAATTCTGCGGTTCTGAAACCGTCGACGGTATTCTGCTACAGCAGCTGTTGCACTTCCATCGCAAAAACCGTACACATACACCATATCTGCATATTCGGCATGTGTGAAGGTACATGCTTACATTACAGCTTACATGGTTTAAGGTTATAGGGGAGGGAAGGGGGAGGAAGAGCTGCGCGCGCATCAGATTCAAACAGCTCTGTCTCCGTAACCATTCAGAATTAGACACATGTTCATATGAACTTGTTTCTCACAATGACCGATACTATCACCTCCCGAAGTAAGTATTGACCATTCCTCCTGAAACACCCTATATATATATATATATATATATATATATATATATATATATATATATATATATATATATATAATTTAGGGTGGTTCTTATTTTTCACAATTGCAAATTTCACCGTCTCACCCCTCAATATATTCCGTTTGACAAAAAAAAAAAAAAATGCAAAATCTCAAGTAATTATAAATATTCTTATTGGTGCCGCACAAGGACTCAAATTTAGTTCATTATTGAAACATAAATACACGAATTTTTTATTAGCGTTCTACTATAAGGGCAAATAACAGTGGTTAAAGAACAGCATAACATAAAATAGATTTTGACTACTGATTAAGTAGAAACTGAATTGAACTAAACATTTTAAGACTGAAAGCATAGGAGATTTGGCCTAGTAGGGATGGCTGCTTATGAGGCACCCTTAAATATTAATTGATTTTAATAAAACTTCTTTGGTTCTCGTTTTATATTAATAGGAAAAAATGCGGGGGTAAGACCTCCAAATTTTTGTTGATTGGGCAGTTCTTAAATGTATAGGAAAAATTAAATATATAAAATTTCGGGGTTTTACCCCCGCAGTTTTTCCTATTAATATAAAACGTGTACCATAGAAATTTTACTAAAATCAATTAATATTTAAGTGTGTCTCATAAGCAGCCATCCCTACAAGGCCAAATCTACTATGCTTTCAGTCTTAAAATGTTTAGTTCAATTCAGTTTCTAATTAATCAGTAGTCAATGGCTGTTTTAGTTTTTGCTGTTCTTTAACTGCTGTTATTTGTTTGCCCTTATAGTGGAACGCTAATAAAAAATTCGTGTATTTATGTTTCAATAATGAACTAAATTTGAGTCCTTGTGCGGCACCAACAAGAATATTTATAATTACTTGAGATTTTGCATATTTTGTTTTTTTTGTCAAATGGAATATATTGAGGGGGTGAGACGGTGAAATTTGCAATTGTGAAAAATAAGAGCCACCCTAACATATATACAGTATATATATCAGTGGCGTGCATGCAGGGTAAGCTAGGTAAGCGCCGCCTACCCTAATAAAAATCATATTAAAGATATTAATGACAGTACCGTATTTTTCAGAATAGTCTACAGTACATACCCACTAGCCAGTTATGAAGTTTATCATTAGCTAAAATAATTACTATAATTATATAATATATACATATAGTGCGTGTGCTCGCACGCAATACCGCTTACCCTGTAGACGTACCTACCCCACGCCACTGACATATATATATATATATATATATATATACACACACACACCTTGGTTAACCTTGGTTTTGCTTCCGCCCGAATTGTTCATTCTGACGAAGGTCAAGCTTATCACTCCACCTTAGACCTACACTTTAACCTGGAACCCGAACCACCCACCACCATTCGCCCAATGTCTTAACCATTAGGCTACCCAGGGTACCCTTTTATCTACCCACCAATTTCTTTATTATGTGGAAGTATGAAGAGCTGGGTTTTGCTGCGCGCCGCCTGCCGTCACCTGGTCTTGATCTCGGGGCCAATGGATTCGTAGTTAAAGATGCTAACCACAACACCAACGAGGCGCATATTTATACATATATATAAACTAGAGAGGAAACTAGGCGAAATAGAAATGAACCTAAAACAAACATTCGTACATAAGACAAACGAGGAGGAAAACAAGGTAGCAGAAAACAAAAAAATAACCCAAAATACTTCTAGACGTTTGCGAAAAGGAAAATGCAATGTAAAGAGAGTATTGGTCCGTTGGTAGACGGGGAGGCCAAACATACAAATGGCCCGAAAAAATGAGCGAACTGCTTAAGGAACAATTTAACTCTGTGTTTAGCACCCCTAAGTCCGAGATGAAAGGAGAAAACCCAGACGAATTTTTTGACATTGATACAAATCAGCCAAGGACAAATTCTGGAGCAAACCTATTAATGGACTTAGAGTTCTCGGAAAGAGATGTAATTAGGGCTCAATCACAGAGGGGACACAATTCGGCACCATGGCCAGACACATGGAGTGCCACGTTTCTGAAGAAATTTAAAGAGAGTATTGCCAAACGGCTATACTTACTATGAAGGAAATCACTCGACACGGGACAAATTCCACTTCCATTAAAGAACGCGAACATTGTCCCCTTATTCAAAGGTGGTAACAGAGCAATACCCAAGAATTATCGGCCCGTAGCTCTCACCTCACACCTTATAAAGTGCACTGAACGTATAACAATTAGAGGCAAAACTACCAACTACCTACAACAAAAGAACTTATACCACCCAAATCAACATGGCTTCAGCGCTGGAAGATCATGCCTATCACAGCTATTAGATCACCAGGAGAAAATATTGGAAACACTGTGTCGAGGACAAACCATAAATATAATATATACTGACTTTGCCAACGCCTTCGATAAATGTGACCATTCATTTATAGCACACAAACTTAAGAATACAGGAATTACTGGAAATCTAGGAAGATTGATATTTAATTTCTTGACGCAAAGAACATAAAAAGTGGTGGTAAGTGGAGTCAAATCGGAAGTCTCAGAAATAGAGAGCTCTGTTCCACAGGGGACAGTACTAGCTCCCTTGCTGTTTATAATAATGATTGCAGATATTAATGTAGATATCAATGACAGTATTGTATCATGTTTCGCAGATGACACAAAGATATGCAAGGAAATACTGAACGAAGGTGACAGAGAAAAATTACAAAACGACATTAAAACATTATTCCAGTGGGCAGAAGACAACAACATGAAGTTTAACGAAGAAAAATTCCAACTTCTAAGATGTGGTAATAAGAAGGAGCTGAAGAATAAAAGGTACAAAACTCTGCAAGACAAACAAATAACACGAAATCTACAAGTCAGGGATCTTGGAGTAATAATGTTGTCGGATACAGAACTCAGAGAGCACTACAAAATCAAAATTAGAACGGCTAGAAAAATATTGGGAATCATCTGGAGGAGCTTCCGTAGCAGAAAAGCAAACATCATGCTCAAATTATGGAAGAGTCTAGTCCTACCAATAATTGAGTATTGCTCAGTACTCACAAGCCCATACATAAAACGAGACATCGTGAACATTGAAGCTATACAAATGACTTTTGCGTCTAAGATAGAAGAAACGGAAGGTGAAGACTACTGGTCTCGACTACAATCCCTGAAACGCTACTCTCTCGAACCTTAGAAATGAAATAGAAACAAACTGGAATGAGAGAAGAGGTAGATTTTGTACAGTCCCAGCTGCTGTGGGACAAGGGGCCATGAAAACGAGGATGAAAAATACCCTCAGAATACGAGGCCCAAAGCTTTTCAATGCCCTACCGAGAGAAGTAAGGACTCTCCAGCATCTCAACCTGAATAACTTCAAGAACCAGCTGGACAGATTCCTGTGCAAAGTCCCTGACCACTGGTAGGGTGGCCCACTTTTCAATTTTTTTTTAAAAGTATAGGTTATCGTAGTTTTTTCCATTATTTGGCACTATACTAGCACATTGGTACCATTTTTACAAAAATTGATCAATATTTAGGGGTCTCGCATCGACCTTGAAATTACGAGTTTTTTTTAAAAATGCGTACTTTTTAACTTTTTACTGAATCAAGATAAATCATTAAGTAGGGATGTTTTCTGAATCCTCGTGATGAGAGAAGTCGTTTGGTGTGCCTTCCAATGTCATACGACTAACGGTTTAAAAGTTGTGCCTGTATACAGGTAATACCAATGTGCTAGTATAGTGCCAAATAATGGGAAAAACCACGATCACCTATACTTTTCAAAAAAATCAGCAAATAGCAGACAAATAAGGAAGAAAGAAACAATAACTTAAACAATCACTTTTGCATTGTATTGACCACTATCACACGTCACTGGCTGCAACGTTGTCCCTCTGTGCTATGTCATCGTGACGAGTGATGACTTCTTGAAGTCGCCGAGCTCTTTCCGGTTCTTTTCCACCACTTGCAGAAGATCCTGCAGCTGTGCCTCGTCCTTTGTGACCGTGTTCGCATAGTCTTGTATCAGTTGGACTCCTCTTTCAGCGACGTCATTGGTGACCTGGAGATTAGAGATCACATCCTTCAGACGACAAAAGTCCTCGTTCTCGTCCCACTTATCAGTTGGCAGGATGAGCCACGAAGACCCATACATCTTCAGACCTGCAAATAAGAACCAGGAGGACTCGTCGATCAGGTCGGGGAGTAGCGTCATCTCGTCGACTGAGACGTTCTCGTATGTGAAGTCTTTGGGTACAGGGAGGTGGGACAGCTTCTCTGCCATCTGTTGCTTCACAGTGCCATCCACCTTGTTGCTGCATAGAGCGAAGATGACGGTCTGAGGCCTCAGATACCAGAAGTGCCGCCTCATCACTGCCAGTGACGCTTCTGCCACCTCGCGGTCCACTGCCCTATACCTCAGAAAACGCTGGTATAGTACCACGTCATTCAACGACGCATCAGCTGCTACAGGGGCCGCCAACCAAGCTGGTACGTACAGAAGAGCGATGAACACCACGATCCTGTGCAGTTTGTCGACCAGCTCGGCGTCGAGCTCCAGCTGCCTACTGAACATCAGCAGTTTTGTGTAGTAGATGACCTGAAACAGAATAGGCACCATTGTATGTAAGACAGGTTTATTGTTACTAATTACTTTGTTTGCGTTATAATGAAATGTTTATCTTTGAATAACATTTAAACTTATCTCTAGATTATTTTTGTTTGAAAATACTAACTTTAGCCATCCATCTTGCGTGGTGGTAGGCTCCTGGGGGCATGAGGTGAATGCCACGGCGTGGTTGTGTCCCGAGTACCAGGAGCTTGATCTCTGCCACTTCCCGGTAATCGTCTCTGACGAAACCAGAAGTTGTGCTCAGGAAGCTGACCGCCGCGTCCCGGAGTTCTATTAGCCACGTACTCTCCGCCAGATTCTCGACCTGCAGCTTGCAGTAGGTCGAGAGATCGAGCTCGTCCCATCTTCAAAAATAATAAACAAGAAAATTGTGTGAGAAAACTCTGAAGTTCCGGTTTGGCTTGCTGTTTTATAAACTAGTGGAATATCATGTGTCCTAACTTTACCTTGCACAAAAAATGAACTAACCTTCTCTTCAACTGCTGAAACAAAGGATCAGTTGGTGCCGTAGTCCTTCCGAGCAGGGTGACGGCTACTGCCCCCACGATAAGCTCTAGGACGTGATGACGGCATCCCAGCTGGAGTAGCGGTCGCCCGAGCATGTTTTCCAGCCGGACAACTGCACCCTGCACCCTCCCCGTGTTGGTGGAAGTGGTGTCGAAGCAGAGTCCGATGACGCTCTACTCACATCCCCAATCTTCGAGAGCATGTATGGTTGCCCACGCCTGCGACAGTCCGGTGCCGTCAGCAACAGCTGGGACTGACAGCAACTTTCCTTCTGTGCAATGAGGAGCCCCGGAGATGAGAATTGCTTGGCGGTGCTCCGCCGTTCCAAGGAAGTTCTGAAACACATGCCATATACAGGGTGTCCCAGAATTAACTATCTATTTCAATGAAATAGGACAAATTTAATAAAAACTGACATAATTTTGTGTTTATTACTAAATTATGATACAAAAACAAATAGATTTATAAATCATAAGTCAAAACTTTATTGAGAAGTTTCAACATGTGCACCGTCTGTATCTCTGCAAATTTCAAATCTATCCTCAGCGCTGCGAAACACATTTTGAAGCATTTCAGGTGTTATCTCCCGCACTGCCAACTGGATGCGTTCTTTAAGTTCAGCTAAACTATTGATCTTTTGGCGATAAACCTTTGTTTTTATGAAACTCCATGCAAAGAAATCCAGGGGTGTCAAATCCGGAGAACGCGGAGGCCAAGGTCGAGGTCCTCCACGTCCAATCCACCGATTCGGAAGGCGTCTGTTGAGGTATTCTCGAACAATTAGAGCATAATGACATGGTGCTCCATCTTGTTGAAACCCAACATTATCAAGAATGCCATCATCAAGAAGCTGTGGTTCGAGAAACTGCTGAAGCATATCAAGGTAGACGGTACCTGTTACAGTTGCCTCCGCAAAGAAGAATGGGCCATAAATTTTGGATTTGGTCATTCCAAGCCACAAGTTAACTTTTGGAGAGTCTCTTTGCCATTCTATGACTTCAGACGGTCTTTCATTGGACCAGATACGACAGTTGTGTCGATTGACTTTACCACACGTGTGGAAAGTCGCCTCATCACTGAATAAGATGTTATCCAATAAACTTTCATTTTCGATTTGATCCACAATTTCTGCACACCTTGCTGCTCGATTTGGATAATCCTCTTCATTTAGGGCATGCAGTACTTGAATGTGATAAGCCTTTTTCATCAGTGTCGAACGCAAGATTCTATGAACTGTTGTCTTGGATATGTTGAGTCTTCGACCGGCCTCCCTAACCGAAGTTGTTGGTTCATCCTCAAACAATTGTCGTACCTGTTCGGTACTGTTACGTGCTGTCCTTGGGCGTCCTCTTCCCACCTCGTCGTGTACGGATCCAGTTCTTTTAAATTTGTTCACAAGTTCACGAATCGCTTTGTCTGTAGGACCGGTTCTGTGGAATCTTCTTGTAAATTTTTCTCTGATTTCATTACATTGTATTCCTTTGATACGGGATGTTACAACAAAGATGCGTTCTTGTGTATTCATTATTAATAGGGTTCTGAAAGAGAATGAAAATAAAACTATGAAAAACTATGAAAAAATTATGAAAATAAAATTATGAAAAAAATTTAGAAATTTATACATTTTTAACACATATTAAACATGATAAACATAAATAAAAGTGTTTTTAAAAAATTTGTCCGATTTCATTGAAATAGATAGTTAATTCTGGGACACCCTGTATTTCAATTTCATGGTTGTAAAGTAACCTATTTTTGTTCACATTCAGTTCTCTTTTTAATTGACATTATGCTTCATGAATATCATTACTAAATTGATAGCTATGAAAACTTAATCAACTGACCTTGACCATTTTGCCATCCCAGTGGACAACAGTGTGCCTCGGTGGCGTGAAGGAGTCCTTCACAGCCGTCGCCACTTCACGGCGATGTGACACTCTTCCCCGGCGAGCCGTTTCTTTCGAGATGCTGAACTGATTGAGGTCTGCTGGTGGATCCGCCGAACGTGTGATAGCAGCCACAATGCTTACTACCTATGTAGAGAATGGAAAGTGGAAAGGAAACTGTCAAGAATACATGTGGGTTACGGGACACTTTAAAACTGACGCTATCGATGAATACTATACACAATACGCACCTGATTATTGGACATGCGGAAACGATCAGCCACTTCCATGACAGCAGGTGCATTAAGGATGCGGCGAGGAAGATTGACAGACACACTTGGCTCTTTCGGCAGGGGGAACGCTAGTTCTGTCTCCGACTCTCCTGACATGCCAGTATCATCATTCTCCATGGCCTCATCTCTGGTTTCGTATGCACACTTTGAGGTTTGCGGCTCCTGGCGAGGACGTTTTCTTCCTTCCTGTAGCTTTCTTTTTACAGCGAAAACTTTATCGTTCCCGCTCATCGTTGCCACCCGAGAACCACATTGATCGAGGTAGAAGTCAATGTCTTCTTTCTTGTCCTTGTCGGACAGCAGTCGATTCTTCTTTATATCTTCGACAGCGTCAGATGCTCCGATATCCCACAGCTTGTCCACACTGTCCGAAAACTTCTGCCGTTTTCCTCCGGCGTCAGTTTCTCGTCATGTACGGTTTCTTTGAATGCGTCTTTCCTGTTAGCAGTGTACTGGATACAGAGCTGGGCAGTATTTAAATACATTTGTATTTAAATACGTATTTAAATATATTTGTGTATTTAGAACTGTATTTATAAATACATTGTTTTTCATGTATTTAAATATAGTATTTAAAAACTTTAATGAGTATTTAAATACAATGTATTTAAATACTCAAGATATAAAAATGTAAATACTTTTACTGGTTTAATACACGTTCTGTACTAGCACAGTACGACGCGTCGACAGTGTAGTACAGCATGGTTCATGTTTCAAAAGTTTGGGAAAACATCCTCTCATAAAAAGACTGTTCCTCCGCTATAACACGACATTACCATCTTCGGCACCGGTAGAGCGAATATTCTCATTCGAGGGAATCACTTTGACTCCCAAAAGAAACTCTTTCAGACGAAACTTTTGAAAGATTGGTTTTGATCCGCTGCAACCGTGAAATAAAAGAGAATTCGTAAGGTGCCTTATGTTTATGTTTACGTCTTATGTTTACGTTTATGTCTCATCTGCTCATTAATTGTTACTCATTTTGCAATGATATAATGAGTATAATATGTCACTGGTTGAACATCGTAAGTTCTAAGTTCTTTTGTTTTTGTTTTGTTCTAAAAAGGGAAATATATAATCGGAAATTAGATTGTACTATTTCTTTATCCTTTATCAAGCATTTTATATTGTTGTTACTCATGAATTAGTGAATGTATATGTTAAAATTTGTATGTATTTAAAATGTATTTACAAATGTATTTAAATACAATTGATGTATTTTGTATTTAGTATATAAATACATTCGTAAAATGTATTTAGTATTTAGTATTTAAATACATTTCTCCCATGTATTTAGTATTTAGTATTTAAATACATTCAATGTATTTATTGCCCAGCTCTGACTGGATAACACTGAAGAAGTATTGCAAAACCTGCCGTGTTGTTGGCAATTTGCTACCACTGATGGAGGACGACGGTTGGCCAACTAAAAAAATTTCCGAGGCCGATCTTAGAGAAGCTAGCGATGTTATTTTCGCCTTTCCTTTTGATGACTCTCTATTTGTAGCTTCAAGAGTTCTTCCAGTTATGGTTGCCATCGATTTGTCCATGACAAAGGATGAGGAACTCAGACAGAATTTCAAAATGTTATGATCTGCCAAAAAAGAAATAGGTTAGGTACCTGGCACAGGCATAGTGCATTTTCTAATTACCTATATACATTATACATTCCGCCCGGGTATGGTGACTCATTTTTTTGAAAAGTATAGGTGATCGTGGTTTTTCCCATTATTTGGCACTACACTAGCACATTGGTATTACCTGTATACAGGCACAACCTTTAAACCGTTAGTCGTATGACATTGGCAGGCACACCAAACGACTTCTCTCATTAAGAGGATTCAGAAAACATCCCTACTTATTGATTTATCTTGATTCAGTAAAAAGTTAAAAAGTACACATTTAAAAAAAAAACTAGTAATTTCAAGGTCGATGCGAGACCCCTAAATATTGATCAATTTTTGTAAAAATGGTACCAATGTGCTAGTATAGTGCCAAATAATGGGAAAAACCACAATCACCTATACTTTTCAAAAAAAATTGAAAAGTGGGCCATCCTACTGACCAGCCATGCGTGACTGGCTACGAGGGCAGGAGGAGATCAGACAGCAATTCCCTCCTTCACCAAATCCCGCAAATGAGGCGAAATGCTGCAGGGATCGACCGCTTGTCGATCCTGAACCGTCGTTCGAACTCACATAAAGTAAAATGGCCGATATAAGGTAAGTAAGCATATATATAATATATATATATATATATATATATATATATATTATATATATATATATATATACACACATTTCAACTGCAAAGAACACGCAGTATAAATAACGTAAAAAACGACGCTTGTATAGGAGAACATTCCGCGCAAGATGAGAAGAGAGAACGAACAAATTAAAAAATGAGGTAACCACCCGGGAATCGAACCCGGGATCTTCCGATTGCCGGTCAGATATGATAACCACTACACCATGGTCCTCACTCGATCAGAAGTCGTAATTCCTCTACATACGCGCAGAAGCCAATGCCCCGAGGGGGGCACCTCCCGCATGCCGTATCTATATATACATTTCAACTGCAAAGAACACGCAGTATAAATAACGTAAAGAACGACGCTTGTATAGGAGAACATTCCGCGCAAGATGAGAAGAGAGAACGAACAAATGAAAAAATGAGGTAACCACCCGGGAATCGAACCCGGGATCTTCCGATTGCCTGTCAGATATGATAACCACTACACCATGGTCCTCACTCGATCAGAAGTCGTAATTCCTCTACATACGCGCAGAAACCAATGCCACGAGAGGGGCACCTCCCGCATGCCGTATCTATATATACAGTGTGTCCGTAAAGTCATGGTGGGATTTTAAATAGCTATATTATTGCAACGAAACATGATAATGAGATGAAAAAAAGGCAAATTGAAGAACAACTCTAAAAGAATAACTTTATTTAACGTAGTTCGATATGGGCTCCTATGGTAGCCCTGCAGACATCTAGGCGGTGATTCAATTCCAGTCACACACGTCCAAAAACATCAGGAGTGACGGATGCGATAGCTTCCGTGATTCGCTCGTGCAAGTGATGAATATCCCTAATGGGTACACTGTACACGCTTTGCTTGACGTAACCCCACAAATAAAAGTCCAAAGGTGTCAGGTCCGGAGAGCGTGGAGGCCATGGCTTCCTTCCTCCTCTTCCTATCCATCTCTGTGGAAATTTTTCATTAAGGAATTCTCGAACAACGTTGGCATAGTGCGGAGGAGCACCATCTTGCTGAAAGATGACATTATTGTCAATAAATTGGGGTACTGCAAAATGTTCCAACATAGCGAGGTAGTTGTGTGACGTCACAGTGGGTTCCGCGAAGAAAAATGTGCCAATCACTCGATCTCGTGCTAGAGCACACCACACATTAACTTTCGGGCTATTACGCTCATGTTCAACATAGGCATGTGGACAGCCTAGACTAACTACGAGATAAAGGTTAAGCTTAGCCTAGACCAGTGGTCGGGGAACAGGGGTAAATTTCCCAAATGGGGTAAATTTAAAACTTTTGGGGGTAATGCGTGCGGTATGAGAGAGACTTTGTGCTGATATTTTTTTCGTATATTTTTTTTTATTATTTTCTTACATAAATGTGGCGTTATTCTAAATTTTAGAATATTACGAATTTACGTCCTGATTACGTCCTCAAATATATTTTGGGGTAATACCCAAAAAAGTTCGCCGACCACTGGCCTACACTAACTACAAGATACAACTTTGAGTTGTTCTTCAATTTGGCATTGTTTCATCTCATTATCATGTTTCGTTGCAATAATATAGCTATTTAAAATCCCACCATGACTTTACGGACACACTGTACATTTCAACTGCAAAGAACACGCAGTATAAATAACGTAAAGAACGACGCTTGTATAGGAGAACATTCCGCGCAAGATGAGAAGAGAGAACAAACAAATGATCGAGTGAGGACCATGGTGTAGTGGTTATCATATCTGACCGGCAATCGGAAGATCCCGGGTTCGATTCCCGGGTGGTTAACTCATTTTTTTCATTTGTTCGTTCTCTCTTCTCATCTTGCGCGGAATGTTCTCCTATACAAGCGTCGTTCTTTACGTTATTTATATTGTGTGTTCTTTGCAGTTGAAATGTATATATAGATACGGCATGCGGGAGGTGCCCCCCTCGGGGCATTGGTTTCTGCGCGTATGTAGAGGAATTACGACTTCTGATCGAGTGAGGACCATGGTGTAGTGGTTATCATATCTGACCGGCAATCGGAAGATCCCGGGTTCGATTCCCGGGTGGTTACCTCATTTTTTCATTTGTTCGTTCTCTCTTCTCATCTTGCGCGGTGTGTTCTCCTATACAAGCGTCGTTCTTTACGATATATATATATATATATAATATATATATATATATATATATATATGAAAATGAAAATGAAATGAAAATAAAAAGGTTTATTGGCACACTATAGTCCATATGACAAATATTATTAATACAATGACAGTTCATATACTAAGGATAGAAATATATACAAGTGATTAAAAATAATACTGTAACGTCGAAGTTAAGTGGAGCTACAGACAGACGTTTTCGTACCAAGAAGTCCATAGCTTAGAGGATAAATGGCAGGACTCATGGATAGCTTGGATGATCGGGTTGGTTGATTTTTTAATTCTTTGCATCAGACTGTGTTGAGCACGTCTTGTTACCTCCGGGAAGCTCGGGACATTGCGGGTAGCAAACATTTGCGAAGCTGAGCATCTCGGGGGTAATTTATGTAAGAGTCTAAAATACCTGTTGTACAGCAAATTTAGAGTACTGCCAGAACCTTTTTTTATAATTCACTCACAGTTGCTATCCGTATATATTACTGCAGAAAGTACGAAAGAGAGTGTCTTTAGCTTCACTTGTACAGAATCGAAAGTTCCTTATGGTCATATTCGCTTTAGCACACAGGTTTCGAGATTGTTTTCTTATATCCGAGTCATCACGCAAGGAGCTGGTAATAGTTTGACCCAAATACTTAAACTCTTGTACATCCTCAATTACTTCACCATCCATTTTAAACCTTATATCAGCTGGCTGATTACAGCTTTTAGGATGAAAAAGAAATCATGTTTTTTGTAACATTAAAAAGAATATCATGTTTCTGCGAATACACTTCGCAGACTTTTAGTAGCCGATCCAGACCTTTAACAGAGGGACTTATTAACACCATATCATCGGCATAAACTAAGTTATTTATCCTTGTGTTATCTATACAACAGCCCCACTGTTGCCTCATTAAGTGAAGCAATTAATTCGTCAATATCCACATTAAACAGCATAGGGGAGAGCAAGGAGCCATGTCTCACCCAGCAAGAGGAGCCAAAACACTCGGATAGTACATTGCTCCACCTAACAATGAAAGATTGGTGGGAATACCAAAATTTAAATAAATTTAAATATGTACATGGGAACCTTCCTCTCTTCTAGTTTTGCAAATAAAATATTGTGGTTCACCCTATCATATGCCTTACTTATATCTAGGAAACAGCTATAAATAGTTGAATTACTCTCAATGTATTTAGGTATTGTTTCTTTAAGTACATAGATACACAGGTCAGTTGAGTGGGACCTTTTAAAGCCAAACTGATTAGATGTCCATAGGAAATCATTTAATCGGAGTAACAAGAGTTTTTCTAGTAGTTTCGAAAAGCAGGAAGCGACAGCAATAGGCCTGTAATTATTGCTGGACAGAATGTCTCCGTACTTATTTTTGACCAGGGGCAAGATATATACCCTCATGAACTCTGCAGGGATATAGCTATGAGCAAGCATGGCTGATAGGAGCAATGAATATGCAGACATACTACGTCATTTGCATATTTTAAGTGTCATTCGATAATCATCTACCCTGACGCAGAACCAGTCTTTAACTCTTTAATTAACCTCTTTACTTCAGAAAATGATATCAAAGTATTTTCCCTTGTCCCTCCCACAATCGTTTCGCTGCAATCTATCTTAAGATTATCCCTACTCACACTGTTAAGAATGTTAGAATAGTGGTTTTTCCACAGCTTTGCAATTTCATCCTCCCCGACACCCCATCGATTGTCGGAGGGAGGACATTTTTGACACCCGTTTGATTCTTAACAAATTTTCAAAATTTGTTATTATCGTTATTTATGCGAGCTTCACAGGCTTTTGATGCTCGAATAGACTCTTCTTCCTGTTTACATCGCTTATGGCCGCCTTATACTGACCCCGACTTCTACACATATTCAAGTATACTGGTCCTAATCTGGGTCTACCATGAAAGCACCACAAATCATAGGCGTCTTTCGATTCCCTCTTCAGGGGGGCAATAAAATCATTCCATCCAGGAATAATCTTAGTATGATAGTTGTAAGATTTAATCAGGGGCTTCCTGCTTCTCTTAACAGGGATATTATCTTACTATAATACCTATCTGAGTTTACAGTGTGAATCATTTGAGCAAGGATTATTACAGGCAAGGTGCAAAATTTATAATTATTAAAGAGGTGACTTGTTCTCTCTTTGTATTCTATTCTCTGCTGCATCGTAACATTGGACCAATCGACGCGATTATTCTTACCTATTGAGTTCTTGTTAAGTCGTGTTGCGCATAAATTGGTAACGTTAATTAATATTTCTAATGGTCTATGATCAGAAAGAAGGAAATCATGCAGAATATGAACTCTAACAATTCGATCCACCAGGTGGATTGATCATTGTCTCACTAGTAATAATCTAAAGTTTAGATTATTACTAGTGAGACAATGATCAATCCACCTGGTGGTACCACTCATATTACTAACGTATGTAAAATTACCACTGGCTACCCCTAATACATCTATATCGCTTATACTTAAATTGGCCGACTCGCACATGTTACCCAATTCTACAAAGAATTCCGAGTTCACATGTGCGTTAAAGTCCCCCATTATTATACAGTGAGAATATTTGGGGTTATCTGATAATGACTTAATTTTGTACAGCAATTATATGGTAAATAGCAGTTTACAATTAATATGCAATCATTGTTCACTTGTAATTCAATGCCTAACAACCTTACATTATCGCTTGTTAAAATTTGATATGTTTTGACAAATTTTTCCTTATTAAGAAGGCAACACCACCAAAAGGCCTACCGTACATTAATATTCATCTGACAAGTCTACTGCTGATGACGCATGGTACATAAAGTCATCATGGATGGTAGAGAGGAATTTTAGCTCTTGCTTAGGTAGCCAGTGCTCCTGCAGGAGTATCAAATCTGCACTGTCGCAGATTTTATGAACATCTACAGTTGAATTCCTCACTGATCTTACATTATATGAGACTATTTTCAACAAGTTATCCGCCATGACTAATAGAGAATTTATTATTAGTAAGATTATTATTATTATACACAGTACAACTTTCAGGCATTACCGTTAGGGCGCCCATTATTATTATTATTATTATTATTATTATTATTATTATTATTATTATTTTGCCTGTTATCAAATCTCCTGGAAAAGTGAATAAACTCCTTAACAATAATACCGTCTGGCCATTGACTCATATTATACTGGTTGAAATGCGCATTTACACCTTTAATTATTACTTTAAATGAGTTGTAATACGGAGATTTCGTGTTTAGTTTATTAACCAATGACTTCTTCCATCGTGTGTCGAATATCGCTTGCCTCGTTCGAGAGCTGAATTCGCGACACAAAGAGGGTGAGATTCCCCATCGGTGGCCTCGCCGCGGAGACCGGTTGAGGAAACCTTCGGGAAGGGGGCCTGTTAACAGTTACCCACCCGTCGTCCTCCTCCCTCGATCTCCCTGAGGCAGGGTTCACCTGCTTGGGGGATGGGTGGCACAATCTTTGGGGGATAGGAGGCCCCTCCCTTACTCTGTGGCTTGATGATGGTCTGTTAACGGTGTTTATAACTTGACGGCCGCGCGTGCCCCTCCTTCTTCGGTGGGAGGGGGTGGGAACTGCGCACCAAGCGTGGCGTAATCGAACACCTCTCCTCTGCAGTGGGAGGCAGGGAAGAGGGCAATGATGCCTCGTCTCTCGGCACTGGACCGTCCCTGTTCCTCATTGTGAAATCGGGAGCAGGGGTCCTTTCCTGAACGGGAGGGGGGTTGACCGCCACCCCTGCATGCTGCGTTTCCACCCCACCTTCAGGACGGGAGTTGGAGGCGGGGATTTCGTTTCCCTCGCTGCCCGACGCGCTTCTTGGAGATCTGGCTTGCTGAACTACTTCCGAGTAACTGGGCTTTGGGTGGAGCGTCTCTTTCAACGCATCTAACTCTGACCGGAATTGTTCTAGCGAAATCGCGTTTTTCTGATTTGACACAACGTGTTGGTGTTTCAGTTGAACTATCGACTTTTGTACCTCATTATACTCTTTGAGAAGCACCGAGACGTCTACGTCACCCATAGAGATTATCGGTATTCTATGGAAGTTAGTAACGTAAAAGGTAATAGTGTTCTCATTATCCCGGAGGGTCGACACTTTATTTATAATGTCTTTCAGGGTATTCTCGTTTCTAGAATTACCTCTACGAGTTGGGAGGGTAGCTAGCACTGAACAGGGTGTTTAATTGTACCCTCGCATTTTCTATTACTTCTGAATCATAAAAATCATGACAGACAGATACAAGAAGGTCTGACCTAGTATGATCTACTTTGTCAAATATAAAACCTAACAATGGATTTTCTACAAGATTTACAGCAGACGACCCCATTGTATCTGTAACGGCTTGCGGGGGAGCGTAGCTGGTGGTGGGTGGTTGGGGGTGGAGATGGGGGGGAACGCCGAAAGGGGTCCCACTTCTCGTCCCTTTAAATCATGCTCGGGATACCAACGGTTCGATGCTCAGGCATCTTTTCACATTAATTATGTAACTATTACTAACTATGACACAAAAAGTATACACGCGGAGTCACTGTACGATTATACCGTAATGAAACATACATTTCCCGCGATCGCCGTCAAAACTTTTACTATTAAACGGAAGATTCGCAGTGTATATGGTGGGGGTAGGGCGGGAGAGGGGAACGGGATGGGGATGCTAAAAGGAGTGCCCACTCCTTGTCCCTTTAAATCATGTAAGCGTGTAAGTTTGTAAATATATCTAAAGTAATAAAAACTATTTATTTGCTTGGTCTTTCATTTACGATTTCAGAGCCTTTACCTGCCCTTTTGCAAATATTTTGAACAGTTTATGCAGTTAAAATTCACTCGTGCATTCGTTTCGTTCGTTCATTCGTTCGTAATTTTAAAGGGCTCACTCGCTCGTTCGCTCGTATGCCCGCTATTTCAAGGTCACTATTTAATACCTCATAGGTCCAAGAAGGTAGTGCCGAATGTCGCTAGAAAATTTTGAGGATATATTATATGTATTATTATTAATTAAGGATTGTGGACCATCTAATAAGATTGTTACTAAGTAATCTTGGCACATTTACAAATTTTATTGTATAGGTAACATACCGGTTCACTGACTTTAACCCCTGTTAATTTGATAGTAAGAAAGAGCACAAAACTGACAAGCGTCACTGGCACTGTATCCCTGGCACACACACACACACACACACACACACACACACACACACACACACAAACTGTGTATATATATGTGTGTGTTTGTGTGTATGTGTGTGTGTTAACCCCTCCGTCATTGGCCTTGGTCGGTTCGAAGTTGACGGGGGTTCTGGTTAGGTGACAGCAACGGATTTGTTACTCTGGAATAGCTGGTACCGTATAGGGAGTCGCAGTAGTTTTCTTCTATACTACTTTCCGATTTCTTCTTGTAGTAGATCGGGGGATTCTGTGGAACTTATCTAATTCTCTGAAGGTTCCCCGATTCTTCTTGTAACGTATCGGAAAATTATTTTTCTTTATTTAAGACTAAGTTCTCTGAAGAGAGTAAGGCTAGAAGGAGAAGACAAAGATTTTTTTATTACTGTAGTTTTATTGCTAAAATGTTACAAGTAATGCTCAGCCTCTAAGATAGATCAGCCAATTCAGAATGAACATTGAAGAAATTTTATGGGCTTTTATACTGATTTTTTTACTGACATCATTATTATTTAATGCTGATCTGTTTTTGTTTTTTATTCTCAATTGGCTGATTTACTGTGCGAAACATTTAAAGACAAAACAAATATTTTAGCTGTAGCAAGGTCTAGACTGCTAAGCAAGAGAAAGCAATATTTTTATTTTAAACCGCATATTGACAGATCTGATATTATCATGATCTGCCGAGTTAACTAAAAATGGAAATTGAAATATGCTTTCCCATTACGAATTACAAACAAACATGCACATGAGCAAAAATTAAATGCTTAAGATTCAAATTAAACATTAAGCAGGACATGACTTCATCTTTTACAACGAAGAGAGAATGTATAGAGGGAATGAACAAGATTACATTGTTAAGCTAAATGTAAAAAAATATTAAGTAGTTTAATAAGAAATAATTCACCAATTGTAAAATAGAAAGCAAATAAAAAATTTATCCAAACTCGTGTCAGCGTTACGCGATTTTGCTCTCTATGTAAAAATGAATATATGAATATAAATGTATACAAATATAAGTATTATATGAATATAATGAACATAAGGATTATGTAAATATAAGGATTTATATAAATATACGAATTATATAAGAATTATACGAATGAATATAAGAATATAGGAATTATTCATTGTTCAGTTTTACAGGGCTCTTCCCTCTAGAATGATATTAATACAATAATACAGGGTGTACATAAAGTCAGGATCTATTTTTGTGAAGCACTTGTAAATTATATGGAATTCAATCATAAAATGATAAAGTGGTAACATTGATTAAATAATTAAGAGTAGGATTCGACGTGACGCCCATCAGTATCCCTGCACAGCTCAAATCGTTCCGCAGCATTTCTAAACACATTCTGGAGCATTTGCGGGGTTATGTTATCTGCAGCAGTTCGTATACGTGTACGTAAGTTTTCAAGAGTCGTAATCTTCGTCTGATAGACGTGCGATTTGATAAAGCAACATGCAAAGAAATCTAAAGGGGTTAAATCTGGTGATCTCGCTGGCCAAGGTCTGTTGCTTCCGCGTCCGATCCAGCGATTTGGAAAACGTCCATTTAGATAATCCTGAACAATTTTGGCATAGTGACAAGGAGCACCATCATATTGATAGACGACGGGGATAGGATTGTTAGTACCGTCGTCTATCAAATGCTCCAGAATGTGTTTAGAAATGCTGCGGAACGATTTGAGCTGTGCAGGGATACTGATGGGCGTCACGTCGAATCCTACTCTTAATTATTTAATAAATGTTACCACTTTATCATTTTATGATTGAATTCCATATAATTTCCAAGTGCTTCACAAAAATAGATCCTGAATTTATGTACACCCTGTATAACATCCTAACTAATTTTAAGTAGATAATAACTAATGGTTTTTATAATATTACAGATTTATATACACATCATAAGCCAGGGTGGTTGCATTTTTTTTGTGCCATTGCGAGAATAGTCTTTTCACTACAAATATACCGAGGATGATAGCACACACACAATGATAATACTGACGGCAGATGTTGGTGAATAATTGTTACTGGTTACAGTATTTGTAAAAGATTATTCTGGTTATCATCTGAAAAATTTAAAAAACGACTCAATTGATCATTCCATTTAGGGGCATGAAGTTCGGGTAGGATAATCACCGGTTTAATGGCGGAATTCAAGATTTTTACAGTAGGTTTGAATTTAGTTTCAGACAGAATGGGGTACGAGTTGCTAATTGTAATCTCAATATTATAAGGGGAACAGTTTTATTCATATCTACGTCTTAAATTATACGAAGCTGTGGTGATCGTGTAGACGTTTGTGGTCGTGTAGATGTTTGTTTGTGTGCGGAGTGGTCGGCCTCGCTTAGGTTGTAGTGGGGGTCGAACATTAAGCTCAGATTCTGAGTGTGTTCGTTTTTTCGTGAAGGTTCTAATTCACGTGGTTGATGCATTTGCGGCCGGTATGTAAGGTCCGTGCGTCGATCATCAATCGGTGGGGGTGGTGACGGAGGAGATGGTGGAGTTGGAGGAGATGGTGGAGTTTCACTGAGTGATCCTCTAGAAGGGGTTTCTCCAGGGTCTGGTTCCGATGGAACCCTCGGTTCTGGGACCTCTTCTTGTTCAGAAATTGGCTCGAGTACTGGTGGTATTACGAGTTACCAATCTTCGTCACGGGTAGTGGTTTCCGCGGTGACCACTTCGGTTTTGTGGTCCCTGCTCGATTTTTTAATACCTAGATCTTTCGAAGGATAGGCGGCTCGAACGCCTGGCAGATGTTTTATGGGAAGGTGTTGTTCGGCAGCTATCTTTAAATTATCAGCGTGAATTATCTTTAGTTTGGAATGATCTCGGAAGTCGAGGATTTCGTAACGGTTCTTTCCGCGGTTTTTCATAACCCTATATGGGTCATCCCATTTTGGGTATAATTTGCAATGAGCACTTGGCGGTTTCACGCTCTTTATGTAACATCGCATACCGACGATTATAATCCGTTGACAAGGATGACGCCTATGTTGCTTTTGCTCCATCTGTTTGTTTCGTTGGTCGAGGGCATATCGGATTATGTCAAAATTTTGAAAGATCGTTCAACTACTTGCTGATTTGCTTCTGCCATCTCGGAAGGTGTTAGAACTGCCGGGTCGATTTGGTCAGGCAAATCAAAAGGTAGCCGTTTGTCGTAGTGACATAGGACGAAATGAGAGGTGTCCCCGATGGACACGTTATGGCCATTGTTGATGGCTGTTTGCACCATGGGGAGGGAATCATCCCATGTCCGGGAGGATCCATCGACAACGTGGCGAAGGGCTTCTAAGATCTTCCGATTGTGCCTTTCCACTAAGCTGTTTGCCTGCGGATGGTATGCCACAATGTGTGTTTTTAATTTTACACATGTTTCAGAGTGACTCGAACAGTTTAGAAGTGAAATTAAGGGAGTTATCTGAAATTAGGATTGAAGGAGTAGTGTGGTTTTGGATGACGCGTTCCAGGGCTTTTGCCAGTTTCCGTGGTCTGATTTGGAACGACAAATACTTCACTGTAACGCGAGAAGTGGTCCGTAAACACAATGATGTACTGGTTTCACTTTGATGTTTTGGGGAATGGTCCCAGTATTTCCATTCCAGTTCTTTGCCAGGGCCGTTGGCATACTGGATATTTATGCATGGGAGCTGTGGACGGTACGTTGCCTTTATGTTTTAAACATGACGGGCATTCAGCGATGTATTCATGTACCTTTTTGTTCATTTCGGAAAATGGTATCGCTCCAAAAGACTCTTGATGGTGCGATCCGGCCCATGTGGCCATACAAAGGTGAGTCGTGACAAAGTCCGATGGCTATATCTACGAGATCCTTTGGTATTTCCACGAGGTCGTTTCCATCTTCGTTCCTAAAATGTACGAGCCCATCTTTTAGGTTGTACTGTTCTTTTACCTTCGATGGTTCCTTTTGTTCCAGGCGAGCCCGAAGGTTCTGGTGTGTTGGTCCTGTTGTTGGAGTATTGCAGACATTCGTAGTCGAACACAGGAAAGTTTCTATCTTATTCACTTGGGTGTCGGGCTTGAGTCTCGACAATCCGTCTGGAATAACTTGAAGTTTTCCTGGTTTGTATAAGATTTTTGCCGCAAAGTCCTGAATCAACGGAACCCATCTACTGAACCGCTCTTCAAGTAGCTTGTGAGATACGTGAGTAGCTAATGGTCAGTTTTGATGGCTACATCGTAGCCATAGACGATATTTCGGAATTTTTTCAAAGCCCAATATACCGTGAGGGCCTCTCGGTCCGTAGTGAAAGAATTCCGTTGAGATGCAGAGAGAAGCTGACTGGCATAAGCAATGGGTAATTCCACACCATCTACGTCCTGTAATAGGATGGCTCCTAGTCCATGGGAGGAAGCATCTGTGGCTATGACAAAGGGTTTGGTGCAATCGGGATATTGGAGGATGGGATGTCAGGTTAGTTTACAGATTAAAGTTTCAAAGGCATATTGGTGATCAGATTTCCAGTTAAATTTAACTTTTTTATGGAACAAATTGGTTATGATTTTAGCAATGTTTGAAAATTGAGGGATAAAATTTCGATAGAATCCGACAAATCCAATAAATGCACGAGCGTCGTCGATGGTTTTAGGTACAGGGTACCTTTCCAGTGCTTCACGCTTGGATGGATCAGGTTTAATTCCAGTGGATGATAGTACAAATCCTAAGTATACTAGGGATTCCTGGAAGAAGTTGCACTTTGCAAGTTTCAGTTTAAGGTGTGCTTTTCTCAAATGTAATAGCACATTCTGAAGACGTTGGAAGTGTGTTTTATATCCGAACTATAAACGATAATATCGTCAAGACAGACGAGAGGTTCGACACCTAATAGGTCGGAAAGGACTATATTCTTCAACCTAGAGAAATTAGCAGGCCCATTTCGGACTCCGAAAGGTAAAACCTGGAATTCGTAATGGCCTCGGTTAATGGAGAAAGCAGTCAATGCCCGAGATTTGGGACTGACCTCCATTTGCCAATAACCGGATGTTAAATCGAGGGATGAAAAGAAGTTAGCTCTCCCTACGTTCAGAATTGTTTCCTACATGTTTGGAATAGGGAAACGGTCTGGGACGGTAATGCGGTTTAGGCGTCTAAAATCTATACAAGGGCGAGATGTTCCGTCCTTTTTGGAAACAAGAATCATAGGAGCGGACCAGAGACTAGCTGAAGGCTGAATGACATCCTGCTCCAACATGTCCTTGATGTGTTTCTCAATAGTTATAATTGGGAATGTGGAACCCTATAGGGAGGAATGAAGATGGGTTTGGAATTGGGTTCCAGCTTGATTTCGAAAGGGACCAAATTAGCTCGACCCAAAGATCTCCTTTTAGGGCAATCACATCTCTATTTCTTATCAGGAAATCGAGAAGTGATTCCAGTAGTTTGGGATCCTGTAAAGCTGGTGACTCCTGAAGGGAGTGCTCCAGACATTTTTTATATTTTTCTCTTAATGCTGAAGGGTTTAACGCTAAGGAACTGGAAACATGATTTATAGTAATGTTGGGGAAATCTGAATTTATTTCTACTGTGGAAACAGTTGCTATTCTCTGATTTGAAGTTAATTCAATAGGGCATTTTCCTTTGTTAAACAAACAACAGGGATAGCTCAATTCTGAATATGACTAAGAGCTTGGGCAATAAGAACATCTCTCTTGAAGTTACTTTTCTCTGTAATACGAGTACGATCTGACTCTAATAGTTTTCCTTGACCGTTTACTACTCTTGCTAGGAAACAAATCTTCTCATAAGGTGCTATTGTTATATGCTCTGTAGTGCATATGAAAAATTGTGAATCTGACTATGGTTCGGCGACTAAAATTTGCCTTATTGGCTGAAAAATCGTTTCAGTTGGGTTTACAATTTCATCTGCTAAGTTAACTGAAACTGGCTGAACTGAAACTGACTGATTGGAAACTGACTGATTGGAAACTGACTGACTGGAAATTGACTGTGTTGATCCTACTGGATTCAACAACTGGAACTGATTATTCTGGGGGCTGATTTCTGGGGCGGTTATCCCTCTGGATGCAACCGACTGATTGGAAACTGACTGTGTTGATTCTACTGGATTCAACAACTGGAACTGATTACTCTGGGGGCTAATTTCTGGTGCGGTTGTCCCTCTGGATGCAACCGATTGACTTGAACTGCTATAAACTGGAGTGGGTTTCCTATTTCTTTCGGAAATCCGAACTAAACTGATTCTGTTAGCCTTAAGCTGTCTATTATTCTCATGGAGAGGGTGTGTCCTATTTCTACGCTTAACTAACTTTCCCGTTGGGTAAATTTCCCATTGATTCTGGTTGAAGAAATCCATACCTAGTGAGATATCTGTCTGAAAGGTGGCGACTGCGTCCACAATACAACATTTTGCGGGATATACCGCGTTACCAACTTCTAAATATAATTCAATTTCTCCATATGTAGGTATGGGTGTGCCTGTAACTCCTCTGAGTTGGCAGGAAGCTGCCTTAATTTAATATTTATAATCTGTAATCTCTAGTAACTCATCTGCACATTGTTTCTTAATCAATGTCGCATGTGCTCCTGTATCTAGGAGAGCGGTGAAATCTCGGTTATCTGTGCTGCAATTTATTATTAAAACTATTATCCTGATGGGTAGTTCATGTATGTATTTGGGTTTATTACTGCTATTTAGGAGGGAGGAGGCTGAACTGCTGCCTCCGAAGTGGGATCTAAAAAAGGACATGAATTGACTTCTACGGGAGGACCTGAGTCATATGCTACGGGATCACCATACACTGGAGGGTCTCCTTGGAAAGTGTACTCTGGGAAAACTGATTCTTCAACGGGTACTTCTACGTACCGAACCATCCGACCTTGCTCATTATATTGGGGTCTGAACATTAGGTAATAGTGTGGTTGACCTTGTGGTCGTGATCTGTTTGGTGGGTGGTTCTGTTGAGGCTGGGAACTAACTGGTTTCTGAGAATTGGAGGGCTCTTGGGAACGTTGGTGATTTGATCGCTGGAAGTGGGGCCTGTACCCTACAGGGGCTTTGTCAGCACATTTTTGTCGGTCGCCACGGCGATGACCATGTTCATGACAGTGGGAGCAATAAGGGAGATAATTTCAGTGACTCATCATGTGCCCAAAACTATCGCATTTAAAACACTGAGGAGGAAGGCGTGCATTCTGGGTTTGTGGGGCTTGTTTCTGAACTGGTGTTCCCTGCATCGGCTTTGATTTATAGGGTTGTTATTGTTGTTGTTGTTGCTGCTGAATGTAGTGTATGGGGGTCTCTCTACCCTTCCGGTAGTTCTGGCTCGCTAAGTCTGGGTAATGTTCCTTTCTGTTATTTATGGCACACTTACTGGTTTGTCAATATTGTACACTCTTGAAATTTCATTTTAAGTGCTACGGGTAGGTTTTGGTAAATGGATGCTGCTACTATTATGTTTCTTTGCTTTGAAGTGAATGTAATGTCACATGCATTTTCTGCTGCTCGGAGGGCTTCTCCTACGAGTTTATGTGTTCATGTCATAAAATTATTTGAGGGGTCCTGCGTCTTACGGTACCTAATCGCCAAAATTAAAATTTGCCAGAAATCGCCTCCAAAGTTCAGCAATATTCTGGCAATAGTATCTCTGTTATTAATTGAGCTAGAACGTTCATTTATGGCTAAATTAGAGTTCTAAGTATGCTAATGAAGAGGTTGATGAGTTTTTGGAATAGATTTTCATATTTTATATTTTATATATATATTTTTAAATTTTTTTATTTTCTTATTATGCCGAACTTTGGGTGAACTTTTGGCTGGCGATAGAGGTGAAAAAAGTAGTTTGCTTCATAAGGTTTTCAACCATACTTCTAGTGTCGTAAAATCATTATAACCCAAACCACGCGATAGAGGAAGGGTGAAAATAGTGATATCCATCAAAAACACGTTTTTGCCTGTGGTCGCGCTTAGGTACCTTAAGACGCGCGACCCCTCATTTAAACTTCATGTTCTTCTTTCTTCCACTTAGCTTGGAAGACAGCTTCTAACGTGGCTGAGGGTTGTGCAAGTATTATTTCTTTAAAAAATTCTAATAAGTTTTGTTTAAAATTGTCCCACGTTGTAGCTTCGTTAATGGATGGGACGTATGTAACTGTATCATGGGCATTCCCCTCTTTAGGGTCAATAAACCATTTAGCTTCCCTAATCTTTATATGAGGGGTCGCGCGTCTTAAGATACGTAAGCGCCACCACAGGCGAAAACGTGTTTTTGATGGATATCACTATTTTCACCCTTCCTCTATCGCGTGGTTTGGGTTATAATGACCTTACGACACTAGAAGTATGGTTGAAAACCTTATGAAGCGAACTACTTTTTTCACCTCTATCGCCAGCTGGGCATCGCACCCAAAGTTCGGTATAATAAGAAAATCAAAAAATTAAAAAAATATATATATAAAATATAAAATATGAAAATCTATTCCAAAAACTCATCAACATCTTCATTAGCATACTTAGAACTCTAATTTAGCCAAAAATGAACGTTCTAGCTCAATTAATAACAGAGATACTATTGCGAGAATATTGCTGAACTTTGGAGGAGATTTCTGGCGAATTTTAATTTTGGCGCTTAGGTACCATAAGACGCGGGACCCCCTCATATCATCATCTGTGATGTTTTCGCGTAAGAAATGCTGTTCTAGAGACTCAATCCAAGGTCTTACGCGTGGTTCAACAAAGTTATTATCGATGGTCCCCTTAAAAATTAGGACAGTGTGGGGAAGGTTTACCAGTCTACCTAAGTTAATGTATGCTGGGGAAGCGGTTTGGGACATGTTAGCTTGTGCTTGGTCTGAAGTTTGTGTGTTTGGAAATATGTTTGAAGGGCGCGGGGTAGATGGAAAAAGGGGTGTAGGGGAATTTTCAATGTCAGAAAGCGCACCGTCTGAATCGCTCATATGTGAAGGTACTGTTAATGTATTCTAATTTGGTCTGCTTGACCGATCTTAATCTACGGAATGATCACTTGAGTGGCCTTCCTAACTACGCTATCTAAGAAATACACAAATAATGCACAACGATTTGTTTAACTAGGAAAAAATTTGGAAAAAATTGTAAAGAAAATAATAATAAAATTTCACTCGAATGCACGTGAATGTACGATAATATTATGATTGGCACATTAAATCAAATTATTCTATGCTAACTATAATAGTGGAAATAACTCGATTTCAATAAAAAAAAGTGTATCACTGGTGTATTGAATGTTCATTTTTTTTATTAATTCTAGCTTGATACTAATTATTAACTGTTAATAATATTGACTTCTCAAAAATTTGAAAAAAGGATCTGTACTTAATAAGATTCGTACGGCGAAATCCTCGAAGACGTGTCTTGCTGGCCACTTGTTCCTGAACGAAGAATGGGCGTGGAGAACTTGGAGTCGTGACACAACGGTCGAAGGATGGATGTGAAGAACTGAAAGTCATGACACGCCGGTCAACTGAATGTTGGTTCTAGTTCCAGGTTCTGGAAGACTGGAAGAATCCTGGTTGCAGAGGTCGCCAGTTAACCCCTCCGTCTATGGCCTTGGTCGATTCGAAGTTGACCGGGGTTCTGGTTACGTGGCAGCAACGGATTTTTTACTCTGGAATAGCTGGTACCGTATAGGGAATCGCAGTAGTTTTCTTCTATACTTTTTCTCTCCGATTTCTTCTTGTGGGGGATTCTGTGGAGCTTACCTAATTCTCTGAAGGTTCCCCGATTCTTCTTGTAACGTATCGGAAAATTATTTTTCTCTATTTAAGACTAAGTTCTCTGAAGAGAGCAAGGCTAGAAGGAGAAGACAAAGATTTTTTTTATCACTGTAGTTTTACTGCTAAAATGTTACAAGTAATGCTCAGCCTCTAAGTTAGATCAGCCAATTCAGAATGAACATTGGAGAAATTTTATGGGCTTTTATACTGATTTTTTTACTGACATCATTATTATTTAATGCTGATCTGTTTTTGTTTTTTATTCTCAATTGGCTGATTTACTGTGCGAAACATTTAAAGACAAAACAAATATTTTAGCTGTAGCAAGGTCTAGACTGCTAAGCAAGAGAAAGCAATATTTTTATTTTAAACTGCATATTGACAGATCTGATATTATCATGATCTGCCGCGTTAACTAAAAATGGAAATTGAAATATGCTTTCCCATTACGAATTACAAACAAACATGCACATGAGCAAAAATTAAATGCTTAAGATTCAAATTAAACATTAAGCAGGACATGACTTCATCTTTTACGACTAAGAGAGAATGTATAGAGGGAATGAACAAGATTACATTATTAAGCTAAATCTAAAAAATTATTAAGTAGTTTAAAAAGAAATAATTCACCAATTGTAAAATAGAAAGCAAATAAAAAATTTATCCAAACTCGTGTCAGCGTCACGCGATTTTGCTCTCGATGTAAAAATGAATATATGAATATAAATGTATACAAATATAAGTATTATATGAAAATAATGAACATAAGGATTATATAAATATAAGGATTTATATAAATATACGAATTATATAAGAATTATGAATATAAGAATATAGGAATTATTCATTGTTCATTTTTACACATGTGTGTGTGTGTGTGTGTGTGTGTGTGTGTGTGTGTGTGTGTGTGTTGAAATAACCCAAACTTTTTACTACTCGTATAAACAAGTTCAATAAACCACAATGTTGTTTTCCAATGATTTAGAAAAGTATCATGAATTAAATGTTGAAAGGAATTAACATAATTAATATTATCTGAAACACCCCAGTCGTACCTCTGAATTGAAGATCTTCGAAAACGCATAATTATAATGATCAAACATCAGCCTTTTTATTCCTTGATACCTTATCAAAAAATCTCTACAAAAATTCTTTAAAAAAAAGTAAATATGGGCTCTGTGCACATATACTGTATGCTTTTTTCAATAGCATTTTTGTTAGAAATATTTAGAAATATACAGAAAGGTCATTATAAAAATGCTTCTAATTGTCCTTGTTGAAAAAGGTCATAATTTTCCTTGTGGTCTGTTTGGTACTATTTACTTTAGACGTTCAATCGACTTTTCTTTTATGAGTCTTTTTACCATTTTACGGATTAAGGAATGGTTTAACTGTAAATCTGAAAGATAGTGTTTTTCTGAAGTAAAGTAGGCTTCACCTTGGCGAGAGTTACCTCGTAACCAATGTCGTAACACCGCTTCCCATTGATCAGCGAAGTTAAGCGTCAGTGGGTCAGGAGAGTAGTTGGATGCGGGAACGTTTTCTGCGTCTGTCCCTTAACTTCGTTGATCGACGGAAAGCGGTGTTTCGACATTGGTCACAACGTAAGAGTATGAAAGTATACTTAAGAGTATAAAAACCCCATTTTTACAGAAGGAAAAGCCTCACTAATGTCTAATATAATGTATCTACCTAATCATTATAATGGCAAAGAAATTTAAGTTCATTCTTATTTTTTGTAGGATTATAATCTGCAAACACGAATTAAAGGAAAAATAAGAAGCATCATTCGTTATAAAATTAAAATATTTTATTGTATCCATGATGCTCCAATGAATAAGATTTTCTAGATCGACTTTCAGAAGGTGGATACTTAGTTTTTAAGTTCATTCCAAGAACGAAATTTATTTTACATTTTCACAAAATCTTTTATTAGTTTAAACGCGTTATCTTTCTATCTCATGTTGAAGCGGCGGTTAAACCTTCAATCAATCAATAATTCAATCGATCAAAACTATATATATACTGTATATGGGATGAATTTCACACTTAAACACGTGAAATGAATGAATAATGCAAACCCACAATTAATTAATTAATTTATTGGGGTTATTTAACCTCCTTCGCATCAGCTAAGGTCATGTAACGGAGGGGACCTACAGCTTTACGTGGGATCCGAACCACGGGTCACTACATAATCTGGACGTAGAGAACAGTCTTCCATCCAACTACTTTCCAGACCCAATGTCGCTTAACTTCACTGATCTCCGGGAAGCGGTGTTACAACATTGGCCACAACGTAACCCTGCAAATCCACAAGGAAAAAGAAAAAATGATTCCAAGTCCTTTCCTGCATTTAACAATACACCTCGTCAGGGAATGCATTGTTGAATACACGAAAGGCCTTGGCATAATTTTTTTCTTGTGGGTTTGCATCATTCATTCATTTCACGTGTTTAAGTGTGAAATTCATCTCATATAGAGGGTGTCCATAAATGTTTACCCTGAAAACAGTATGCTCTCATGTTTTAATGACGAATCTTACATCCGTTTTCTTTTTACAGGTGATCTCGTACACGCATAGAGTTTCTGTGCTGGTGTGTTTCGTCTACCGCATTCGCCGCTAGGAGCGCTGTAGTAGCTGTTCAGTTAAGATGGCGTCTGTGACAGAGAAGGCACAATGTGTTGTGTGGCTTGCAGAAACAAAATCTCCTGTCAGTGTTCAGCGAAGGTTCAAAGCAAAGTATGGAAAGAATCCACCTGATGTGAAGTTAATTAAGTCGTGGATGAAAAAATTCTTGGAAACTGGAAACGTGGAAAAGGGAAAGAGCAGTGGTAGACCATCAGTTTCCGATGGGACGGTGGAAAACATTCAAACGGCTTTCACACCAATTACGCCATCCCCCAGCTGCAGGACAGGCAGCCAACTGTCATCTTCCAACAAGATGGGGCAGCCCCTCATTGGGCGCATATTGTTCGTGAAACTCTTGACGCAACATTTCCAAATCGATGGATTGGCAGGGACGGGCCAATCCCATGGCCCCCAAGATCACCAGACATTACCCCACTGGATTTCTTTCTCTGGGGTCATGTTAAAGATTTGGTTTATGCAACAGTTGTTCCAGATATCAGGACATTGCGAGAACGCATTACGGATGCAATTGCAACAGTTAACCCACAAATGTTGGAAAATGTGTGGCGTGAGTGTGAATACCGTTTAGACATTTTACGTGCCACTAGGGGTGCACATGTGGAAGCTTATTAAGTTCATTAACTATGTATCAAAACTTTGTATGTTTATCTACTTATGATTAAAACTGTGTAATATTTAATTCCTTTCATAAAAACTATATATCATTCGAAAGAGTAGAGTTACAAGTTTATTATGAAATATTTATTTTTTTAAAATGACTCCTTTCAAATGTGCTCCATTAGTTGCCAAGCATTCCAGTGTTCTCGCTTGTAAGTTCTGCATCACTTTTGCAAGAGTGTGCGGTGGTATGGCCTGTATCTCATTTGTGATGGCGGCCTTCAATTCTTGCAAGGTCGTTGGGTTATTTCTGTAGACCCTACTCTTTAAATATCCCAGAGATAATAATCTAAGGGAGAAAAATCCGGAGACTTGCGGGCCATTCAACGTCTCCAAATCTTGAGATTAATTCGCCTGGAAACGTTTGACGCAAAACTGCCATGCAGTTCCTCGTGGTATGGCAGGTAGCTCCGTCTTGCTGGAATCAGTGGTTTTCTAGACAAAGATCTCTTAATTTAGGAATAAGGAAATCGGTCAACATTTTTTCGTAGCGATCACCATTTACAGTGACCGTGTTCCGGTGGAATCCTCGAAAAAGTACGGCCCTATGATCTGAGATGCAGTAAGACCACACCAAACAGTTACACGCTGACTATGCAAGGGGACTTCGGTATATTCAATGGATTTTCTGTTGCCCAGAAACGACAATTTTGTTTGTTTACAGTTCCATTCAAGTGAAAATGGGCTTCGTCTGACATAATCAAAGTTGCTAGAAAATTGGTGGTGTCATTTACCTTCTGTTGGATCCATTGACAATTGTCGTCTTCGTGCGAAATCTCCATCGTTTAGTTGTTGCACTGTTTGAATTTTATATGGAAAGAGCATTAAATTTTGCTTGAATATACGGTGTGTTGTTGTTCCATATCCAACTCCAACAGCTGAGAAGCACGTCTGATGCTTATGTTAGGATTATCCTGTACAATTTCATGAGTTCTGTTAATGATCTCGTCTATCCTTGCTGTGCGCACTCTTCCAGTTGGTTTTCTTTTTCCAATGCTGCCAGTTAGGGAAAAATTTCTGACACACCGACGGATTACTTTCTTAGAAGGTGATTTTGACATCTGAAAATTTGTCTTGAAAGATCTTTGAGCTGAAACTACACTTCTTCCATGCTCATAATATTGCTCAGTTATGAAACGCAGCTGTTCCACAGTTCATGCAGTCATCTTGAAGGGTTAGTTTTAACTAACACTTTTATTTTGTTTTGTATCTTATCTTGTCTTGTATTGTCAAAACCTATACAATCCTGTACAAACTTGTAACTATCCTCTTTCGAATGATGCGTATGATTTTATAAAAGGACTTATACTTTAAGAGTTACAGGGGTTTCTTTTGGGTCCCATTTCTCTGGATCACCCTTTATATATATATATTAGGGTGGAGCGAAAAATACTTTTTTTCTAGTATGAAGTTCTAATAGTGATAGAAGTTGCTTTAGTGGACGAAATATGCCTGCCAATATGAG
Organism: Bathynomus jamesi; assembly: GCA_023014485.1. Classification (NCBI taxonomy): domain Eukaryota; kingdom Metazoa; phylum Arthropoda; class Malacostraca; order Isopoda; family Cirolanidae; genus Bathynomus; species Bathynomus jamesi. The sequence continues at coordinate 380,502 of JAJOZX010002823.1, read as the reverse complement.
TTCATTTGTTTAAAATTTTAGCTGCCACCAGGGGGCTAAATTAACACAATTTTGTGTAAAAAGGAAAAAAATGCTTCTATTTTAGGTTTGTCAAACTATTATAAAATTTTATCTTAGAATTATCTAATAGTTTGATTAAGATTCTTAAATGATAGAATTCGTTTTGTAAAAATGCCTTTTCATATGCTTAATATCTTCAGCTGCCACAAGAGAGCTGAAGTTAACACAATTTAGAGTAACTGAGTCATGTTGAGACTACACTGAATGTTGTGGGGAGGGTTTGGGGAGGGTTGTGGGGGAGGGTTTTGGTGTGAAGGAATTTCTTTCTGTGAGTCATTAGAACAGTGTGTTAACACTTGTCTTCTTAGGTAGTAGGCCTAGTCGCTCAGTTGATCGGAGAGTTTTTAATATGATCGGAATATTATAAAACTTTATTTTAAAGTGATTTATATAGAGATAATATTGATTTTATTATAAAATGCTTGTTATAATGTATTATATAATTTTAGTTTATTTATATAATATATTATATATTTATATAATATATTATATATACTTATAAAATATATTATATATATTAATTATATAATGTTTTGATGTTACAGGATATTTTGTGATTGTGAATTTTTCTTAAAAATATTATGGCATCAAATACTAAATATAAACATTTCACTAGAGAACATATGAAGTGTGCCATATTTGAAGTACCTTGTGAGATGAGTGATATGCAACTACCAACTTATAACTGCATTATGAAAGATTACCTGTTCACAAAACATTTAGTGAAGGAGCAGATCAATAACAAGGAGCCTTCATTTTCTGAAATAGCAGAGGCAGTTTCCAAAAAGGTAGAAAATATTTGGAAGAAGGCCTCTTTGCCAATAGTTTCACATACACGCGTTTTACAGATGATGCGAGTGTACCATGATAAATACAGGTCCTTATTAAAGCCATACAAGTCACGCAAGGATCAGCCTAAGTACAAAAATCAGCTTGAAGAATTTGAAAACTCTTCAAAATGCACTTTGTTTGACATCTGCACCTGCAAATGTAAGGAGTTTAGGAGATGCTCATGTGAAAAGAGTAAGAAAGTCCCTCCAAAAGAGCAGGATTTTTTAAATGACCAACGAACACGCAGAATAATGGTGATAGGAAGCATTGACATAGCACACACAAGACGATTACAAGCAAGAGAACATCGAAAGGAAATGGAAAAAGCACGTCTGGAATCCTCACAAACAACTAGTGCTGCTATAACCAATACGTCCAACTTACAAATCGAAACAGAGACAAGTGAACTTCAACAACTAGAAGAGATATCTGAAGATAATGAGGAAGATACAACCTCGACTCAATATGTAATATCAGAACAACAGATGCGTGAGCCACTGCCTTCATTAGCAATTACTTGTGATAGATTTAAAATGTCGGACAGAGCTGGGGCTGCTATTGCTTCTGCAGTATTGGCAGATCTTAAAATTGTTACTCCCGAAGACAAAGGGAATATTATAGACAGAAGTAAGCTAAGACGTGAAAGACAAAAACAGAGAAAGGAACTACAACAGATAGGAGAGCCAAAAACCATGCGGGGATTATACTTTGATGGCAGAAAGGATAAAACAATGATTCAAGTCCAGGAGAGTGATGGCTGTAACCACCAAAGAACCAAACGCGAAGAGCATATCAGCATAATATCTGAACCACACTCTCTGTACTTTGCACATGTGACACCTTCCAGTGGCAAAGCTAAATACATTTGCACAGCGCTAGTGAATTGCTTGAAAGAAAGGAATGTTGATATAGGGAACATCGTTGCAGTTGGCTGTGATTCGACAGTGGTTAACACTGGTAGTATTGGAGGCACAATAAGATTACTGGAAGAAGCCTTTAATAAGCCATTGCAGTGGCTGATATGCCTTTCACACCTTAATGAACTTCCATTGCGCCATCTGTTTCATCACTTGGATGGTACCACTACTGGACCAAGAGCATTTTCAGGAGAAATTGGCCGAGCACTTTCAGACTGTGAAAAGCTTCCCATAGTTAACTTCAAACCCATTGAAATTCAAGAGGACATGTGTGAAGTTGATGTAGATGACATAAGTGCTGACCAGAAATACCTTCTTGAAATTCACAAGGCTATATCAAGTGGAACATTCTCAAAGAGTCTTAGTCATAAGAGTCCAGGCAATATATCACATTCAAGGTGGCTCACCACAGCAAACAGGACTCTGCCGTTATATGCAAGCACAGAGAATCCTTCAGGCAATTTACAAGAATTAGCTACGTTCATTGTTAGGGTATACGCACCAATGTGGTTTCAGATAAAGCGTAAACCATTATGCCAATATGGTGCTAAACATATGTGGCATATGATTGCAAGAAGCCGGTATCTCCGTGAAGAGCTTAGGAGAGTACATGACTCAGTCATTCAGCGAAATGCATATTACGCAAATCAAGAAAACATTCTCATTGCAATGATAGCTGATGAAAGGGAGCATGTGCGTCAGTTGGGATTTAGGCGTATCATAAAAGCAAGGGCATGCATTCAAGAAACAGATGTTATCAGGTATTTTAAGGTGCCAGAAATAAATTTTTATGCCAAAGACTATACAGATCTCATTATGTGACAAGATTTTCAGATAGCAGAACCACCGATAACCGAAGGAGTTTCTCTTGATGATATTGAATCATGCATCAAACATAGTACTACTCTTCATTCAGAATTATTTCAGTTTCCATGTCATACACAAGCCGTAGAGAGATGCGTCAAGCTCGTTACAGACGCTGCTGGATCAGTCTGCGGACCTACAAACAGAGACGGTTGGATTAGTGCTACATTAGAATCAAGGAAAAAACAGCCAAAATTTGACACAAAAGCAAATTACTAAATAGTCTTCAGCAAGAACCCTTTCTAGAGGGAGGTTGGTTGGGGAAAGGGTGGTAACTCCGCTAAGGCACGAAATAACGTTTCTTAACTGTCTCAAGCCAGTATAAAGGAGGAGAGACATCCTAATTTATTACTGTTCCCTTTTTCAAGTAAATACAGAATCATACTTAATTGTCATTTTTAAGTTAACTTCAGCCCTCTTGTGGCAGCTGAAGATATTAAGCATATGAAAAGGCATTTTTACAAAACGAATTCCTATCATTTAAGAATCTTAATCAAATTATTAGATAATTCTAAGATAAAATTTTATAATAGTTTGATAAACCTAAAATAGAAGCATTTTTTTTCTTTTTACCCAAAATTGTGTTAAATTTAGCCCCATGGTGGCAGCTGAAAATATTAAACAAATGAACTCATATTTTGGCAGGTATATATAGTCCACTAAATGCAACTTTTAATCACTATTAGAACTTCATACTAGAAAAAAAGTATTTTTCGCTCCACCCTAATATATATATATATATATATATATATATATATATATAACTGCAATGACCACGCAGTATATTAATGTATAGAAACGACGTAAGTATAGAGGAGCGTTCTGCACACGAGGAAGAGAAATAACGAACAAATGAAAAATGAGGTGAACCGCCCGGGAATCGAACCCAGGATCTTCCGATTGCCGGTCAGATGCGCTATCCATTACACCACGGGCCTCGATCAGTCATAAGTCGAAATTCTCCTACATAGGGCAGAAACCAATGCCCTGAGAGGGCACCCTCGCAAATCGTGAATATGTACATTTAACTGCAATGACCACGCAGTAAATTAATGTATAGAAACGACGTAAGTATAGAGGAGCGTTCTGCACACGAGGAAGAGAAATAACGAACAAATGAAAAATGAGGTGAACCGCCCGGGAATCGAACCCAGGATCTTCCGATTGCCGGTCAGATGCGCTATCCATTACACCACGGGCCTCGATCAGTCATAAGTCGAAATTCTCCTACATAGGGCAGAAACCAATGCCCTGAGAGGGCACCCTCGCAAATCGTGAATATGTACACGTAAGTATAGAGGAGCGTTCTGCACACGAGGAAGAGAAATAACGAACAAATGAAAAATGAGGTGAACCGCCCGGGAATCGAACCCAGGATCTTCCGATTGCCGGTCAGATGCGCTATCCATTACACCACGGGCCTCGATCAGTCATAAGTCGAAATTCTCCTACATAGGGCAGAAACCAATGCCCTGAGAGGGCACCCTCGCAAATCGTGAATATGTACATTTAACTGCAATGACCACGCAGTATATTAATGTATAGAAACGACGTAAGTATAGAGGCATTGGTTTCTGCCCTATGTAAGAGAATTTCGACTTATGACTGATCGAGGCCCGTGGTGTAATGGATAGCGCATCTGACCGGCAATCGGAAGATCCTGGGTTCGATTCCCGGGCGGTTCACCTCATTTTTCATTTGTTCGTTATTTCTCTTCCTCGTGTGCAGAACGCTCCTCTATACTTACGTCGTTTCTATACATTAATATACTGCGTGGTCATTGCAGTTAAATGTACATATTCACGATTTGCGAGGGTGCCCTCTCAGGGCATTGGTTTCTGCCCTATGTAGGAGAATTTCGACTTATGACTGATCGAGGCCCGTGGTGTAATGGATAGCGCATCTGACCGGCAATCGGAAGATCCTGGGTTCGATTCCCGGGCGGTTCACCTCATTTTTCATTTGTTCGTTATTTCTCTTCCTCGTGTGCAGAACGCTCCTCTATACTTACGTCGTTTCTATACATATATATATATATATATGTGTGTGTGTGTGTGTGTGTGTGTGTGTGTGAATTGAAGCACTGAATCGTGTAACTTCTTGCGAATATTGATAAAGAAACAACAAATAAAACCCTTTGAATTTGGGCGTCATACAGTACAGGGTGTTTATAAAGTCCCTATCTATTCCAGTGAAAACGTAGCAAAAAGGGTAAAATTCAATAACAATATAATAGAAGGCATACATTTAATGAATACTTAAGCATATGATTCTGCATGAGCACCATCAGTATCTCTACAGAATAAATGCAAAAAAAATTCACTTTTTCTACGTGAAAGTCACAATATGATAATAAAAACCCACTCTAATAGACAGAGTTTATTTCCACAACAGTTTCGATGCCCACTGGCATCCTCTTCGAGTGGATACACCCGAAGAGGATGCCAGTGGGCATCGAAACTGTTGTGGAAATAAACTCTGTCTATTAGAGTGGGTTTTTATTATCATATCTCTACAGAGTTCGAATCTGTCAGCAGCATTGCGGGACACATTTTGGAGCATGACAAGGGTTATTTTTGTAACTGCTGTTACGATACGAGCCCGTAAATGTCCCAGCTTTATTCAGATAGTATTTTAAACACCGTCGTCTTTCAACAAGATGGGGCACTTTGTCATGACGCAAACATTGTTCGGGAGTACCTAAATGAACGATTTCCAAATCGGTGGATCTGACGTGGAGACAACATGCCCTGGGCGGCTCGATTTCCTGACCTAACGCCCTTGAATTTCTTTGCATGAGGCTTTATCGAATCAAACGTCTGTCAAACGAGGGCTACAGATCTGCAAGATTTACGTGCTCGAATCGTAACAGCAGTTACAAAAATAACCCGTCATGCTCTAAAATGTGTTCCGCAATGCTGCTGACAGATTCGAACTCTGTAGAGATACTGATGGTGCTCATGTAGAATCATATGCTTAAGTATTCATTAAATGTATGCCTTCTATTATATTTTTATTGAATTTTACCCTTTTTGCTACGTTTTCACTGAAATAGATAGGGACTTTATAAACACCCTGTATGTAATTTATATGTAGTGTATTCATATACACTGATGATGAAATTTTTAGAAACTTTTCATTTATTTCAGTGTTTTCTGTGTTTTCAGTATATATATATATATATATATATATATATATATGATGAATAAAACCACGAAGGAAAGGAAACACAGAATGGTGCTCAAACGTTTTCGTCTAATGACATCCTCAGGAACATTGAAGTAAATAAAGAGTTGGAGACTATATATAGGTCACATATATATATATATATATATATATATATATATATATATATATATATATATACAGGGTGGGCCGAAAGTCTGGATCCATAGGAAAATATTTATTTTAATACATAAATTACAACAAATGGTAAATACTTAAAATGAATATCAACTTTAACTCGTAAATGCGTATCCGTGATACTGTACAGTAGTTCGTACTCCAGTATAAATACTCAAATACTTTTTTTATTTCAGCCCAGAAATGGCTTCGAATCTAACAACAGAAGACCGGGTAGAACTTGTGCTCATGTACGCAAGACAGGGCGCTACACACAGAGAAGTTGCTACCGAATTCAATAGAAATCATCCTGATAAGCATCCAGTAACACATGCGACTGTTGGCAAGTTGTGTAAACGTTTCAAAGAAACAGGAAGTGTAGTACATGATCGACGGCGTTCTGGTCGTCCAAAAACTGCAACTGATGAAAATACCTCTGCAATGGTATGTGAAACTTTAACGAATAGTCTAGTAAAGTCAAGAAGAAGATTATCAAATGAAACACGCATCTCGAGAACGTCAATTCGAAGAATTATTAAAAATCATAAATTCCATCCCTAAGTGTCTGGGTGGGCGGAAAGTAGCTCCCTAATTTAAATTACATATAAATTATGTATAAATTGTGATTGTATTGTTATATTGTTATGGTGTATTCTCTAAAGTAGTACAATTGTAACGGTAATCTTTTTTTCTCTAAAGTGTTCTCTTTGTGTTCTCTAAAGTGGTACAATTGTAACGTTCATTTTTTTTTTTACATTTCAGATTGAAGGGTAACATGGCTGAGCGTTTAACACTGCAGGAGCGTGCCCAGTTGGTGGCACGGTGCGAAGTTTGGCAATCTGTCGTTCGAGTTCAAAGATGGTGGCGGGCCATTCACGGACCACATGCCCAAGTGGACCCGAAAACAATCAAGAGCTGCCACTCGAAGCTCATGACCACGGGGTCTGTGGCAGATGTTCGAAGATGTGGTCGCCCTTCGACATCCAGGGCCCAGGAGACGGTGCAGGCAGTTCAGGAAATGTTCGCACGGAGTCCACGAAAGTCAACTCGCCAGGCAGCTCGGGAAAGTGGACTCTCCCGCTACTCAGTGCGAACTGTGCTGAAGAAGGAGCATTGGAAGAACTGGAGGACCGAATTCGGGAAGTCATGTCCTCCATCCCGCCGGAGTTCCTGCTAAAGTCAGTGGACGCCATTCCTTGGCGGCTCCAGAAGCTGGTGGAAAGAGTTGGAGCCCACATTGAATTTTAGAGAAAACCTACCATGTATGCCTACCTTTTCATATTATTTCTTCTGAAATAAATGGATAATATACGTATTTTTTTACCAATCCAAAATAGGGAGCTACTTTCCACCCACCCTGTATATATAATAAATATAGAAATAAAAATTGTGGGAGGAGCATACAAATTTGTAAGGAAAACTACCACTTTTAGCACTTTGTTCTTCTTGTCTAAATCCGTTCTGAACAAATTCAACACAAGATCAAATGGATTGTTTACAACCAATTTTATAGATAATGCCTGAATGACATATAGGTCACAAAAAATATAAAAAAATATAAAAATAAATTGAAAAATAAAAATTGTAAGAGGAGCATACAAATTTATAAGGGAAAACTACCAAAGTTTTAGCACTGCCCTTCTTGTCTAAATCCGTTCTGAACGAGTTCAAAACAACAGGATCAAGTTGAAAAAGACCTTGGTTCATGTTAAAGTTATTTGTAAGTTGGATAATAGCAGACTGAAGAATATTTCTATTAACAATGTTGCTAGAGTGAAACAAAACTGAAGCATTATTCCAATCACTGCAATGGGATAACTCTGTCAAATGGACAAAAAGGGCACTGGACGACTGTCCCATTCTAACGGAATATTGATGCCGTTTTACACGCGTGTGCAAATCCTTTCCCGTCTGACCAATGTAAAAGGAATCACATTGTTTACAACCAATTTTATAGATAATGCCTGAATTATTGGTAGGGCTATTTTTTACTATGATATTTTTCACATTATTGTTGTATGAAAATACTACATTAATATCCAAAAGTTTGAGTACATTAGCAATGCCTAAAAAGCCCGGGAAAAATGGAAGTACTAAAATATTCTTTGACAAAGTGCGAGTGTTATTATTCACACTATATATAGTCTCGAACTCTTTATTTACTTCATTGTTCCTGAGGATGTCATTAGACGAAAGCGCTTGAGCATCATTCCGTGTTTCCTTTCCTTCGTGGTTTTATTCATCATAAATATTTTTCACGTGTTACTTTCGTGAAATAATTTTCATATATATATGTTAACCCCTCCGTCTATGGCCTTGGGCGGTTCGAAGTTGACGGGATTCTGGTTAGGTGGTAGCAACGGATTTATTACTCTGGAATATCTTGTATCGTATAGGGAATCGCAGAAATTTCTCTTATACTACTCTCCGATTTCTTCTTGTAGTGGATCGGAGGATTCTGTGGAGCTTACTAAATTCTCTGAAGGTTCCCCGATTCTTCTTGTAACGTATCGGGAAATTATTTTTCTCTATTTAAGACTAAGTTCTCTGAAGAGAGCAAGGCTCGAAGGAGAAGACAAAGATATTCTCTTACTGTAGTTTATTGCTAAAATGTTACAGGGTATGCTCAGCCTCTAAGATCAAACAATCAGAATGAATATTTGAAAAATTGTTCGGCTTTATATACTAAATTTTTGGTGACATCATTATTATTTAGTGTTGACCTGTTTTGATTTTTATTCTCAATAGGCTGCATTATTTTGCAAAATATTTGAAGATAAGGTAAATATTTTAGCTGTAGCAATGTCTAGACAGATAAGTAAGATATTTGAAGATGAAGCCATATTTTTATTTTAAACCGCATATTGACAGATCCAATGTTATCATGATCTGCTGAGTTAACTAAAAATGGAAAGTGAAAAATGCATTTTATGAATTACAATTAAACATGCATATGAGCAAAAATTAAATGCTTAAGATTTAAAATTAAACGTTAAGCAAGACATGACTTCATATTTTACAACGAAGAGAGAATGTATACAGATGAAGATTGCAGAATTTAACAAGATTACATTAATAAGCTAAATCTGAAAAAAATGATTAAGTAATTTTAAAAAAAATAATTCATCAATTATTCAGCAAAAATAAGAATTTGGACTCTATATGTAAAAAATTAATATATGAATATAAATATACAAGAATATAAGGATTATATAAATATAAAGATTATATAAATATAAAGATTACATAAATATAAGGATTATATAAATACAACGATTATATAAATATACGAATTATATAAATATACGAATTGTACGAAGGAATATAAGAATTATACAAATGAATATAAGAATTATATGAATGAATATAAGAATTATATAAAGAATATAAGAATTATATAAATGAATTTAAGAATTATTTAAATGAATATAAGAATTATATGAATGAATATAAAAATATATGAATATAGGAATTATTCATTGTTCATATTTACACACACACCACACACACACATATATATATATATATATATATATAAAATGGTAAACAAGAGATCTCCTTTATAATAAAAGAATTTGGAAACGGTTTGAAATTTGGGTTTTTCCTTTTAGTTTTGAGTGACAGGAAAATTTAGACGAGAATGGAGAAAGATGTATTTGACAGAACTAAATTAGATTCAGCCAGAATGATTAAACTGTTCGATAATGTGTTAAGATTACGGGAAGAAAGACAAATTTTCTATGGGTTTTACGTATATATTTATATATATTTGTATGTTGATTTGGGGTTGTATCAATATATTTTGCTGTGCAATCCCGAAAAAAAAGTTTGTCAAAGAAATAAAATGTATGAAAAATAATGAAAACTTGGAAGAAAAATGCCTCCCCTCAATTTCTATTGATTGTTAAATACCTTTATGCTGCGCTTCGCTTTTGTCACTGGACACCAAAAGGCTATATAGCTTTCCGAGAAACGCCCCTTTCCACAAAAAAACAAAGTGAAAATAATAAACGTTTCCCCTATTTGCTTTCACTCCGCACCGGAAAAGGGAGACAATGTAAGCCAAAATTTATACTTAAAAATTTAATTGTATTGTATCAACGAAAAAAGATGAAAATATGAAAAAATAAACGCTTGCATACACGGCTGCTTTTATTAAAAAGAAAAATCAAACTTTTCCTGAACCCACAACCCTCACTCATTCTTCATTTCCAGAATTGAAAATTTTACCGAGAAATCAATGGGTTTATTAACTAAAACATTTACAGTATAGGAGTTATACAAAAATTCTTTATAACAGGGCATTTATGACATCTATTGACATTAATATATGTTTAAGTATAAGAAATAACACGCAAGAAAATACAGCTTTTGTTGAAAGCTGCAAAACCGCTTTGAAGAAAATTTTTATTTTATTTTCGCTACCGCTGTTGTAAAGATATAAAAAAGGAACGAAATTTACGTGAAAGCTTAACTGTAATAGAATTATAATATAGCGCAACAAAATTTGTAAGAATATTGCATGCTAAAAGAATAACATAAAAGAGAATATTGATGCAACATACGTTTCAACAAAACCATATATTATCCTACTTAAATTGAATTTCTTCCTCTCTGAAGTTTCCTTAAACGTACCTTTGTGTCGAAACATGATACGACACTATCTTTAATATCTGCTATCATTATTATAAACAGCGAATGAGCTAATACTGTACCTTGTGGGAAAGAGCTGATGACTTCTGAGACTTGAGATTCAATTCTGTTTATTAATACTCTTTGTGCTCTTTGATTAAAAAATTTAAATATTCATAGCCTTAGTTTTCCAGTAATTCCTCTTTCCTTAAACGTATGTGCGATAATTCCACGATCACAGTTATCGAAGGCTTTAGCAAAATCGATATATATTACATCAATGCTTCCCGTATTTTCTCTTGGCGGGCTAATAACCGTAATAAGTATGATCTTCCAGCCCTGAATCAATATTGGTTCGGATGAATAATTTCTTTTTTTGTAGGTAGTAAGATATTTTGCTTATAATTACGGGTTCAAGGTACTTTATAAGGTGGGATGTGAGTGCTCCTGGGTGGTAATTCTTTGTCATTGCTCTGTTAGTTCTTTCGTTATAAAGGAACATGTGGAAGCCCGCATGGAAGATGCGGACTTCTAGAAGATTCCTCTAAATCCACGAGAAATTTACACATCCCTCAGGGCGCGGCTATACAAACATGAGTCCAGTACGGTTCGCTTTTTCTCGCCCAAATTGCCCTCCGACCTTCGTTGCAGAAAACTCTCTGTCACTTGACGGTGATCCCTCACACCTCCTTCATCTGACTTTCGCCTCACTCAACATCCGTCCACTCGACCCTCGATTCTCACTTCTCATTCAACAAGAACTTCATCGCTGTTGCAAGCCTGTACATGTAATAAAAATGCCACTGTTGGTGTTAAGTGGAACTACAGACAAATATTTTCATCCAAAGAAGTCCATAGTCTAGAAAACATAAAACAGGACTAATGAATAGCTTTGACAGCTGGATTGTCTGAGTTTTGAATTCTTCGCATTAGACTGTACTGAGCACGTTTTGTTACCTCAGGGAGCTCGAGACGTTGTGATTAGCGAACATTTGTGAAACTGAGCATCTTCCAGGTAACTTATACAACAGTCTAAAAAAAAAGCAAATTTGGGGTTTTGCAAGATCAGCAAGAACCTTTTTTATAATAATTAGTCCACTTGCTACCCGTAGATATTAGTGCAGAAAGTACAGAAAAGAGTGTCTTTAGCTTCGGTTGTGCAAAATCTGAAGTCTCTTAAAATCATGTCTGTTTTTTCATAGTAAGTTCGATAGTGTTTCCTTATGTCTGTGTCGTAGCTCAAGGAGTTGGTGATAGTCTGACCTAGATCCTTAAATTCTTGTACTTGCTCTTTTTGTTTGCCTCTTATTTTGAAAATAATAATAGGCGTTTGGTTTGAGCTTTTAGGATGGAAATGCGTAACGTTAGATTTAGTAACATTAAAATTGATGATGATATGATATATGATGCAAACCCACAAGGAAAAAGAAAAATGATTCCAAGGTCTTTCATGTATTCAGAAGTACACCTCGTCAGGGAATGAAGGGAGAAGGCGAGATGACCAAAAATATATATATATGTACAACGGGACGGAAAAATAAAAAGATTAGCACATGATTAACAAGAGTTAATTAGAGGCAAAAGGTATTTTAACAGGATATTGTCAATTTTATACATTCCCGCACTGTTATTGGAATTATTTTTAAAATGGATACATGCACATTCTAGAATATTCCTTTCAATTATATCTGTGTTTTTAACGAGCGCTTTAGAACTATCTCACTTGATACTATACACATTGTGTGCATCTGATCGAATACACACAGCCAACCGCATTATCCGGGCTATTCTTTATTAGGCGTGATTTAACAGTATTATTATACTTAAAGACTACGATGAATCCAATTGCTTTAAGTAAAGTCGGAAGATATTGAAAATTAACATGGTAAGGTAGGCTAAGGATATTTTTACGCTCAAATTCCTTTACAGATACACTATTATAGTACTTATGCTTGTCTTTCCTAAAGCAGTTATCTAGAAATGAAATAGGATAACATTATTTAGTACCAATATTCATGATATTGCATAACTAGGACTCTAAAAATTCAGAACTGACAACTCTCAATGCTCAAAGAAACATAGAAGAGAAAATAGAAGATTTAATCGAGGGATGATGGTTATAGAATAGAATAGAATAACCTTTATTAATAATAATAAAATAAATAAGTGTTTTCAATTTACATTGAGATGAATAATTTTGAAGCTCGATTATTTATTTTATTTTATTTGACCCTTAAGCTTTCGGCTTCACTGGGCTCTTATTAAAAATAAGCAGCTAGTTGTTATTAATTAATAATAACAAATGAATAAATATGTAAATAAGTATTATTAATAGTTAAAACATGTATTACAATATTAAACAATATTAATGGACAATATTAAACAATATTAGTGGACATTAATCCTAGATTTTTGTTAGTATGCCATTATTAATCGGGATTTCAACTTGGTTTTAAACAAATTTACATTCACAATATTTTTTATATCGGCATGCAAGTCATTCCATAGTTTCAATCCAATGAAGATGGGTATTTTTTGAGATGAAGACAATCTAAATTGAGGTATAACAAACTTTGATCTATTTCTGGTCTGATACGAGTGGATTTCTTGATGAGTTACAAAATATCTATTTACCCATTGCAAATTAATGATTTTGTTCTTACACTTGTAAATAAAAGTAAAATGTGCCAGTTTGGTTATATCGTTGAGCTTTAGTACGTTTAGCTCTTTAAATAATGCACTAGAGTGATCAAGGAAATCAGTATCAGATAATAACCTTATTGCTTGTTTTTGGATGACAAAGATATCATTTAATGCGTTGTTAGCGGAGTTTCCCTAGACAAGGGTGCAGTATTAGCCCTGTTCAAAAATCAACTTTTTCTTAGTTTCATAGGTTTCTGTACTTTTTCCCATGCTTTTTGACTTGAAAAGGCCAAAACTCACAACCATTTTGACCTAGGTTGTTGGGAAGCATTGCCGCATGGAGCTTTAAGTTTTCTGCCTTGAAATCGGCCAAAAGCACCAGTTCCGGGGTCCCTTGAATCATGTTTTGCACTATAACTTTTTATCTAAACAAGATAGAGCAACAAAATAGGCACCAAATTAAAGTGTTTTTAATCCTCTTTCTAACTTATACAATTATGATAGTCTTGGAACAAGAAATGGCACATTGGTACATACAAAGATTTCAGAAATATCACAAAATTCGTTTTCTCACACTCAAGGCAGACAAGGCGCCTTATTCATGACACAAATTTGAGATTAACATTTTGTCACAAGTCTAATCGATCAAGAAGTGAAAGCATTACATGATGATTAATTTCATAATGACATTTACACAGTCAGTTGTTGAGAGTTTGTTTCTTGAAGCTGTCAAAGCGGCGTCTGTTGAACTCCACAGCTTGAAGGAGATAGTCCCTTTGCTTGGCATCTGTTGTTATGACATTTGCAAAGTCGCTCATCATCTTGACACCACGTTCAGCAATGTCATTCACCGCTTTCAGATTCTTAACATAGTCCAACGCTTTTCTGTAGTCCTCATTCTGTGGCCAAGACGTGACAGGTTCCAGAAGCCACTCGGATCCAATGTTCAGTGTGTCCAGCAGGAAATGTGATTCTGGGCCAATGAGATCAACCAGGGTGGTCTTAGCTGTGACTCTCTGGAATAGAGGCTTTCCTGTTCTGAAGCTGTCTGGCTTCTCAGTGGCATGTAACTGGGCAGCAATGTCGTGCTTCAATGTGTCACTCAATCTACTGCTGAACAGGGCAAATGGCACGACTTCCTGCGTCAGGTACCATTTGTGGTTTTCCATCTTATTAAGTACTGCATCAGCAAGCTCTGGGTCAGTTTTCTTGTACTTCAACATGTCCTGGATTAGACTTAGATCATTCACGGGAGCATCTGCAGCAGACATTGACATCATCCATACAGGAGTGTAGAACAGCGCAAGGAAGGTGTTGAGTCTTTCCAGCTTTGATACAGTGTCTTCGTCGTACTCAAGTTGATCTGCAAACATCAGCATTTTAATGGAGTACAGGTTTCTGGCCATCCATCTGGCCTGATGAATGGCGCCTGGTCGACTCCAGTGAATACCTCGAGGAGGCGTTCCTCCAAGAACAATGACTGTCAGTTCAGCCATTTCCCTGTAGTCGGCTCTTGGAAGCCTTTCTGCTGTTAGAATGTCTTGGAGTATTTCTTCACTGTTCTTCTTCTTTTCCTTCAGCCATTTGCTGTTGATAGCCAGCATCTTTGGGTTTTCCTTGGACAAGTCCGTCCAAACATCCTTCAGATGCTCAAACCATGGATTATCTGGCCCCTTCACCTTCCCAAACAGCTTCTCCCAAACTGCTCCTACTAGGATTTCCAGGATGTGATGTCGACAGGCCAGATAAAACACCTTTTTGTTCAGCATTTTCTCTAGCAGTTTGGCAGCTCCTCTGTGAACTCCACTGTTACTGGATGTAGTGTCAAAAACAAGGGCAGTAACATTATCCGTAAGTTCCCATGTCTCCAGTAAATCCATTGAAGCCTCAGCCTGAGCTGTGCCAGAAGAATTGTCGATGACAGGTACTCCCAATAACTTTCCTTCAGAGTATGAAGGTGGACCAGACACTAGCACAGCTAAAGTCTCTGAGGTACTTCCAGGTTCACTGCCCAAGACATCTTTGAGCAACTTCCATCCAAGTGTAAGGCAGCGTACTGTGGGGGGTTTTCACAAAACTTGGACATGTGACTCTGGCTGATATTATACCTGGACAGCATTCTGTTGCGACGTGTTGTTGAGGTTGAGATGACGAAGTTATCCAGATCAGCCCCTCCAGCTTTCAAGGTGGCAGAAACCATGGCAGTAACTTGATTGTCTGATAAACCAAGACGATCAGCTGTATTGCAGATGACATCACATTCCATGACCTTCCTTGGAAACGTCAAAGTCACACTAGTCACAGTGTCTTGATGGTGAGAACATCCAGGACGAGGCTGATGGTAATCCATGTCCTCTATGTTAGCGTCGTTGTCAGTTGAATCACCCCAGGTAATGTCATCCACATGAACAACTGCCTCTTGTTCTGCTGCAGCTGTAAAATAGTACAACATGTTAAGACTAATTGTTAAGTACATGCTAAATATCGCAATGGAGTAAAACTTAAAACTTTTTGTAACGTTCAAAGTAATTAGTTTTACCTTGTTCTTGTCTATGCTGCAGTCTTTCATTCCTCGCTGCTTGCTGCAGGGATCTTGTCTCAAAAATCTTGTCATGACCAGACATATGACCTTTCCTCTCAGTCTTTTGGTCTTCGTAGAACCTGATATCCTCATCTTTCTTCTCTCTGGATAACAGTCTGTTGTTCTGTATTTCCTGGATTGCATCTGGAGCTCCTATATCGAACAGGCTGTCTAATTCCAGCACAAATGCTCCTCTTTTTCCTCCAGGGTTACTTGCTCTTCCTTTGCTTTTCACCAGAGCACGATGTTTCTCATGTAGTTTCATGAAGAGCTTCATTGCGTTGTACTTGGTCATTGTCTTGATCCTAGCCATCTGCCAGAATGGGATGATAGATTCAACTGTTTCATATGCAAGGTCTTGAACCATGGGCCTCCCTGCATTTTCCGGTAAATTCTGAAGATTAAGGAAATACTGGAACGCCTGTCTGTTGGTGGGAAGCTGGGAACCACTGATAAAAGCTGAAGGTTATCCAGCCAGGAAAGTTTCAGTGAGAGATCTGGTACATGGCCCAGTTGACACCTGCCTGTGGACAGTACGTGGAGGTTCTGAGATATCAACTGTGCGCCCACGGAGCTCCCTCAGCTCCTTGCTTAATGCCATTGTGAAGTTGTAACTTGTAGATGGTTTTCTAGATTCTGATTGAGTTTCTGTTGTTTCCTGAAAAATGATAGATAATTATTATTATTATTATTATTATTATTATAATTATTATTTATTTATTATTATTATATTATTATTATTATTATTATTATTATTATTTATTAATTTTATGCTCTTTCATTTGATACCTAATTTGTTGCTCTATCTTGTTTAGATCAAAAGTTAAAGTGCAAAACATAATTCAAGGGACCCCGGAATTGGCGCTTTGGCCGATTTCAAGGCAGAAAATTTAAAGCTCCATGCGGCAATGCTTCCCAGCATCCTAGGTCAAAATAGTTGTGATTTTCGGCTTTTTCAGGTCAAAAAGCATGGGAAAATGTACAGAAACCTATGAAAATAAGAAAAAGTTGATTTTTGAACAGGCCTAGCACTGCAGTATGTTATATAAGGAAGAACAAGAGTATGATAAAGAGTCAATAAAACTTGTTTAGGGACTACATTTCTAAGTTTAAACGTTATAGCAACGCTCCTTGAAATCTTTTTCGCGATATAATTTACATGATTACTCCATCGTAAATTCTTATCTAGCATTACACCAAGAAATTTTGTTACAGTACACTCCTTTATGGCGATTTCATTACCATTAAGTTCATCAAGATATACATTTCTTTTATTAGTAAACATCATGAAATTTGTTTTACTAGTATTTAGGAAGAGTTTATTGGTGGTCAACTATTTCATTACACTGATGAATTCTGAATGAAATATATTCTTAGCTGTATTAACATCTTTGCAAGAAAAAGAGACAGTTGTATCATCTGCAAACATTATGAAGTTCAGTATATCAGATGAACGTGGAAGGTCATTTATATATAATAAAAATAACAGTGGACCCAGAACTGAGCCCTGTGGCACACCATGTTTGACAAGCGCTTTAGTTGAGCAAACCTTATTTACTGATACAAAAATGATATCTATTGGACAAATAACTTTTAAGCCAATCACTGATTGCTCATCTAAAGCCGTCACAATATAATTTATTAAGTAGAATATTATGGTCTATTACATCAAACGCCTTACTCAAATCCATGACTATTGATATCATTATGTCTTTGTTCTCCTTAGCTATATTTACATATTCCATAAGATTTAAAATAGCCATTTCCGTTGTTTTATTATTACGGAAGCCATATTGATTTGGAGATAATAAATTGTAGGATTCTAAATATCGCTGCATTCTACTTTTTACAATTTTTTCAAAAACTTTGCTGAACACAGATAATGAACACACCGGTCTGTAATTTGTTGCAAGTGTAGGATCACCCCCTTTAAAAAGGGGTGTTATACAACCAGTTTTTAGCATTGATAGGAATATTCCTTTGGAAATACTTTGATTGATAATCTTAGCCAAAGTTACAGATATCTTATCTTTAACAAGTTTCAATATAGGTACAGGAATGTTATGAATGTTATTTTTTGTATTTTTTAATTTACCAATAATATTTTGGACCTCACTAGAGGTAGCAGGAACAAAAGAAAATGAATTTAGTGGGCTGGGTGGCATATATTCTAGAGGTGAGTGATCATTATTTATTAATTGTGAGCGAAGCTTGTCCGCTATTGAAGTAAAATGTGCATTTAAAGAGTCTGCAATAGCAGTATCATCAGTAATTTCTTTATTATCAACATTTAATTTCTCTATTGAATTTTTCTTAATTTGTTTTCCGAGAAGATTGTTTATGGTTGTCCAAATGTTTTTCATGTCTCCTTTATGTTTGGAAAATTGATTGTCATAATAGTTATATTTCGCAATTTTGATTATTTTAGTTAATTTGTTTCTGTGTTGAGTATATTGTATTTTAGGAATTTTTGCAATTTGAATAATTTATCTCTGTTCTTTATTGAAGTGATAACTTCTGGAGTGATCCATGAATTTGCGACACTTTTGGGCGAAACTGTTTTTCTCCTTAAATGAAAGCAAATATTAAAAATATGGAATAAGGTCTCATAGAAGAACTGAAACATATGATCTGGGTCATTTAAAGGTTCGTCACAGTCAAGTCTAGTATTTTCTACAGCTCCAATAAATTTTCTTTTGTTAACCTCTGAGAATATTCTGTAATCAAGAGTTGTTTTGTCCTCAACCTGAACAATGTTATTGAATATAGCGTAAGTAGAAAAATGATCACTGATGTTTGTGGTTATAATTCCAGAATTTACGAGGGCATTGCTATTTACAAATATATTATCAATCGTAGATTCTGTTATTCAATTGCCATAGCTGCAGACCCGAGTGGGTTTGGTAATAGAATGACTAAGATAAAAGGAATTCATTAAGCTTAAAAATTTATGAGAGATTGTTTCAGATTGCAAATTGATGTTGAAGTCGCCTGCAACTATGGCATTTGATTTATGAAAGTTGCATAACATGTTTTCTAAGTGAATTAAAAAGCTATTGATATTAGTACTAGGTGGTCTATATATTGCATGGACAATATACATTACTTTTGTCTTTTATATTCACAATCAGGTTTTCATCGTCACTATTACATAGAGAAAATACTTCGTTAGAGTCGTAAGTTTGATGCACATACACAGAGATACCCCTACCAATCTGACCATCTCTTACAGTATGATAAGCAACGTAATTATCTAAATTATATAGGTTTTTAATACTACTATTTAACCAGGTTTCCATGAGAATTATAACACTAAATTTGACCGTAGAAGTTTTCAAAAGGGCCAATAAGTAGTTATATGATAGTTCCTAGGTAAGCTTCGAATGTTTAGATTTAGCACAGAGATATTTTTATAAAATATCTTTTTGTGATACAAAAGCATTAAACTCATCTATCGATGAGACCACGCAATTGCCTACACCAGATTCGTGTTCTGGATTCTCTAAACTGGATGCAGAATTTTTTCGTAATGAATTGAAATGATTAATATCGGCACATATACTATGAAAGTCTTTATCGATGAAAGCCATTTAACAGTAGTTCTCAAACAATTTCACTAAATACAGAATACCGGAATAAGGGGTTACTGCCCAGTTGAGCCGAGAATGGGAAAGTCGACTGTTGAGATTGTATGCGGAGTTATTCGCAGGCCTCCTGTGTGCCGACTGTCGGCTGGCGTTTTCGTCGTTCTCATAGCTTCGAATGCGTCTTCACTAAAAAAGGTGAACTCCTTTGACCGAAGTATTCCGCGTTGAAGGAGTCTCTCATTCTTTAATAATTAACTTCGCTCCAAGGAAGTAGGCAACTTTCCCGAGTCTCCTCGCTTTTATGAGATTAGGGAGCTTTTCTTTACGAATTTTACGTGTTTCCATCATTTTCTTTTTCAACCGTGAACTTAATAGATGGGACTAAATTATTAAGCCTACCAAGAAATAAGTCAACATCCAAATTATTAGTCCAAAGGCATAAAATATCATCTATATACCTGCATCAAATAAGGTTAAACTTAACAATAGTAGGCAACATTCTGCTTTAAAAGAATTCTATATATAAGTTAGCTAATACCGGTGAGAGGGGATTTCCCATCGCCAATCCAAACGACATAGCATAAAACTTATTTTCAAACTGAAATTTACAATCTTTGATGCAAAGTTAATTAACTCAATAAGAGTATTGTGTTGAACAGGAAAAGAATATTCAGAGATCTTATCTTTTAAAAAATCAAGTCGGTCATCAACAGGGACTTTTGTGAATAACGAGCATACATCAAAACTTACCAGTTTGAAATTAGAGTCATTAGGAAACTTCAGTTTGTCAATAAGATCCATGCTATTTACAATATGTGACTTGGAATTAGAGCCAACTAACGGCGTTAATAAACGCCAAGAATAGGTATTATAATAGTGTAACTGTAAAGGAATTTCAGCATAAAAAAATCCTTAGCCTACCTTACCATGTTAATTTTCAATATCTTCCGACTTTACTTAAAGCAAGTGCTATCAACGTAGTCTTTAAGTATAATAATACTGTACTGTTAAATCACGCCTAATAAAGAATAGCCTGGATTATGCGGTTGGTTGTGTGTATTCGATCGGATGCACACATCAGATATAATTGATGTATTCTAGAATGTGCATTTATCCATTTTAAAAATAATTTCAATAACAGTGCGGGAATGTATAAAAGTGACAATATCCTGTTAAAATATCTTTTGCCCCCAATTAACTCTTGTTAATCAAGTGCTAATCTTTTTATTTTTCCATCCCGTTGTACCAGGGACGTAGCCAAGAAGGGAGGGAGACGGAGGCGGTGGCCCCCCCCTTGGAAAGGCCAGGAAAAACTCTGCGGTAATTACAACCAAGGTTCACCGCCAAACTATAACATTTAACAATTTGGTATCTATATATAGTGGAAGGAGTGTCTGAATATATATATATATATATATATATGATGAATAAAGCCACGAAGGGAAAAAGAAACACAAAGTGGTGCTCAAGCGCTTTCGTCTAATGACATCCTCAGGAACACTGTGTTCAGTGTTCCTGAGTGTTCCTCAGTGTTTAGTGTTCCTCATTGTTCCTCAGTGTTCCTGGGGATGTCATTAGACGAAAGCGCTTGAGCACCACTTTGTGTTTCTTTTTCCCTTCGTGGTTTTATTCATCATAAATATTTTTCACGTCACTTTCGTGAAATAATTTTCATATATATATATATATATATATATATATATATACAGTATATATATATATATATAATGTATATATGTATATACAGGGTGTACATAAAGTCAGGATCTATTTTTGTGAAGCACTTGGAAATTATATGGAATTCAATCACAAAATGATAAAGTGGTAACATTTATTAAATAATTAAGAGTAGAATTCGACGTGACACCCATCAGTATCCCTGCACAGCTCAAATCGTTCCGCAGCATTTCTAAACACATTCTGGAGCATTTGCGGGGTTATGTTATCTGCAGCAGTTCGTATACGTGTACGTAAGTTTTCAAGACTCGTAATCTTCGTCTGATAGACGTGCGATTTGATAAAGCCCCATGCAAAGAAATCTAAAGGGGTTAAATCTGGTGATGTCCCTGGCCAAGGTCTGTTGCTTCCGCGTCCGATCCAGCGATTTGGAAAACGTCCATTTAGATAATCCTGAACAATTTTGGCATAGTGACAAGGAGCACCATCATGTTGATAGACGACGGTACTAACAATCCTATCCCCAATCAGCTGAGGTTAAAGGAATTGCTGCAACATGTCCAGATAAATAAGCCCCGTAACTGTAGCTTCAGCAAAGAAAAAAGGACCATAAACCTTAGATTTTGTTAAACCCATCCAGACATTAACTTTAGGTGAGTCTCTTTCCCAATTTTGGACGAAATCATTCGGTCTTTCATCTGCCCAAATTCGACAGTTATGGCGATTTACTTTTCCACACGTATGGAAAGTGGCTTCATCACTAAAGAGAATGTTGTCCATTAAATTATCACTCCAGATTTGTTCACCGAGATCAGCACACACAGCACTTAGTCGAGGAAAATCTTCCTCATGTAAATCATGTAAAACCTGCAAATGATAGCTTTTCTTCTGCAAATTAACTTTCAGAATTTTGTGCACAGATGACGTCGGGAGGCCGAGTCTGTGCGATGCAGCACGAACGGACGTACGTTGCTCCTCAGTGATAATTCCGCGTACTGCATTCACGGTAAGATCTGACATACACGGTCGTCCTGATCTTGCTTCATCATTTACAGATCCCGTTCGTTTAAATTTGTTCACCAATTTTCGTATTGTCTTGTCTATTGGCCCCAGCTTAAGAAATCTCCTAAACTTCTCTCTGATGTCATTGTATTTCTTTCCCTCGATTCGCCAAATTACTATTGCCACACGCTCTTCTGTATTCATTCTAAGGGCTTCTGAAAAGAAAAATAGAAAAAAATAATTATTTCACAAAAATAGATCCTGACTTTATATACAGGGCGTCCCAAAAAAATGTATACACACTTTAACAGCTGATAGCTCAATGGATGTTTCTTTCTTTCCAAGTTAAACCCATTAGAATTAATAATGGCAGTCAGACTAAGCTTTGAACAAAGGAAATTCATTCTAAAATGCTACTGGAAGTGTGAAAACGCAGTTGAAGTGCAAAGAAAGTTTAGGAGGGAGTTTCAAACAGATCCACCAACGCGACTTACCATCACTCGAATTAGAGATAGGTTTGAAGCCGATGGAACTGTTCAGAATGTCCACAAGAAGCGTTCCGGAAGACCACGGACATCGACAAGCCCCACAAAGCAAGAAAGAGTACTGGAAACGTATCACCAAAGTCCAAGAAAATCTGTGCGGCAAGCGAGTCGTGAGGTAGGAATTTCAGAATCGTCTGTCCAACGCATTTTGAAGCGCTGTCAATGGAAAAGTTACATTCCAAGATTAGTCCATGCTATTAATGAAGATGATCCGGACCGAAGAGTGGAGTATTGCGAGTGGTACTTGGCACGATGTGGATGTGGATTGGACGAAGGGGTTTCGTAGAATACCCTCCACGTTCACCAGACCTCACACCACTAGACTTTTTTTATGGGGATACTTAAAAGACAAAGTCTACGCTATAAAACCTGCAACAGTCGCTGAATTGAGAGCAGCCATTGAACGAGAATGCACACAAATACCAAACGAAATGTTTCGTGATGTTTGCGATTCCATTGCTTCGCGTTATCAGCAGTGCCTGGACCAGAACGGACGTCAGTTTGAAAACAGGCGTTGACAAAACAATTAAATAATGTCTGTAGATTCTATTACATTTTGAAAATGAAATGTATTTTAATAAACACTGCCTTTATAATTATTTAAAGTGTGTATACATTTTTTTGGGACGCCCTCTATATATATATATATATATATATATATATATATATATATATTATATATATTATATATATATATATATATATATATATATATATATATATATATACACAGTAGGGCGGATCGAAAATGAGGTTTTTAAACTTTTTTTCGAAATTCAAATATGGCTAGTGCGGAAAATATGTGGGTGCTATAGATAATGACTGTGCATAAATATTAGTCCTGCGAAATTATATCTTCAGGTGCCACAAAGCCGTCGAAAAAAGTGAAATATAATGATTTTCTTATATTCTGCATTAGTACAATAACTGAAACTTACTTGTTATTATTATATATTAAGTGTTCCAATTACCAAAATAGTTACTGAATTACGCAGCTCTTAGCTTATTTAGATCAATGTTCTTTTGATTAATGATCTAAATAATCCAGAACTCACCACGAGGAGGTGGCTGCGTGTCGAGCTCCACCCATGCCCTCCCAACCACCCATCCTTGCGCATGTTTTTTTCTATTAACGTTTTATTTAAACTTTATATTCAGCTTTACTTTCGAATGATGGCATTTTTTTACGTGACTGAAGTGTTGATCTTATGAAGCCATCTCGCGCGTTCAATCCAAATACTTTTGATGATGCTTCAGTCACTAATTTTACCATTCTTTCTACTACTTGTGTATGACAAGGGAATTTCTCGAATGGAGGGGTACTCTTGTTTTCTATGAATTCTTCAATCTCATTTTCTGTCAGGTGTCTTGTCACAGGTGGTTCAGTGACAATGCATTTTTGCCAATTAATTAAATCAGTATAATCAGTAGCTTCAAATTGAATAACAGGTACTGTGAAACGCCTCACAACTTTTTCCTTGTTTGTTTGCCTTGCTTTCTTTATTCGCCTCCACGCTAATTCTCTTATGGCGCTGCGGTCATCATGAATCATTGATGCTAGAATATTTTCTGGATTTGCAAAAAATGCATTTCTTTGTATGACAGGGTTTACAATATCCTTTACTTCGTCATTCAGTGTTCTTGTTAGTTCAATAGTTTTGAAAACATGTTTTGAGCCATTGACAAAAGACGTACTTTGCTTAATAGAAAACCACATTGGGATGTAGACCTTCATTATAAAAGAAGCAATGTTCATGAGGTTCTCAGATGGACTTACAGTTGAAACGTATAGACGAAGCAAACGATTTGCTGTAGTCAGCCATCGTGAATGTACCATTTTGCCTGGACTACGATGAGCAAGATCTGGAGAGCAATATCCCTTTGTTATGGCCTGATGAATATCAATTAGATATTTTTGGTCGGTGCTAAGATCTTCACAGTCTACAGTTGGTTCCTCAGCATCAATCCTTTCAAACTCGACAATAGGAAGACTCACAGTTCTCTAATTCCCTGCCAATAGGACCGGTGAATCCGCGGGGGCCAGATGTTTTTCCATCCAGCTTTGCAACTAAATGGCGTAATGGCAATTCATTGGCATGGAGCTGGCACACTAAATGTTGAACTGGCTTCTTCAGCTTCAATTCTATAAGCCTTATAACGCCTCCCTTTTCTCCAGTGTTGACTGCTGCACCATCGCATCCAATGGCAACAAGGTTTTCCAGGTTCATGTCATTATTTCCAATATACTCAAACATTCCTTTACATATTTCTTCAGCTGATCCAGAATTCACAGAATAATGGCCCAAATAATCTGAACCAGGTTCTCTCACTAAAGTGATATGTTCTTCTGTTACCTTCTTCTGATATACTTTGGACTCTTTTTTTTCTTGGAAGAGTGTAGAATCTTTTCGACCATCAAAATAGATTCCTCTGATTGGGACCTAATTTTGATCTTTCATAATTTCTGATCTCTTCTTTTGTCTTTCTCTTCTGATTTTACTCCTATCCACTACTTCAGATGTATTGTCAATAGAAACTTCTCCAATATCTTGCAATACTGCACTAACAATGAATGCTGCAGCTCGATCTGAAACTGCAGTCCTGTCACAAGCAGTAGCCACTGAAGGTAGATTTGTAGTTTTCCTTTTCTTGAATAATTGTTCTTCAGGTTGTTCGAGCTTTCTCTTCAAGCTAACTGGCTCTGGAAATGTATCGTCTGATATTTCGCCAGATTCACTTTCACTATTTGATGTCGATGATGATAATTCAACATTTGTATCCTGCAATTTCTCCTGTGAAGATTCTTTGGTGAGCCTCACAGCTTCTTTTTGCTTTCTTAGCAACGTAGATGCTTTTTTCTTTGAGAGTGTAATATCTACTCTATCAATAAACAGTTTTCTTTCACTCCTTTGATCTAAGAGGAACGTCACTTCTTCCTTTGGAACCGTTTTTTTCTTTGGGACAAGAACATTGTGTTAGTACTTTGCACTTGCACGCTGCAATGTCAAAAAGTTTCGTGTGTGCTTCTTTTTTGAACATATCAATCTTTGCTTTGTAAGCTTCAGAATTTTTTCTGCTTTGGTATGGCTTCATAATGACACGATACTTTTCGTGGTAGCTTCTGAACATTGTTTCAATTCGCCTGTCTGACAGAATTGGGACGGAAGCACTTTCCCAAATTGTTTTCAATTTATCTACAACTTGTTCTAATATTTGAGATATTGAAGGATCTTTATTAGTATTCTGTTTCAAATCGTTTCTTACAAACAAGTAATATTTAAAAACTCTTTCGTATGTAGGAAGATTCCTGTGCCACAAATCTTCCCCCATACCAAACATGGGGCACTCAGTTGAGGCCATGGTTGATTTTGCACAGACTCGAGACATTTTGAAAGTATACAAATCTGAAAAAGAAAGAGCTAATATCAATTATACGTTAATTTCAGTTAATAGTACATGGCAAACTTAGGGCAACACAATACAGAAATGCAAAATATATAAGAAATATAGTTTAGACTATCTGAGTAACGCCAACAACAGAACACCCACCTGCTACGAGAGCGACAGCTACACTGAACCGAGGTACTCACGTGACAGCTGAGTGAGCTGACTATAGAAAACTGTTTTTAGAGAATAGAAACTTTTTTTAAAGGTTGACTGAGCTATTTTTATACAAGTGTGAATAAATTCTTGTCTATTGTGCATCGTGGACTCTTCTGTAATTATTGGTTAAAATCTGCCTTTTTCAATTTTTTTCAATATTGAAGGTCACTGTGGCACCTGAAGATATTAATGTTATGATTTTAAATTTATACCAGCTTACTTCCTCACTACTACACACATTTTCCACACTAGCCAATTTGAAAATTCGAAAAATAAGTTTTTCACTCCGCCCTAATACACAGGGTGTCCGAGAATTATGTGTACAATTTTTGGCTGTTATTAAAAGTCAACCATGAAGTGTAGAAATTCCAGTTTGTCCCATTTTACAGAGAATCTCATTAAGTTTTTTCTGATACCAAGTTTTGACAAGTTTTTTAGAAATTCCAGTGTGTCCGAACATTATCTGTACAATTTCATCTTTTAATAAAATTCTTGATAACACACGTAAAATTCTTAAACAAGATTATTTAGAATCTGTATTTTCAAAAGTTTCTTTTATTAAAGTAACGTTACAAACATTCGATATGTACACCATCAGTGATTCGCAAAACATCCAATCGATACTCCAAATGTTGCCATGTACGCTGCAGCATATCGACATCAATTCGCTCAATAGCAGCTGTGATTCTTGCTTTTAAATCATCAATGTCTGTCACCCGCGTACATTTCTGAAAAACTTGTCAAAACGTGGTATCAGAAAAAACTTAATGAGATTCTCTGTAAAATGGGACAACACTGGAATTTCTATACTTCATGGTTGACTTTTAATAACAGCCAAACATTGTACAGATAATTCTCGGACACCCTGTATATATATATATATGTATATATATATATATATATGTGTGTGTGTGTGTGTGTGTGTGTGTGTGTGTGTGTGTGTGTATTATTTAAGCGATATTTTGCGTCGTTTGACAGGATTAGCTTTAATCACCATAGAGAGAGACAAGCTAACTTTACATAGATGATGCGTCCGAAATATTGGATAGATTTGCGAGAAGAAAGGCGAGACGACTCAATTTGTTACTGGAATAAAACGGATGGTGGGCGTTAATGTGATTTTGTGGTGTACCTATATGTAAATTGTGTATTTTCTAAAGTATTCGATTTTGATTCAGTAAAGTAATTGCGTATTTAATAAAGTACATATATTTTGTCAAGTAGCCCCTAAATTATTTTTCCATGCGATTATCCTGTTTAAAATTTTATTTATGTTAAACAGATGTGCGTTTCTTCTGTCTCAACTGATCTAGCTGTTTCTGCATCTTTTTGACTTGCCTTATACGTGAGAGTTTCATTTGGATCTCTCTCTAATGATTTCATTATTCATAGGTATGTTATACTGTTAAACATGTATACACTAAATAATTGTATACATGAAATCAATAAATGTGTGAATAAAATAGATACTTTCTTTGTTAAATATGAAAACTATAGGATTAATACCTGATTTCAAATTTCAGAAAATACAAGTAATTACATCATAATATACTTTAGCTTAGATTGCACCAATGTGACTGTCCTATCCAAACTTTTATTGGAAAGGGTATAGTGGATGTTCAAAAATGGCAGTTGCACTAACATTTTCAGACAGTTTTTACATAAAATAAATGTTTAAATGCGCTGGCTCACGGGGCTCTGCCCCGGACCCCGCTAAGGCAGCTTCCAGCTCTCTCCCAGACCCCCTAACTATATGGGCTCGCCCGATTCACCACGGAACCTGACGAACGTAGCTCAAGTTCGCTCCCCCCCCTTGGGACATTCTTGGCTACGTCCCTGCGTTGTGCATATGTATATATTTTTGTTATCTCGCCCATATATATATATATATATATATATTAGGGTGGCCCAAAAAAGTGAAAGTTGAAAATATCTTTCTCCACAAGGCCGTCCGTGTTCCATATCAAAATGTAAGAACTCATGCCAAAAATTAGACAGATCATACAATATTTAGAGGTCGCGACCAGTTCCTATATTTTTAGGATTTGAAACAAAAATACAATATCAATGTTTATTTCAAAATTTAAAGTCAACAGCACAGCGCACATGTTATGCAAAAATATATTAGAACACACATGTCATAGCAGTTAATACGACTGCATTAAATCCTTGTATATCAAACAAACAACGTCACACCCGTTACTTTTTCTTCGTCAAAGCCAACTTCGTCGGAACTGGCAATCTTTTTCGGTGGCTGGCGACGAGTCGCAGTAGGTATTGTTTCTGGGTCTCGTCTTTCGTCAGCGCGGTATTGTAGGACTGAATAAGAGCGACTCCTCGTTCGGCACAGTCGTTGACGACCTTGAGGAGCCTGCACTTAGCCTTAAGTAACTAGTAAATGGGGGTCTGTCAGCCAGAGGGAGGGAAGTTTTGACAAGAATGCCTTGGCTTCATTTGTCCTTTCATGGAGAGTATATCGAATATCTTCAAAGACCGGCTCGTGATGTACGACGCCAATGAAGAACGATGATCGAACACAGTCCCGTCCAGACGTCTCAAGAGCTTTTGGTTTGATGGACGTAAGAAGTTGTCAACCATAGCTGCTTTGGTGATCTCGTCGACGCGATCGTCGAAGAGGGCGAGAGACGCGAAGTGCTCAGAGAAGTACCACAAATGGCGATAGAAGGCCTTAACAGCCGCCTCCCTGATGGCACGGTCAGGATATTCATGGAGGAGAGCAATTAGGTTTAAGTCGTTGAGGGGGGCCCTCTCTGGGAGAGGGGCCTCGTGCCAGTAGCGAGCGTAAATAAGAGAAACGAAGAGGCAAATCTTTGTGACGCCAGCTGTCTCGTGGGCTGTCAACTTAATCTGGCTCCTGAAAAGGAAGATCTTCAGCGAGTATATTGCCTTAGCCATCTACCGCGCGTTGTGCATAGCGCCTGGCGCACGAAAGGACGGTTCTCCGTCGGAGGATCCCGCTAGGAATATATGACAGAGCTGAAGCAACTCTCCATAGTCATCCCATGGGAGCTGGCTCTTGACTGCCTCCGAGTAAAATTACATTATCTCCTCTCGTAGGCCATCCGGCATGCGAACGAAGAGCTCGCCTCCAGCAGAACGGAAATCAACTATATTAATATCAGGCCAGGTCTTCTGGAATCGTTTGAAGATTCCCACTTCAGGCCCAGCGGTTGGTGGCAGGGCGACAGAAAATACAGCCGACAACATTACCTCGAACACGTGATGACGGCACGCGATCCAGATGAGCTCCTTGTCCAGAGCCTTCTCAATTAGGGTGCACGCGCCCATATTCAGCCCAGTATTGGTTGCCGTCGTGTCGAAGACTCGTCCCTGGATCATGGGTTTAAGGTTCCATTCATCCAGCGTTTGGACACATGCACTGCACTGCACTGCTCCTCTCCCGTGCTGCGGCCGATCTTAGGGACGGCAAGAAGTTGCTCTGTTTCACCACCAGTCACCAAGATGGCGACGCGATCCACAAGCTTTTTATTGCCGGCGATATCTGGAAGCAGTTTACCGTCCCAGTGGAGAAGCAGTGGGCTGTCCGGCGAGAAAACAGCCTGTTGAGCAGTTGCTACTGCCTCACGAGTGGTGACCCGCGCTCGCTGAATGGCGTTCCGGGATAGCGCCACAGACTCCAGGCCATGACCGAGCGCTTGAGTGACGGCTCCTACGACGAACATGGCAGCGCGGTCAGGGAGCTTCACTCGGTCGAGCGCGGCGGCTACTTCCTTGGTCGCGATGGTCTGCTTCGATTTATTATTCCTTGGCTGATCTTGACTGGATGTTGACGGAGCTTGGAAATCATCTTCGGACTCCGTCGATGTGGAGGAGCTACAGATGTCAGCAATGGCGGAACTAGATGGAACAGCCGTATTCGCCTGTTGGGCGCTCAACATGCTTTTTTCCTTTCGAGCACTGGCCTGATCACTCCTGAGGCACTTGCGAGTCTCTTTGTTCGTCAAGGTCTTGTCGATCCCGGACGTACTCGCGCTCGAGGGATCCTGCTGTTGCATCCGCAGGAACTGTTTGTCTTCGTCGTCCGTCATAATACTGAGGGCGTCTTTTCGTGAGATGTCAAATAGTTTGGTGAGATTCTCCTTGAATTTTATTTCCTTGATTCGGCACCCGTCTTTCGGTTTCAATCGGTTTTTCTTCAACCCACAATATTCTTCATAGAGCTTCCGAAGCTTGCGCACGCTGCAGTCCACCTGCTGGGTTGGAATTCGTGACTTGTCCCAGATTGTCAGCGTTCTGTCTATGGTGGCCTTAGCACTGTCACCGATTGTGGATCCCTTCTGGTGGTGAAACATGAAGTTCCTGAGAATAGCCCCGTTTGTTGGCAGGCCAGATCCCAAGATGTCCGGGTCCGGCTTACCCAGGAGCCAAACTTTCCCACTGCTCCTTGTCGTTGTCATGGTCTTGGCCTGTGGAATGGAAGATAAAATGGAAATTAGAGTTAAAGAACCTATACATATGTTTTATGTAGAATATAAAAAAACAATTTTAACAATTTTAATAAACTTTTATAAATTTTAATTTTTTTTTTAATTTTTAACAATTTTAATAAACAATTCATTGTTCCAAATTGCTTATCAAGGTCAGTGCAGTAAATGAATGAGAGAAAAACTAAGCATAGTGTCCGCCACTCACTGGTGGAAAGTTTAACTTGCCTTATTGGTGTGATTCACTGCGCGACGTAACCCAGATGGCAGGAACACAACAAAAACGGTACTAGGGCAATTACGTCCTGGTCAAGTGCGTCCCGGACAAATGCGTCCCGGTCATTGGCGTCCCTGGACAATTGTGTCCCGGACAATTGCGTCCCGGACAATTGCGTCCCGGGCAATTGCGTCCCGGACAATTGCGCACTTCTCCAACTACTATATGAAGTTTATTTATTAGAGAAGTGAATAGAAAGTTAGTATCGGAATTTCAAATATACTTTTCATTTTAACCTATTAAACTTGTTATATGTTCATAAGTTCTGTTCGAAACTGTTCTCTAAAACTTTATCCATCATCAGCAACATCATTGTCAAATTTTATGGGTTAAGTCCACTTAAGATAAAGTTAGTTTCGTTAGTTTTAACGAAAATATCACAACTTAATCTAACCAATCGTCAATGGCATACAGTTGACCTAACTGGGCATTCAATTAATCTAACCGGGCATTATATCCCATAAAAAATTATAATAACAAACATACTCGTCCCTCGTCATTGGCGTCCCTGGACAATTGCGTAGGTGAAGTCACAATTAACTTTCTATTCACTTCTCTAATAAATAAACTTCATGTAGTAGTTGGGGAAGCGCGCAATTGTCCGGGACGAAACAAAACCGGACGCAATTGTCCAGGGACGCCAATGACCGGGACGCATTTGTCCGGGACGCACTTGACCAGGACGCAATTGTCCTGTCACCAACAAAAACACGTCTACACCTGCCGAGACTTGGCGACCAACTGAGCTAGTGGGAAGAGTGCATTGCTATCATATAGTGATTCTTTGGATATAGGTTTACAGTCTACAGTGGCGTTGCTTGGCAAATATTTATTGTAGAACATAATGGTGACCCAAAATTACTGAAATTACGGAATTTAGATATTTTTACCTTGAGGTCGCGACCTCTAAATATTGGTCGATCTTCCTGATTTTTTGCATGAAGGCTTCGTTTGTGATATGGAACAGGAATAGCCTTGTGGAGAATAGCAATTCAAACTTTTATTTTTTCAGTTAATTTTTGGGCCACCCTAATATATATGATAGCGCAAAAGTCGCGCATCATAAGAATTTTCAGTGTTGATTATGATATATTATCTTTTTTTCTTTTAGGTAGGGGATGGCTGCGAAATTAACAATAGACGAGAGCGTGAGCTTGGTTTTAATGTATGGAATACCAGGTACAACAAATCGATGAATCGGTACAGAATTTAAATTCTGTAACGATTCATCGATTTGTTGCACCTGGTATTTTGTACATTAAAACCAAGCTCACCCTCTCGTCTATTGCTAATTTCGCAGCCATCCCATACCTAAAAGAAAAAAATAATATATTATAATCAACACTGAAAATTCCTATGATGCGCAACAGAATTGTGCCCAAGCGCTTTCGTCTAATGACATCCTCAGGAACACTGAAGTACATAAAGAGTTACAGCCTATATAACAGAAAAAAAATTAAAAAATATATATATATACAATAAACGGAGCAATTAAAATAAAAATTAGAGGATTGTGGGAGGGGCATACAAATTTGTAAGGAAAAACTATCGATTTTTAGCACAAGATCAAATGAATTATTTCCAACCAATGTTGTAAAAAAAAAAAAAAAAAATATTACTGGAAATCTGCCCGGGTTTCAGCACTCTGCCCGCATACAAGTTTACCAAAGATTTAGCGTTCTACCCTTCTTATCTAAATCTGTTCTAAAGGAATTCAAAACAACAGGATCGAGTTGAAAAAGACCTTTGCTTATGTTGAAGTTATTTGTAAGTTGGATAATGGCAGACTCAAGAATATTTCTATTAACAATGTTGCTAGAGTGAAATAAAACTGAAGCATTATTCCAATCAATACAGTGGGATAACTCTGACAAATGGACAAAAAGGGCACTGGACGACTGTCCTGTTCTAACGGAATATTGATGCTGTTTTACACGCGTGTGCAAATCCTTTCCCGTCTGACCTATGTAAAAGGAATCACATTGTTTACAACCAATTTTATAGATAATGCCTGAATTATTGGTAGGCCATTTTTTCTTCAATGTTTCTCCGCGCCCTTAGGATCGCCAGTCCGGAATACATCGGTGCTGAATTTGAAAAAATCAACGGTATTGGAAGTGATCTGTGTTATCCATCTGCGTTTATTTAGTACTTCCATTTTTCCCTGGCTTTTTAGGCATTGCTAATGTACTTAAACGTTTGGATATTAATGTAGTATTTTCATATAACAATATTGTGAAAAATATCATAGTAAAAAATAGCCCTACCAATAATTCAGGCATTATCTATAAAATTGGTTGTAAACAATGTGATTCCTTTTACATAGGTCAGACGGGAAAGGATTTGCACACACGTGTAAAACAGCATCAATATTCCGTTAGAACAGGACAGTCGTCCAGTGCCCTTTTTGTCCATTTGTCAGAGTTATCCCACTGTATTGATTGGAATAATGCTTCAGTTTTATTTCACTCTAGCAACATTGTTAATAGAAATATTCTTGAGTCTGCCATTATTCAACTTACAAATAACTTCAACATAAGCAAAGGTATTTTTCAACTCGATCCTGTTGTTTTGAATTCCTTTAGAACAGATTTAGATAAGAAGGGTAGAACGCTAAATCTTTGGTAAACTTGCATGCGTGCAGAGTGCTAAAACCCGGGCAGATTTCCAGTATAAATTTGTATTTTTTATTTTTTTTTATTTTTATTTTTTTTTTAACAACATTGGTTGGAAATAATTCATTTGATCTTGTGCTAAAAATCGATAGTTTTTCCTTACAAATTTGTATGCCCCTCCCACAATCCTCTAATTTTTATTTTTATTTTAATTGCTCCGTTTATTGTATATATATATATATTTTTCTGTAACCTATATATAGGCTGTAACTCTTTATGTAATGTACTTCAGTGTTCCTGAGGATGTCATTAGACGAAAGCGCTTGAGCACCATTCTGTGTTTCCTTTCCTTCGTGGTTTTATTCATCATAAATATTTTTCACGTGTTACTTTCGTCAAATAATTTTCATATATATATATAATATATATATATATATATATATATATATATATATATATATATATATATATATATATATATATATATATATATCATAATAATAATTTAAATTTACCAAAGATTTTTGAGCCTGTGAAAAAACAAACTGTAAACAAGTCTTATGTAAACAATCCTTTAATTTTTATGTGTTTACTAAGGGGTGAACCTCCCAAGCCCCAGAAAATGGAAATAAAGAATTTTTTTTATTTTTCAATCATGTAAGAAAAACTTTTGTAAATCTCAAAACTCTTACTAATGAAATAATTTCTCGTCTGAAACGTCATCCTCTTCTTAGCTTCCATTTCTCGCAACAAATTTTTGACGTTTTGTAACTAAATTTGGAAGAAAGCGTTTTCTGTGTACCTTTTTCTTTTCAACGACTGGGTTAATGGATGTTTGTCATGTCTTACGGTTACTATAACCTGTTTCATTTTAGTATGTACCGTCGCTGTCAAGATTCATGAAACACATTTTACTTTGGCTGAGAATATTAGGAAACTGTTTACTTATAAGGCTCTCTACTTCTTGGCTCCTCCTTCCAGCATAAAAAAAATTATCGTAAATACATAGTAAACTTTATAAATGGATGACTTAAGATGTAAGGTCGAATGTGATTGGATGGACGAATAAGGGGTAACACACACACACACACACACACACACACACACACACACACACACACAAACGTATTCTGGATTAAACACCCTAAATTCAGCCACTATCTGTTACCATGACTAATGATTGAATGTATTAAACGCAATGGACTCATTCATATATATATATATATATATATTATATATATATATATATATATATATATATATATATATATATATTATGCATGTAAATTAATATAATATTATCGAATGTTTAAAAACTAATAATCGTCCTCATGATACTTCCCAATAATAGTCTCCCAACCATAATCGATTAAAACTAGCTTAACGTGTGTTGACTTAGATTTAATAAAATCTTGTATAAAAATACTTTGAGGTGAACAAAATCGTTGATTTTAAATAACTTTAAAAATTTTCTCATGCAGGCACACTTTAATTCTAAAAACATTATTCCCATATCAATTTCAATTGTTTCTTCTTGTGTGTGTGGTGTGTGTGTGTGTGTGTGTGTGTGTGTGTTTTTATGGTTGTTTAACCTCCTTCGTAACAGCAAAGATCATGTGACGGAGGTTCCCAACAGCTTTACATGGAATCCGAACTTTGGGATATTTGTGAATGTAATTGAGTTATTGTACAGTATATTCACAACCATGATAAAAATGTTTCAAGAATCTTGACCGGGACTGTATAACTGATTGTCTCTTGTAACCAGCTGATGTTATGTATATATACTCACTTATAAATACGATGCTTTTAGTAAAGGCGTAAATCTTCGTCGTCCAACTAGGAGATAAATCCTATACCTGTCTTAAGTTTAAAATAAATAACTCTCACTGACATAGTTTATTTGCCTTGTTGCATCTATAATTTCATTTGTAAAACAACTGTGTTGATTAATTTAAGTTATATTCACTGTTAATGTTATTACAACTTTTATTAAAAAAAAATTTATTTAAAGATTCTACAAACACACACATATTATCGAGAAACCCATTTTAGCTTTTATTTTTAATGCTATGAGATTCCAGAATACTTAAACTCTAATGTAAAAGATGAAATGTGAATTGCATAACCGCCTAATGTCAAAAATTTAATTAGGAGAGTGTGCAAGGACAATCCGTGTTGACCTTTCATTCTTCGGATGCGCCTTTCTCAAACTATGCAATTGTAAGATGCTTAAACGTTTAGACCATTCATTCGAAAGCTTAAAACGGCATCGCTATAATCCTCATTTAGTTCCCAAAGAGTCCTTTGTCAGGAACCAAAAACAGCGAGTATGCCTCCTTTAATGGCCTTTATGGGATCTCAGTTTCTCCCTTCCCGCGGCCTTTCAGTGCCGGAAGGAGTCCTTTCTGCCTACGCATGAATGGTAATGTTAGCAGAGGAAATTAATATATTAATTGGCAACTCTATTCCAATTATTTCTCATCGAGAACGAGGAATGATACCATACAATTTGCATCCTAATGACTAATAGTGGATTATGGATGTTATATTAGTCTCTCCCTTAGTTACGTCCTTGGAGCAATTAAGAATGTAACTAATTAATAAAACTATGTATACATAATGAGGTGAATAAATTTGAAATTAGAGCGTCATAATATATTTTTTCCTATAAAATGATAGCAAAATAATTTTATAAGCGCGCGACATATTTCGATCACATTCACATTTGCATGATAAATTCATCTGTCGTTCCTTATATTTCCCATGATTACGAAAATGAGTAATGATGTTGGATGATAAAAATAACGTGTTTAAGAAAAACAAGCAGAAATAATCCAATTAATTATTGATAAACGAATTTTTTTTAAGCATTATCGTAAATCATAGACAAAATCCGTCAATAAAAATAAAAATAAAAACTTGTTACAAAAGGGTAACTGTAATGATGGGGTTATTTAATTTCCTCCGTAATATCTACAGTCATATGACGGAGGGGACCTATAACTTTATGCGGGATCCGAACAAAGGGTCGCTACTAGTGATGAAAGCCGGTATTGAAAAACCAGTATTATACCGGTATTGGACAAGAGACATGATACCAATATCGTGATTATCGATACCGGGTTTTCGGTATTGAAGAACTGCCTATTGTCTTTATTGTGGGAGCAATCAGCAATTGTCAAGTTAACAAAGATTTGTTTTTTGTAGGATTTTGTGGCCAATGTGAGTAGAAATAATGATTTATCTTCATAAATAACTTACACACGCAGTATATCTTTGAAGGGCGTCATTAGCGTGTCACAATTTATCATTTGTTATAATATTATGTTATTGACGTTATATGATGTGTCCGTTTTTCTGAAAAGGGAAACTATCATCCAGAACTGTCGCCTTAAACATTTGAAACGATTCCTTAAATTGAAACAATGCATCCCCAAAGCTTTGAGAGTGATTCGTTCTACTGAAACCATTTCTTCAAGAGAGTGGGAAATGTTGGAAGATCTATATGATACACTTCGTCCTGTTGAAATAATTCTTAAAAGACTATGTTCAAAAGATGCATCTCTCTTGACGGCTGAAATATCCATCAAATTTATTTTAAAGAAACTTGTAGAGAAGAACACTCCAACAGCATTGGAGCTCAAAGACTGTCTCAGTATTCTTCAAGGAGACAAAGAGATATTGTGGGCTTAATTAAATATCTTCACAACCCTGAAGTTTTAAAAGTTCAAGAAGAGGAACTATTTTCTATTCCATCTAAACTAGTGCTCAAAAGAACTGCAGAAAGGATTTTTAAGAAGCTTTTTCCTAAGAATGATGAAAATTTAGTTGGTTTCGAGGAAGAAAGCGAAGACCAAGACTTACGGGCATCTAACTACTCAGAGAATGTTACTGAAGACAAGAATGAAGTAGATGATCCATTGATGTGCGAATACATGAAAGAAATAGAGAAATTAGAAAAGGTACCATTGAGAAGCAATGCAACTAACTTTGATCCTGCTAATGAATTTGAGTTTCGAAGTTTCTTCACAAAGAAGTGAAAATTTAGAGAATCTGTACAAGGCATTGCTTTCCATTAAACCCACTAGTGTAGAATCAGAAAGAGCTTTTTCTGCTGCTGGCTTATTTCTGACCAAGCTAAGATCAAATCTCTCTGAACAATTATTAGATAGTCTTTGTTTCCTCAAAACTTACTTCCAAAACCAAAATAAGAAATAAATATGCAAAATTATTAATAAACTTTTTTTTTAAATTGTTATTTTTCCCTTTTACCTTTGGTTATCTGATATACTTAATCATTATAAATAGTCCTTCCTTTTTCCTGCCTTTCCCTAGGAGCTGCTGTTCAAAGTTTTTTCAATCAATGGTATTTTCCTTTGGTGTCGGTGACAGAATTTAAAAAGTAACTTCAGTTTTTATTGTCGTTAATGTGGTGAGTACTACAGGTCCTGCAGGCTTGTGGGAGGATTGGCACTTGGCAGGGTGACACCAAACAAATCATTATAAATTATTCTCTGCATAAAACCGGTATCAACACCGGTATCAGTAAAATAATTGTTCAAATACCGGTATTAAAAATTGTCGGTATTATTTCATCCCTAGTCGCTACATAATCTGGACGTAGGGAACGGTCTTCCATCCAACAACTTTCCAGACCCACTGTCGCTTAGCTTCGCTGATCAACGGGAAACGTTGTTTCAACACTCATCATGACGTAGCCCTTATAAAAGGGTACAAATAACAACCGTTTAATATACAGGGTGTCCGTAAATTATTTTTACAAATTGTATTAAATTTAACTTGAATTTGTAAAGATAATTTATGAACACCCTGTATATTTTTTGAGATTCGAAAAAAAAAAAGAGTAGGAGTGAAGAAGGTAAATATGTGTCCAAGAACTTCATTTATGCAGTTTGATTACGTTGTAAAAAGGATTTACGAGTAAGTAAAAATTTAAAAATTTAAAAAGAATTTACCCGAGACGATGGTGGTTTCAGTAAGATATGGACGAACCTGTAAACATTTCGTCAACACGAAATTTCATTTACATTTTAATAACCTAACTTAACCAAGCCTAAGTCGACTTATATTACTCTAACCTAACCTACGTTAACTTAACTCAATCAAATCTCTCGAAAAAATGTAATATACACCGCCTTGGTGGTGTAGTGGTTAGCGTCGCTGACTACGAATCCATCGGCCCCGGGTTCGAAACCCGGTGACGGCAGCCGGCGCGCAGCAAAACCCAGCTATTCATCCTTTCACACAATAAAGAAAGTGGTTGGTGTCCTAGTGGTTAAGACGCTGGGCTGCTGGTGGGGCGTGGTTCGGATTCCACGTTAAACTGTAGGTCTAAGGTGGAGTGAAAAGCTTGACCTTCGTCAGAATGAACAATTCACCTGCACGTTTTTTTTTTATGATATGCCTTACACACGTTTATATAAAATTAACCTTGATGATAATTACAATATTTAAATGTAATCATTTAAATTTAATTTGTGAAGTAAAATACAGTTCTAATAATTAGAGTAGAGTTATACTTTATGTAACTCTAAACTACCTTTTAAAACGTCAATTTAAAACAAATCGTGGTTAACACTTAAAAGTTAATATTACCACGAGTGATTCTTTAATTAGAAAGCAATGAGTGCCAAAAAATCAAAACTTATAATCCGTAATGAAAGAGCAATGTCATACAACAAATGATTTCATACTTTTTAATTACAGTTCAATTCGGCTTTTAACTCTGTAAAAACAAAGAAATATTACGTATAAAGACGATTTGAATCGAGGCTTCGTAATCCATTCGTAATTAGAAGGGTTTTTAAACATGAAATAAATGAAAAAAAAATTTGGTTTTTCAATTTATATGAATACACGCATTTGTTATTAAGAAAAAAAATGGTGAATTTTTCCTAACATGACGTTTTCGTTACAATATCCACGAAACGAAATATGACATCAAACGTACCTCGTTTCAACAGACTTCATTTAACATTAAAGTAAAAAAAGGAGTTATGTAAATTTATGATAGATTTATTCGTCTGAATATTGATTGGTTAAAACCAGACAGAAATTCAGTTATTAAATATTCGGTGTTTTATGCATTCTCTTTTCATCCGTCATATCAATTCTTATTAACATACATTTTAAATGTCTATCTATCTACCTACATAGATAGATAGATAGATAGATAGATAAATAGAGAGAGATAGAGAGAGAGAGAGAGAGAGAGAGAGAGAGAGAGAGAGAGAGATTTAAAATGTATATTAGTAAGAACTGATATGATAGATGAAACCAAAATGCATACAATATATATATATATATATAGAGGAAGGAGGGGCCAAGGGTGAATGGCCACAAAAGTGCCCCGGCCCATAGAAAAAGAAGAGAGCCAAAATCAAGGTCCAGGGTTTCCGAGATGCCAAGACACTCTGCGTTTCAAAGATTGGAAGTCATAGACGGGCGGAAAGATGAATTGAGGAAGATTGTTTCAGAGTTCACCGTTTCAGTACATGAAAGATTGAAAATATCGATTAACTCTTGCGTTAGAGAGTTGGACAGAAAAGGAATGAGAATATGTCGAAAGTCTGGTGCTACGTGCTCTCCTTGAAGGAAGAGGCATACAGTTAGAGAGTTCAGAAGAGCAGCAGTGTCCGTTATAATAGCGATAGTAAAGAGAGAGTGAGGCATGAGAAGCGTACTCTATACAGGGGCGGACAAAACCCGTGTACAGAGACAGCATATTTACATATATATATATATGAGGTGATTGTAGACACCAATCAACGAGGAAAGTACTCCGGGGGGGACATTAGCAAGAAACAGGGAGTGCTGGAATCCCCGTTTCTCCTATCACTGTTCTCCTTAGCTAATCTTTTTCCGTGTCTCATCTACCTTGTGAACAGTCTAGCATGCTCTCAAACACACACTTCTCCCTCTATTGCTCACCACACATACGTGCATCTTACGCATTAAACAAACTTTTCAAAATTTCAAAAAAAAAAAGGGATCGCTGAGCCTTGAAGACCTTGATTTTGTCTTTCTCCTTCTTCTACGGAGGGGGCATTTTTGCGGGCACTCGTCCTGTGTGTGTGTGTGTGTGTGTGTGTGTGTATTATGGGGAGGACAAACAGATGGATACATAGAGAAAGAAGAAAATATTTAGGAATGAGGGGTTTAACATTTTAACATAACATTTTAAAATGATATTAAAAGCAAACGAGGGAGCATCTTTATATACATACATACAGGTCTGTTTGTATAAAGAACTTAAAAATGGTTTCATACATTTGCGCAATTTCTTCTTGAAATAAAATATTCGTATGTTTGCCCCGATTTTTTTTTTTTTTTAATCTGTTGACTTTTGCCTTCAATTTATTTTCCATTTTCGTTTTTTTGTCTTGTCTTTCATTTTTTTTCTTTAATCTTTCGATTGAAGATGTTTTTGTTTTAAAAGAAAATTTGGTTTATTTTGTTGACTTTCCTTTAATTTCAAGGTTGATGACACTATTTTATCACTCAAGTCCGATTCAAACTAGCTAATGGCGGAATAAGAAGACTTGACATGATTTAATCTCTGTATTAACAACTATGCGGGAGTCAAATGACGGAGGAGACTCGCAGTTTAATATGGAATCCGAATCAGTCCCTACGAAGGGAGACCAAGCTGAAGTTCGGGCCACGACTCGAACCCATTCAGAATCTTCAGATCAATAACCCCCTACTTTCCGTTGCTCAGTGGGTAACACAGTTTCCCTACGAGTGAAGTGAAGACACTGAAGTAAGGGTTCAAATCCTGATGGTACTGGTATTAATAATACATGAATTCGAACAATGGATCTTATTAGTTAGCCTGAGCGTTGTGTTAGTTTTCTGGCCCTTCCCACTGATTTCGTCACTACAGGGTAGCATACGAAGTCTGGTGCTAGAAAACTAGAAAAATGTTCGTACTATAGAGGGATTTAAATCATATATTTCGTCTGGCTTACAACCTGTAATTTTTTGTATTAAAACCTGTAATTCTGTATTAAAATTAATTCTTTGATGAGTCTCGTTTTGACCAATTTACATCTAATGAAAACTATTACTCAAACATTTCAGGAATCTGGTATCCATAGTTCAATACAGTGGTTTTAGTTTAATGATCTGAGTATCAACTTGGAATGTTGTAAAGAGTGACCTCACATTCATCGAATTACCTGTAAATTCTGTCGAATGTGTATTCACCCTTAAAAGTCTTCTCTTTGTGTGGAAAATAATTTCAACAGTGATCGCAAATGTATACAATTTAAATCAAGCGCGTATTTTGTAACGTCGTAAGAGCGCGGAGAAAAGCCATAAATTTAATATGATAGGAGGACAAAAAAGTGCCAAAAATGCTAACTTTCTTAAAAGAATTCGTAGCAGATTAATCCGTAAGGGATAACTTCCTCCCCTTTCGGTCCACCATCTTATGAATGATGAGCGTCAGTTAGCCGAAACATTTCGCAGAGACAAGAACGCTCAGCTAAAACTTAACACCGTTGATAGAAGTTTGAAGATGAAATTAAATTAAAGTCAGTTTATATTTAAAAAATGTAAAATAGCTTGAGACAAAGTAAACAATGGTATGGTTATAAACTTAAAGAATACAGCATTTTGACCGTAATTTTTGATAGTTTAAAGCAAAAGACTTTGATGGTATATTTTAGTGGATGGGTTTCGTTTATTTGAGATTATTTAGTAGAAATTATTAATATTTAAAGTTTAACTTGAGGAACTATTTGAATAAACTTAGTTGTCGAGGCCGTGCGTTATCCTCACTTGCCTATCTACAATGGGGAAAGTGTGGATATTGTGTTTCGACGCCTTTGCAAGTCCAATTAGTTGATATAAAATCAAGAGTTGAGTATTCCAGTTAAAGGGAACGAATAAAGTAGCTTCGTCTGCAGATGATGCACACTTTTATGCTAATCCTGTATCAAGGTAGGATTCTTTATCTTTAAATATTAAAATTAAGAACGTATAGATTTCTTCTTCCCCAAAAATTACCTACTAGGTCAGTTAGTGACTTTATTTCAGTAGATCCGTGGAAT
This sequence comes from Bathynomus jamesi, assembly GCA_023014485.1. Lineage (NCBI taxonomy): Eukaryota > Metazoa > Arthropoda > Malacostraca > Isopoda > Cirolanidae > Bathynomus > Bathynomus jamesi. The sequence continues at coordinate 337,780 of JAJOZX010002823.1, read as the reverse complement.
TGAACCAGTGCACGGGATCTGTGGCTAATCTAGACAAGGGGAAGAGATAAGCAATAAAAATCAAAACATTGTTTCAATGGAATGTTTTCCAATTAAACACACATTTGTCGCAAGAGGGTTGTGCCACATGACGACAAGAAAACTATTAGAAGAGAAAAGCGTCCATGAAAACGCAGACACGAATCCTGTTGAACACGTTCAGAGCACTGATCATCAAGTAAATAAAGAAAATCTTTTCCCACATTTGTGAGAGATCAAAAAGATATTTTAAATGAATTTGGGGTATGTGTAGGTTATCTCCCCCCCCCCCCCACCACCACCACCACAAGTACCAAATTTGGTAAAATTTTAGCCTTTTCACAATACGAAAACTCGATGTCTCTATGCCAGAACGTGTCCTACTTCTTCGGGTAGGGACCAGAATGGAAAATTTAACCGTTACCGAGTGAATGTTTTCCTACTTTATCTTTAGGATGTGACGTATGCCATAATTGAATTTATTTCTAACTTAACTACGTTTGTGAGGGGACTGATTTTATTCTGACAAAGCTCTGTAATTGTTTGTCTAGTACAGTATACACAATCAAGCTTAGATTTTATTTCTTAAAACACTAAATTATTAACCAATTTGTTACGTGAACGCTTTAAATAAAGATTTCTTATACAGCTTTTATATTAACACTTCACTTCCTGTTCAAGAAAAACGACGATACCTTTCGCGCATTTTTATTTTTTTACCTGAGGGCAAATAAAAGACGATTATTCAACGAAGCCAATTATACTCGACACAAATTAATCGTTATATAATGCGAAATAAGAGAAATATTGGATTAAAAGTTAAATGAAATTGGAAAGTTAGAACGGAAATCAACTTTAAGCCGACTTATTAAACAAAGGATGACCCTTCCAATGACAAATATTGCTGTATCTTGCTTCTCAAATTAATGGATTACATTCCTCGTTTAAGATTAAGGGATATAAAGTTCGCTTTTCAACTGAGTTTATTCGCAATATAAAAGGATGAAAATGTTATTTTAGTTTATTTCAACTACGTGAGATTTTTCATAATATTTCCCGATTCACTATTAACCTATTTAAATCTGTTAAGTACTTCATAAAACACTCAATATAAGAAGAGGGGTATTCACAGCCCATTTTAAAGATTTATTTCAGCAGTTACGCGCGCAAATGTTTTGTATTAAATGAAATCGCTAATCCCGATACAAGTATGTAAAAGGCTCTATTACTACCCTAATTGTAAACGCACGGACTCCCTATTTTTCCCCACGGAGGGGGTTGGGAGCGTGAACTCCGAGAGTGACCCGAGATCCAGCAATGGCGGAGGAGATGGCTGGCCCAACTTCAACCACGGCGACGGTGAGGTTCCAACCCGAGCATCCAACCACTCCTCGACCAACCATAATTGTAATTATTAATAATCGTATTGCCATTACTGTCATCATGTATTAAACAGTGGACGGAATGAAAAGCATCATAAAATTAGCATAAAATGCGCATCAACCTCTTTTTGCAATTATAACAACAATGCTTTTGGAACATTTTAACATTTAGGACTCTGTTAAATGCATATTTTTTATTATTAATGGTAATATCATGTAGACATTTTTTAATTAAGTTTTTTATTGTTAATGGATATGACGCTTTTTCTATTAACTATATATATATATATATATATATATATATATATAGAGAGAGAGAGAGAGAGAGAGAGAGAGAGAGAGAGAGAGAGTTACAAGGAGTTACAAGGAAAAGAAGTACCTCAAAAGGCCTTGCGGCCCATACCGAGGAGGTACCAATGGCAACGGGTGCCAGGGAAAATTTTGTCTTTCAAACTATGCTAGCAGTAGTAGAAAACTGGATAGAAAAGTAGAAGGCTCTCTCCCCACCCTCCGCTCCCTCCCTGCCAGAGGCAGGTACGGAAAAAGGTTGAAGAAAATACCTTGACCCTGGAAAAGTAGCCAAGGAAATTTTACAGGAAAGTGGAGAATATATAAATAGCTCTATATTTAGCTTGCTCACAGAGACACCGAGCAAGCGAACTCCTGCAGAGTTTTCTGAGGTTTTAATCTTAAACTATGAGTGTGTTCTGTACTTTGTCCAGCCTATTTTTAAACAGATTTACACTTTGACTGGAAACATCCTCTGAGGGAAGTTGGTTCCAGATATTAACTATTTTATAGGAAAAGAAATTTCCGCAGACTGAGGTCCTAAATGTCTTTACACACTCAAATAGTGTGCAAGATTTCGTCTAACCTTTTCTTGAACTGATCCACAGAGGAACTGTTCACAACTTCCGAAGGTAACCTGTTCCATGTGTCACAGATCTTATACGTAACGTAATTCCCACACCTTTGTTTTTTTTCAAGGTTTTTATTTGATTTTAAAATTCAATAAACCATAATACATTAATTGAATAAATATATTTAAAATCGTGTTCCTTTCCCTTTTCCATTTATTCATTAAATAAATTTATTATTTATTGACTTTTATGATTAAATAATTTTTTTTAAAAAAACAAGTGTCTATTTACTCTTGCCAACCCTATATATATATATGAACACGCACGATTTTGCATAAGGCAAAAACTGCTCCAACCAGGATTTGAACCTACGACCGCTTGATTATAACGTGAGAGCGTTAACCGCTACACTACACTACAACGGGATGAAAGTTAATACAAACTGTTCCATTTACACAACCGATGAAAAGCTTCGCTTTTGCGTTCAGAGGCAATATGACGTGTTAACCCTCCCTCACTCGAGATAATGACCAGCATTTCATTCGAATTATCTGAGGCAGCACTTGAGTTGGGGTCCCATAAATGAAATATCATGCATGGGTTCGGATCCTGGAGGGGGCAGTTTTTGCATTATGCAAAATCTTCAGGTAAACAGCAGAAAGCCAATTAAAAATAGCATATCAAAGATGATAAGATAGAATTAAAGTATGTTAATTCTGACAGCAACTGTGATCAACAAATTTTTTTTGTCAGTTTTTATCGAAGAGGCAACCAGGAATATCTCCGCAACTAAAATTCTCATTCAGGGACATGGGACGAATTTAGACTGTACTGTTTGTTCTCGTGATGTAATCTTGGGAGTTATGGGTTCAGATAAATTCGCGCCTCGAGTTCTTAAAGAGATGGAGAACATTGCTGACTTTCCTGTTCATAACCCTTAACAAATCCCTTGACATAGGCAAGGTCTCATAGGACTGAAAAATGGCCAAAGTGACTCCTGTCTTCAAAAAGGGAAACAAGGAATTACATGGGAACGTGTAAAAAGAAAAAAAAGACATGAAAACAAGTAATCTTTGGATCCTTTCTTGACCATTATATGTTTAATAAAGAAGTAAGTGTATCCTTGTAAAACTCTCTACGGTTGGAATAAGATAAAAAATTAAAAATATAGTTTGACAATTAAAATAGTGAACGAGACTCAAAACAAAAGCTAACTTAAGAAGTCAGTGTAAAAAATAACTTTTTAGCGGGGAAGGTGATTTAATTAAAAGTATTCCACTCTTTTCCAACCTTTCCAATCTTTTGCTTTCAATCTAGTTAAACTTTCCTATAATGCGTTTGTGAAGAAAATAAATAAAATACGGAAATACATTATAATTAATTAAATTAATTTTATAATATATATATATATGCAACGAACTCACAAAACAAAAGGTGATCTTTTTAATAAGCAAAGCACCACAGGGAAAAGGAAAAGAAATCACGAAGTCCGAGCGCTTTCGTGAAATAGACCGAATTTACAAAGTAAATGAGTTAAATACACAAGCGAAAAAATTCCCCAATAGGCAACTCATTCTATAAACAATAGAACAATCTAAAACTTCCCCAATAAATAACTTAATCTAAAGGCTACTAAATTACCGAATACATAAAAAACTATATAAAAGAAAGGTTCTTTTGCATTATCCTCCCAACACTAATTTTTTTATATAATGTTGGTTTGGTTTTGGTTATGGTACTTTATTTTCCTTCCATTATAAAAAAATTAGTGTTGGGATTTGGTTAGGTTAGGTTAGGTTAGGTTAGGTTAGGTTAAAAACAGCCCGCCGCAAGTGTTTTGCTAACGTACTTTATTTTCCTTTCATTATAAAAAAAAATTAGTGTTGGGAGGATAATGCAAAAGTACCAAAAGAAATTAGAGAATTAACATGTACAAAAAATGATAAGAGTTATTAGAAATAGTATTTAATTAAAACAGGCAATTAAGTGGCAAGAATGTAGTAGTCTAAGGAAACAAAAGACATGGCGCAATCATCGGCACGTGCTACTTCCAGAATATTCCGTTACCTATCTATTTTCCCAATAGATAATTTGCTCTAAAGTCTAACTAAACTATCGAGTACATAAAAACTATATAAAAGAAATAATACAACTAAAATGTACACACAAAAATGATAACAATTGTTAAAATAATATTTATTTAATTAAAGCAAACAATTAAGTGACAAGTATAAGCAATGGGTCAGATTGATGCAGCAGAAGTGGACACAATTGAGATGTAAGTACAGCATTAAATTAAAGTAATTATACTCTATTAAGTATTTAGAGAGCGAATTTTCAAATTATTTTGTTCATCAAGTAATTACTAATTACGTAATAATTTAAAAACTAACAATTTATAGAAAGTTCTACAGATAGACTTTTAGAAATACTAATTGCATCTCTCTTTGCACGTTACCCAATCAAAGTATATGTGAATGACCGAGCTAGGTTAATTCATGCGGGATGCGTATTATGCCCAGCTAGTCGTCCTTCCGCACAATAGAGAAAGGGGTTGATATCATACTTCCATACAATATGGCTATCAGATAAATGGGTACCCTGGGTATATATGTCATAATAAGTATCTGCTTTTGGAAATACTAATTACATCGCCCTTTGCAAGTTATTATTTATGAATATATATATATATATATATATATATATATATATATATATATATATATATATGAAAATTATTTCACGAAAGTAACACGTGAAAAATATTTATGATGAATAAAACCACGAAGGAAAGGAAACACAAAAAGGTGCTCAAGCGCTTTCGTCTAATGACATCCTCAGGAACACTGAAGTACATAAAAGGTTACGGCCTATATATAGGTTACAGAAAGAAAAAAAAATAAATAAATAAATAACATACATACACACAAACATATATATACAGGGCGTCCCAAACAAATGTATACACACTTTAACAGCTGATAGCTCAATTGATGTTTCTTTCTTTCCAAGTTAAACCCATTAGAATTAATAATGGCAGTCAGACTAAGCTTTGAACAAAGGAAATTCATTCTAAAATGCTACTGGAAGTGTGAAAACGCAGTTGAAGTGCAAAGACAGTTTAGGAGGGAGTTTCAAACAGATCCACCAACGCGACTTACCATCACTCGAATTAGAGATAAGTTTGAAGCCGATGGAACTGTTCAGAATGTCCACAAGAAGCGTTCCGGAAGACCACGGACATCGACAAGCCCCACAAAGCAAGAAAGAGTACTGGAAACGTATCACCAAAGTCCAAGAAAATCTGTGCGGCAAGCGAGTCGTGAGGTAGGAATTTCAGAATCGTCTGTCCAACGCATTTTGAAGCGCTGTCAATGGAAAAGTTACATTCCAAGATTAGTCCATGCTATTAATGAAGATGATCCGGACCGAAGAGTGGAGTATTGCGAGTGGTACTTGGCACGATGTGGATGTGGATTGGACGAAGGGGTTTCGTAGAATACCCTCCGCGTTCACCAGACCTCACACCACTAGACTTTTTTTTATGGGGATACTTAAAAGACAAAGTCTACGCTATAAAACCTGCAACAGTCGCTGAATTGAGAGCAGCCATTGAACGAGAATGCACACAAATACCAAACGAAATGTTTCGTGATGTTTGCGATTCCATTGCTTCGCGTTATCAGCAGTGCCTGGACCAGAAAGGACGTCAGTTTGAAAACAGGCGTTGACAAAACAATTAAATAATGTCTGTAGATTCTATTACATTTTGAAAATGAAATTTATTTTAATAAACACTGCTTTTATAAGTATTTAAAGTGTGTATACATTTTTTTGGGACGCCTTGTATATATATACAGTATATATATATATATATATATATATATATATATATATATATACATACGTATCTACACACACATATATATATATATATATATATATATATATATATGCAATAAACGGAGAAGTAAAAATAAAAATTACAAATTAAAAATTAGAGGATTAACAAAGAGGCATACAGATTTGTAAGGAAAAATATCGATTTTTAGCACAAGATCAAATGAATTATAAAAATACAAATTTATACTGGAAATCTGCCCGGGTTTTAACACTTTGCCTTTTAGAGTCAAGTTTCGATATATATAAAAATAAAATGAAGATTAAAAGTTAATAAAGTAGCATACAAGTTTACCAAAGATTTAGCGTCCTACCCTTTTCATCTAAATTTGTTTTGAAGGAATTCAAAACAACAGGATCGAGTTGAAAAAGACCTTTGCTTATGTTGAAGTTATTTGAAAGTTGGATAATGGCAGACTCAAGAATATTTCTATTAACAATGTTGCTAGAATGAAATAAAACTGAAGCATTATTCCAATCAATACAGTAGGATAACTCTGACAAATGGACAAAAAGAGCACTGGACAACTGTCCTGTTCTAACGGAATATTGATGCTGTTTTATACGTGTGTGCAAATCCTTTCCCGTCTGACCTATGTAAAAGGAATCACATTGTTTACACCCAATTTTATAGATAATGCCTGAATTATTGGTAGGGCTATTTTTTACTATGATATTTTTCACAATATTGTTATATGAAAATACTACATTAATATCCAAAGGTTTAAGTACATTAGCAATGCCTAAAAAGCCTGGGAAAAATGGAAGTACTAAAATATTTTTTAACAAAGTACGAGTGTTATTATTGACACGATAGAAAGTTCGTTTTGCCTTGTTGAGACAAGATTCCATAAACGCAGATGGGTAACACAGATCACTTCCAGTACCGTTGATTTTTTCCAATTCGGCATCGATGTATTCCGGACTGGCGATCCTAAGGGCGCGGAGAAACATTGATGAAAAAATGGCCTTCTTAGTGGGGGTGTCATGTCCCGAGTAAAAGTGTACGTAGGACAAATTGTTTGATGTTTTCCGATAGATACTAAACTTAAAACCTGGGCTTTCCCTATGTACCCGCACATCCAAAAATGGGATTGAATTGTCTTGTTCCACTTCTAAAGTAAACTTAATGGAGGGGACTTGACCATTTAACTGAAGGAGGAAGTTATCCAGGTCACGATTCATGGGCCAGATACACAAAATATCGTCGACGTACCGCAACCAAGGGATGCCAACCCCTAGGATTCTCGGAATGTAAGTAATTTCGAAAAACTCCATATAAATATTGGAGAGGAGGAGCGATAAGGGGTTGCCCATGGCCATCCCAAACACTTGTTGATAATACTCGTTATTGAAAGTGAATTTACAGTCTTTGATGCAAAGCTTAATAAGTTCCAAAACAATGTGTGAAGGTAGTGGCAGGTCATACTTATGTAATTCTTGGGAGAGAAAGTCAAGCATATCATCAATCGGCACTTTTAACGATAGATTGATCAGTTTTGACGTTTGTTCATTGTTTACAAAAGTGCCGATTGATGATATGCTTGACTTTCTCTCCAAAGAATTACATAAGTATGACCTGCCACTACCTTCACACATTGTTTTGGAACTTATTAAGCTTTGCATCAAAGACTGTAAATTCACTTTCAATAACGAGTATTATCAACAAGTGCTTGGGATGGCCATGGGCAACCCCATATCGCCCCTCCTCTCCAATATTTATATGGAGTTTTTCGAAATTACTTACATTCCGAGAATCCTGGGGGTTGGCATCCCTTGGTTGCGGTACGTCGACGATATTTTGTGTATCTGGCCCATGAATCGTGACCTGGATAACTTCCTCCTTCAGTTAAATGATCAAGTCCCCTCCATTAAGTTTACTTTAGTAGTGGAACAAGACAATTCAATCCCATTTTTGGATGTGCGTGTACATAGGGAAAGCCCAGGTTTTAAGTTTAGTATCTATCGGAAAACATCAAACAATTTGTCCTACGTACACTTTTACTCGGGACATGACACCCCCACTAAGAAGGCCATTTTTTCATCAATGTTTCTCCGCGCCCTTAGGATCGCCAGTCCGGAATACATCGATGCCGAATTGGAAAAAATCAACGGTATTGGAAGTGATCTGTGTTACCCATCTGCGTTTATGGAATCTTGTCTCAACAAGGCAAAACGAACTTTCTATCGTGTCAATAATAACACTCGTACTTTGTCAAAAAATATTTTAGTACTTCCATTTTTCCCAGGCTTTTTAGGCATTGCTAATGTACTTAAACCTTTGGATATTAATGTAGTATTTTCATATAACAATATTGTGAAAAATATCATAGTAAAAAATAGCCCTACCAATAATTCAGGCATTATCTATAAAATTGGGTGTAAACAATGTGATTCCTTTTACATAGGTCAGACGGGAAAGGATTTGCACACACGTATAAAACAGCATCAATATTCCGTTAGAACAGGACAGTTGTCCAGTGCTCTTTTTGTCCATTTGTCAGAGTTATCCTACTGTATTGATTGGAATAATGCTTCAGTTTTATTTCATTCTAGCAACATTGTTAATATAAATATTCTTGAGTCTGCCATTATCCAACTTTCAAATAACTTCAACATAAGCAAAGGTCTTTTTCAACTCGATCCTGTTGTTTTGAATTCCTTCAAAACAAATTTAGATAAAAAGGGTAGGACGCTAAATCTTTGGTAAACTTGTATGCTACTTTATTAACTTTTAATCTTCATTTTATTTTTATATATATCGAAACTTGACTCTAAAAGGCAAAGTGTTAAAACCCGGGCAGATTTCCAGTATAAATTTGTATTTTTATAATTCATTTGATCTTGTGCTAAAAATCGATATTTTTCCTTACAAATCTGTATGCCTCTTTGTTAATCCTCTAATTTTTAATTTTTAATTTTTATTTTTACTTCTCCGTTTATTGCATATATATATATATATATGTATGTGTGTAGATATGTATATATATATATATATATGTATATATATATATATATATATGTTTGTGTGTATGTATGTTATTTATTTATTTATTTTTTTCTTTCTGTAACCTATATATAGGCCGTAACCTTTTATGTACTTCAGTGTTCCTGAGGATGTCATTAGACGAAAGCGCTTGAGCAGCTTTTTGTGTTTCCTTTCCTTCGTGGTTTTATTCATCATATCTATATATATATGGTCCCCTGTGTATTTTTGGTAAAAACAATTGCATTTTAAATATATATATATATATATATATATATATATATAATATATATATATATATATATATGCTAATATGTCAGCTATTTTATTTGATGGGCATTCAATTAACCTAACCGTGCATTCAATAATTTTTCTCATAGATCTCTTTTAAGCAACTTTACCATGCAATGAGTTTATCAAATTATTAGGGGCACTCAATATTGTTTGCCCCACCCTTTTTTCTTAGCTAAATAATAGGCCATGGGGCTGAAATGTCTTTTTGGGCCGTAAGTTTGAACTTTCTGCTCTTCACATAACCGTAATTTTTCCAGTTTGAACCTCCCCTCCTTGTATAAAACCGCTTTTAAACGCCCTTGTATAAAACCGATGGTTAACGCAGTTTTGAAAATGGAGTCTGACAGTGGTGTGCGCCATAAACAGAGAGCTGTTATCGAGTTCTTAACCGCAGAGAAGGAAACAGTTGGAAATATTCACAAACGTCTACAAAACGTTTACTGAAATAATGTTGTTGATCGAAGCACAGTTGGACGCTGGTCTAAATGTGTCATCATCGGAGAGAGGAAGAGCCAGCCTCGATGATGAGCCACGTAGCGGTCGCCCGGCATCGGCTGTGACATCTCACACTGTGCAACGTGCTAACGGCATCATTCGATGAAATCGGCGCCTCACATACAAGGAGCTATCACTGGAGCTAGGAATTAGTGAAGGAAGTGTGAATACGATAATTCAGCAACTGGGATACTCAAAAGTGTGTTCACGGTTTGTTCCTCGCGAACTGACTGAAGATCACAAAGCCCAAAGAAAAGAAATTGCTTCTGAGTCGTTGGTTCGATGCGAGACAGAAGGGGATGACTTCGTTTCACGAATTGTGACTGGGGATGAGACTTGGGTACACCACTTTGAACCTGAAACAAAACGCCAATCCATGGAGTGGCATCACGCAGACTCCCCACGCAAGAAAAAGTTCAAAATGGCTCCCTCTGCAAGAAAAGTTTTGGCCACCATCTTCTGGGACAAGAAAGAGGTGATTGTGGTGAACAATATGAAGAAAGGCCAACCAATCAACTCAGAGGCATATTGCTACCTTACAGAGACTCCAGAGACGTCTAAAGCGAGTTCGACTGGAGAGAAAACTGGAAGACGTCCTTCTTTTGCACGATAACACAAAAACCACAACATTTTGCAAACAAGAGAGGCCATAGCAAAAATGCGCTTAACTGTGTTACCCCAACCTCCATACAGCCCGGATCTGGCACCTTCAGACTTTCATTTGTTTGGGCCAATGACGGATGCTATTCGTGGAAGAAAGTTTCAGAGTGACGATGAGGTTGTTGAGGAGGTTAAGAGGTGGCTCCAGCAGAACGCAGCGGACTTTTACCAGTATGGAATAAAGGCCCTTGTTTCGAGGTAGAGGAAAGCCGTAGAAAAGGATGGAGACTATGTGGAAAAATAAAAACTTGTAGAAAAGGTATGTAACTACTTGTGTACAAAATTTATGGAACTTACAAGGAAACTTGGAAAAAAAAAAAAGGTGGGCCAAATATATTGAGTGGCTCTCGTATATGTGAATGACCCGGCTAGGATAATTGTTTATTATCTGCCCATGGGTTCGAGACCCAGTGACGGCGGGCGATGCTTAGTATGCCCAGCTAATATGACAGCTATTATTATGATGGGCATTCAATTAACCTAACCGTCCATTCAATAATTTTCCCCATATTTCTCTTTCAATCAACTTTACCATACGATGAGTTTACCAAAGTATATGTGAATGACCCGGCTAGGCTAATTGTTTATTATCTACCCATGGTTTCGAGACCCGGTGACGGCGGGAGATGCGTAGTATGCCCAGCTATTCATCCTTCCACACAATAAAGAAAGGGGTTGGTAAATAATTGGCATAAATTAGGCATTTTAAAGTATACGCGTTATGATGTACAGTATTACATAATCTTTAATTTGTAAAATGTGATTTAATCTAATTACCGCTCTCTGTCTATATATGATAGAATATATATACATATATATATATATATATATATATATATATATATATATATATATATATATATCATGTGTCATTCAGCTCAGTAATTAATACGGTCCTACATTATATTAATCAAGAATCCTTTGCAAGTGTTAATTATTTTTATAAAGATCCATAATTTAGACATATTTTAACTCGTACCAAGAATAAATTACTGCAAACTTTAAAGGGAGGGATTTTATCGTTGCTTTAACCTACCTCTTCGTCAAACGCGTAGTAGTCGAACCAGGCATTCAATATTTTCCCTATAGCTCTCTTTTAAGCAGCTTTTACCATACAAAGAGTGTATCAAAGTATATGTGAATGGCCCGTTTAGGATAATTGCTTGCTGTTCATTATTTCCCTGGGTATCCTAGCTGTTTAAGCGTCTCTCTCTCTCTCTCTCTCTCTCTCTCTCTCTCTCTCTTTCCCAGCACAAACGCCAGCTGTCCCTATTTTTCAAACAATCAGATATCCAATGATCCCCTTCTCTACCACTAACAACCGGATTTCGAATAAGTGCGCCGCAGTGTCTCATTTAAAGTGCAAAGTTATTCAGCATTTTCTCTTAAAAGGGATTCAAATTTCTACTTTTACGTATTAATTATATCCTAATCCATTGGCCTGCAGACTCTCTTCAGAAAAATGTATGAACAGGCCACAAATAATTTTAAAATTTCTGTCTACAACCGTGTCCTTTTTCCTTAAGGGACCGATGCGGAACTCAATCGTGTTATAGAAACTTTTCGTAATAATTTTGAAGAAACTCAAATCATGGACGAGGATTTGGACACGGAAGTACAAGTTTTACTGCACACTCAACCCAGCGAATGTCGTATCATCGACGAAGTGATTTGAGGTTTGTGTGTGTATGTGTGTGTGTGTGTGTGTATGTGCGTGTGTGTCGGTGAAGAATAAGACATGTACCTTCAACATTTTATCAAAAGATAGAGCCATGAGGAATATTTTATAAAATAGTACATAATAGTATTTACTGTATACAACTCAATTTTACGTAATATGTCCTTCAATGTTTCTCACACATATAGGATTGACATTGCTATAAATTTTTTTATACATTATATATTTATATCCAACTTAAGTTAGTTACAGTATTAGTATCCATTACATTTTAAATAAGCTACAGAGCATAAGACTCATCCTTAAACGCTACACAAACTAATATTATTGGAGACATTTTATATTATACACAATATTGTTGCAATTACTTAAGTTACAATTATATATACAGGGTGGTGCAAAAGTCTGGACCCATAGGCGGTTTATATGGAAAAAAAGTGTGGCCTGCAGGAAGTTTATTATGAAATGAAATTTAATTAACCATACACCAGTGACTAAATTATGTTAAATTTAACGTTCTAGTTCAGAATTTACAATAAGTGTAATGGTATTTCGTATAATCGAGGCATAAGGAAATTTGCGACTGAACGTGAGGTGGCTCCTTCTTTTGCGTACAAAAGCACAAGCTCTATTCTTTCTGCTATTGTTAACTTGTCTGCCATAGGGTAACAATCTGAAAAATATTTAGTAAAATTATAAACAAAAATTAAATTATAAAAACTATTATAAAAATCGAAAGATATTTTTTATATAGTAAATTGCCTATGGGTCCAGACTTTTGCACCACCCTGTATATATACAAACACAGTGTGTGTGTGTGTGTGTGTGTATACACACACACTGTGTGTGAATATATACTGTGTATATATACGACGGTAATTCAATAAGTATCCACACTTTTTATTTTCACAATTTTATTTTCACAGCTGATAGATTATAAACACATCACTTCTCAACATAGTCTCCCTGTTTCTCAATACACTTAGTCCAGCGATCTACAAGCTTCCTAATACCATCACAAAAAAATGTTTTTGGCTGTGTGCGTAGCCAGTCATGCACCGCCTCCTTCAGGTCATCATCGCCTTGGAATCGCTGACCTCTCAAAGCGTCTTTTAGTGGTACGAGTGAGCTTTATTTTCATATCGACCCCATTCACAAGCAGCTTCTGGAATGTGAAATCTGTATGCAGGCGTCCGAAGCATTCATATATCTTCTTTTTAGAATTTTTAAATTTGTCCTTTATACTGCTTTCATCTTTAGCTTGATAATAACCCTCAGCAGTCTAAAAGGTGTTCTTCGCTTTTTTTGAAAAGTTGAGTACATTTTCCAGATAGGCTCCTAGGTGATAGTAACCAGTTCCTCCCGAGATGTTGAACTGGTTTAAATACACGTCACACTGACTGAATATGGAGCGTAGAAAATTTGTTTCTGGGAATACAAAGTATTTGTCTTCACAATCCGTTCCATCTGAATGTGCTATTCGTAGTTTAGCGTACATGTTCACACAGCTTGGATCAAAAAAGTAAGGGCCTGAGCTAGAGATCACGAACTCTATAGGAGCACTCGGTGAGCTAATGGTTTTTAACTGGTTAATTGTAATAAAGTCACTGTGCTCAAGAGAAACTTGAGTTGGGGGCATGTCAAAGAGGCCCAGCTCCGATTTACAACATTGTGAGCTACACGGATGGATGAAACGCGCCATAGCGAGCCAGAAATAGTGGCACTTCCCTCGACAAGTAGTAAGCAGCCTATGATTCATGAAAGCAATGTCCTTAGCTTATATCAGTTAAAAAAATAATCAACCATAGGTTTCAGTCGCTTAGAACACTTCTTTTTTGATGTCCTTTTACGTTTAACGCCATGTGCTGGTAACCCCTTCTTTTTCTTCCGGACAGGCCTCTTCTTCTTCTTCTTCTGCTTTGTTAGAACTTCTTTAGGCTTAGTCTCCGCCATTATGTCTTCTACCGTGTTAAGACCTGATTGTAATGCTTTCCGGCCGAGATATCTGGCACACTCTTCAACAAGGGGATAGCCGTACGAAAAAAAAGGATCCAATCCCACTTCCGCGCTGGTATCTCACCCCTCGATAGACTGTGAAAGGCCTTCGGGTCATTATAGCACAGTGCGACGAAAGTGCAGCTTCACTGTCAAGCTCCCGTCAATGAATGGAAAACTTTTCTCCTCAATCGTTCTTATATATATATATATATAGCGAGATATTGGTTAATAGATTAGTTGCGACAGTGACATAATGAGGCTTGTCATATGTAATGCTCAAGCTCCTTCCTCTATGATTGGGAATGTGAGCGATACGCAGCAGGTGCGCCTGGGTATCCCCAACAAACTGATGCTCCACGATATTACTATATATATAGCACATGTCTGAGGGAGGATAGCCATCGTTCAATTTCTCCAATTTCAGCTGATACATTAGGCTGCACAAGTCATGTGTTTCGTGAACGGTATCTCTTTGGAGAGCTGCTCCATATCGGCCCTAGGTTATAATTTTGAACAGTCATTTGTCTTTAATATTTCTGTTAACCTCTGATTTTAGGGTCAGAGTATGTGCAGGGGTATCTTTGTTTACAATTTCATATACTAAATCATCCGTAAGATTTGAGCTTTTCAAACTACCGTTTAAGTCTCTCACAACATCCTCGGCCGCACCATAATGACCCGGGCCTAGTGTTACTACTGTAGTGTAATACTGTGCCTCTCCACTCCGGGCGGCACACATGGTCTCGTCCCGAGTTACACCTACCTTTTCACACTCATCACGGTCTCTAAAAACCGTGTAAAAACGGATTCTTTATTTTCAATACTTAAAAACTTGGTAGCCAATTGAATCTCGCATATTCCAACCTCATGAGAATCACGACCCAATTCGATGGGATCGTGGAGTTCTGTTACAAAGTTGGCCAGAGTGTTGTCAGGATGTACAGACAGAGAAGAAGAGGAAGGGAGTGTGACGTAGAAGTGGTTAGGCGCCATGTTGCATACTGTTTAAGCTTCATTATTGCATCAGCTTTTATATAGGTGTTGAAGCTTTCTGGGTACCCTAGCCATTTCACTAGGTAAATTTTTCTCTTTCCTGAGTCTTTGCTACCAAAATTTTTTTCAATTTTAAACACGTTTTTTCCTAAATTAAATGTCACGTTCTGCAGCTCCTCGCCGTAAAAGCATCCAGCAATTTCTTCCCCATTCAAATCTTCAACGTAATACAGCATTATCTCGTCTTTAGGTCTCACAGCCCTATCTTTAAAAATCTTACGTGTCCAACCTTGCTCAAATCCCTTCGCGAATTTATTACCCGAACGCGATAGCCTTACATAATCATTGATTTTGAAACGCGCAGTGTGGAGGCACTCTACGAGTATCTTTTCACACCTCACGCTCTGTGTGTGTACCTCTTTCTAAAATTTCGTTAGGTGTTGTCCCAATCGCACGGTGGTGTGAACGGTTGTAGGACGAGGCAAGCGAATCCAGAATATCTATATATCTGTATGTGTTTTTATGGGTAAAATAGCGATGCATGCGTTCTTTTATGGTACGTTGAACTCTTTCAGCTAAAGAGGCCTTATGTATAGAATTGCTAGTGTAGTAGCTGATATTAAACTCTGTCAACATGCTCTGAAAAGCTCGGCCTATAAATTCTTTCTCCATATCCGTACAAAAATAGCCTGGAATCCTGTTTACTTTCAACATCAACGTTTTGGTGGCTTTAGCAACTGTTTCAGGCGATTTAATTTTCAGGGGAATTAACCCAAATATCTAGAGAATACATCTGTTATGAATAGGATGTAGCGGTAGCCACCATTATACACCGAATATCTCTGCATGGCTGTTAAATCCGCTTGCCAAATAGAATCAATCGATGCTGCTGTTATCTTGGCCGTTTTAAACCTTTTCCTCACCGGCTTATGAAATGTATAAGCATCCTGCTCCCGCAAAAACCTTTCAATATCTTTTTTCCCTACTCCCTCATTATAAACGCCTCTGTAGAGTATATCAACGCTACCGTAGGAGGTTGGTTACAAATGTCATAATAACGTTTTCTTAAAATGTTAGCCAATTGTGTATTTTAGAGGCACGCAGGGAGGGTTGACCGTTGTTGTTTGGTCTCTTCTTTCTCCTCTTCAGAGATGCTACCGCTGGGGGTGATGGCGTGCTCAGTTGTGGCACATGCGAGGCTTGTCCAAGTCTTTTAACCTGTTCAAATTTCCCATCAATGTTCTGGGGACATTTATTTGCTGTAGTCTTGCTTTAACATGTTTCCATCCTCATGGTGACGGCCTATCCCACTTTCTCACCAGGACATTGACGATGTCAACGATATTCGAGCCTGACCGTTGTTGTTTGGTCTCTTCTTTCTCCTCTTCAGAGATGCTACCGCTGGGGGTGATGGCGTTCTCAGTTGTGGCACATGCGAGGCTTGCTCCAAGTCTTTTAACCTGTTCAAATTTCCCATCAATGTTCTGGGGACATTTATTTGCTGTAGTCTTGCTTTAACATGCTTCCATCCTCATGGTGACGGCCTATCCCACTTTCTCACCAGGACATTGACGATGTCAACGATATTCGAGCCTTGTACCTTTGTTCCTTCATCAATGACCTCACCTGTATCGGTCCACTGTATAATGGGATCCTCATTCAATAGATTATAAAGACTTAAGCCTTTATTCCTCAATGTATGTGTGAGACTACTTTTTAATACATGCTCGATATGTTGTGGGGGTCGATCCGTTATTCTTTGACTGGTCGTCTCTACCCGCGAGCCAAGGTCCTATGCCTCCATGCTCAGCGTCGTCTACGCTGTGCTTAATAACTACGGGGACCTCTGTCGAATTCTTATAATTTTCGTACTCTTGAAGAAATTTCTGCAGAGCTTCTTGGTATAAGAGCTTCTTCTCGTCAGGTGACTTTTCATTGTTTAATAGGTTTAACAATTCGCCATCCATTCTTTTAAGCCTGCTTTTACTGGGTTCTAGAACCGTGTCTGGACTCTTTGAGCTTTGCAGTGAAGCATACACCTCGTGTGGAATCACGACTACTTTCTTCATTATATTAAACTAGTGAGTAAAGGCCTCAAAACTGAAAATAAGATGGGGATTAATGAAGCCCCTCTTTGTACAATAATTCGTTTCTTCTTCCGCACAGTTTGACTTTTACGAGCTAGTGTGCGTATTATTTTCTTGTAACGGAGTAGGCGATCCTTCTGGGGGTTTCATTGGTACATTACATTTTATAACGTTAAGACAGCTTTCACAGATGCATTTTAAAAAGTCGGAGTCAATATTTTTAACAAACAGCTGCTGCAGTGCCCGAGGCAGTCGATGATAGATTTTTATCAATTCACGGTACTTCTTTAGCCTATTTGTCATTCTGGAATATACATCGTTTCAGGCTCGTTTGGGAATATATTCGCTCTTAGAAGCAACCTAAACTTGTTTCGCGGGTGAAGGTCACAAAGAAGATATCCGTAACGTTGACTTGTAGCTTCTTTATAAACTTCCAAAAACGCCTTATGCCGATTCGGAAACATTTGATTGGCTAATACCCCAATTTGTGACACATCTCTACGTTGTGCGAATAAGACTAGATATTGTGTATTTAACGACACATCGCGCATGTATCTATTTTTGAAAAATAGATTCTGGTTGATGAAGAATACGCTTATGTTAAGATGGTGGGAGAACACTGTAAATGTCTCGGCAAACGTTTTATCCATTTCTAGCATGAGAACATCAATTACAGTGACTGTATGTTCATTGCCCTTTAACGAATTAACGTCGTATACACCTTTGTGGAACAAAATATCATCTTGGTACTCGTTGAATACTGACTGGTATGTCGAATAGTACTACTGTATATGACTTTATGCACAAATTTTGAGAACATCTCCCACTTATCTTTAATGATTTTAAGCATAAACACAGTTTTACCACATCATGTAGGGCCAGATGTAATACATGTGGACGGGCTCGTGAACTTGAATTTTTCTACAAAATCCATCTCTAACACGTCTCAGTGGAACATTTACAAAATATAATAAATTTTTAAACGCTGTTCCTTATATTCTACAGTCTTGTTTTTCCTCTTCTTCCTCAGAACCGTGAATGAGGATGAGGTACTATGCCAGCAACATGTCCCCATCATCGATATCACAGACGATTCCGATGACAGTGTAGTTGTGGCTACAGGCTCCACCCCCGGTAGCGAACCCCTAGCAACGCCAGCTCTAACGCCCCCACGCGACAATTCGAGGAGAAAGGGGAGTATGTTGAAGTTGATGATGAATCGCTTTCCACGTCAGGTATAAAGCGTGCCAGGAGTACACCGGTTGTTAGACCCCCAGTAATAGAGCCCCAACCCTCTACGTCTTACGACACAACCCCCACATTAGTTCATTCCACAAATAAAAATGTGCCCCCTTATTCCTGTTCAATTCCGATCGTCCCCTCCACAGCGACAGCTTCTCTTTCTGTGGAGAGTAGTATAACATTCGAGCTGGTGCGCACCGCTACCCCTACCCCAACCCTAAATAGAAACCGGTACGTAGTTAGGGTCGACCCACGAACCATGTGTAGCAACGGTGTTAAACACGGGCTACGGCGCGTAGTTGAGCGTATTATGGAGTTTGCCTTTCAGAACAGCAACGGACGTGAAGTCAGGACGAGGCTGTCCTTTGGGTTCGGGTCAGATGACGGGGATGTAGATAATTTTTTGGTAGTAATACCCT
This sequence comes from Bathynomus jamesi, assembly GCA_023014485.1. NCBI lineage: Eukaryota > Metazoa > Arthropoda > Malacostraca > Isopoda > Cirolanidae > Bathynomus > Bathynomus jamesi. Next base: position 318,768 of record JAJOZX010002823.1, on the reverse strand, counting down.
ACCGGCGCTTGGCTGCTGTATATATAGAATATATTATGGACCGTATAATGCAAGCCTCTTAAAGTAGTACAACCTTCAACATGGACAACTCCACGATAGATATTGATCGGGTATTCCGTGTTGCGGGACATACGGCCACACCTTATACTCTTAACTTCAATTCTCAGGCTATTTTTTACACACGGCATATAAACACCGAGCGTGTTGCGGCTTTACAGCAATAGTCTTGGCCCATATGTTTACTAATCTAAATACAATCGCGTACATCTGGTTGCCTACAGTTGTGCATCGTGCTCGTAAACTGGCTTCAGATTGCACGTTTGAGTTTGACTATAATATGGGGCCTGAAGAGTTGAGAAGGGTGGACAGGAAATGAATGTTCGTATTGTTGTAGTTGGAATTAGGGTGTGCACCCGGTTCTTGCTACCCGGGAAATTCCAGGTTCCTAGATTTCAGGAACCGAACCGAGAACCGAAAAGATTTCCCGGTTCCTATACACTCTAAAAACAGTTGCATTGTTTTTACTATGCAAGAGCTGCATAAGTAGATTCTACGTATTTTAAAAATAAAAAAATTTAATAAGTAGATTTCTACGTATTTCAAAATAAAAAATGATATCTTAAGAGAATATTCCTTCCGTTTAAAACGTATTGTAATTTGTATGGATCGTCGCAATCGCAAGCAGTGCTTACTGCTTAGACGTAACTTTGACTACTTATGACGTAAGCAGTGTTTACTGTTTACGTCACAAACACGTCATAATCACTGCTAACAATTAAGCCTACAAGCGTTGAAAGTGAACGAGCTTTTTCAGCAGCTGGTCTATTTCTTTCAAAGATTCGTTCTCAATTATCTGATGCGGTTCTAAATGCTCAAATTTTCTTAAAATACTACTTCATAAATGATGTAAAACAAGATAAATAAACATAATTGATCTCAATGCTTAGATTTTTTCGTTCTCAATTATCTGATGCGGTTCTAAATGCTCAAATTTTCTTTAAATACTACTTCATAAATGATATAAAACAAGATAAATAAACATAATTGATCTCAATGCTTAGATTTTTTTATGCCAATTAGACTAAGTTTAATTTTACGAACAATGGTTAAAACAAAAATTTTAGTCGTTTTTTTTCCCGGGATTTCCCGGTTCCCGATAATTTTTCTGGTATCGGTCCCGGTTCCTAAGTTTCGGTACTCGTGCACACCCTAGTTGGAATGGATAATCGTCTTAGGACTGTGTATGTTTTTAAAAGCAGCGTGAGAGACCGTACAAGACACCTACTTATTTTAGGGCTGTCAGGGACAACGTATCTCCCCATCCGTAATATAAGGGCTCTTTACGCGAGCTATGATAAAAGTTGAAAATATGGAAAGCATCATGATTTGTGTAAGGGATGTCTCGAGTTTGCGGATGATGTAATGAAACATTGTAAGGACTGCCACATGATATGTGAACAGTGTAAAAGCTCCAAATGTGAAAGTCGTGTAGTTGAAGCTGAGAAGAGAGACTGTAATGTGTGAGACGCACATTTTTCAATAATAAATGCTTTGAGCTCCATAAGTCAATTGGCACTTGCAGGAAAATGAGAATCTGTGAATGTGGTATGTTTCATATGATGACTAACTGGGGGAAAATTCACGCATAAGTGTGATGAAATTCACTGCACATGACAACCCCGTGAAAATCTTTGTGTCCTATATTTTCAAGTTAGCGGACAAGTTAAAAAAATGATTGTATATTCTTGCCCATAACGGAGCAAAATTTGACACACAATCCCTTTATAAGGAACTGCTTGAACAGTCATCGGAAATTTTTACCGGCGATCCCTTGAAAAGAGGAAACAAACTTATACAGATGCAAGTAAGAGGTAATGTTCAGTTTAAAGACACTTTATTATTCACACCTTGTAAATTGGCCAAGCTACCCAAGGTGATGGGCATAGCTGCCGAAGTTTCAAAAGGATATTTCCCTTACACTTTCCTCACTAGCGACACATTAAATTACGTAGGACTACCTCCCACCAAACATTAACTAGGCCAACATGAGTGATAATGAGCGCGAAGATTTTGACCGCTACTACAACAGTTTTAATGAAGAAATTCCATACAATATAGAGGATGAATGTGAGCGTTATTGCGTGAATGATGTGCGCGTGCGCGCAAGTGATACGCAATCCGACCACCTCTACTCCTCCATCATACCCCTCCAGCGCGACCACCATCACCATTTCAATAAGGATGTTAAAGGGTTGCGGCGAAAGCGGGCACCCCTGCATCACTGCTTTGTCAGTCTGGAATCTCCTTGTTAAAATATGTCCCTTCCTCACCACGGCCTAAAGAGGTCGACCATCTGCCGCTCAACTCCGTAGTGCTCCATCACCCTAAACATGCCCTCTCTCCACACCGAGTCGAAGGCCTGTCAAAAGTCAATAAAAACACAATATGTGTCTTCTATCCCTCTTCCATCTCTTCTCTATGATCTGTGATAGGCTGAAGATGTGGCCAACTGTCCCTCTACCAGTTCTAAACCCAGCTTGTTCCTCATTCATGATCGTTTCCTCTACGGTCCAGATTCTGACTTGGATGATCTTGGCGAGAACCTTATAAGCGTGCGGCAGAAGGCTGATGGGCCTGTAATTGCTACATCTGGTCACATCGCCCTTTATTGGCACTATGACCGCCTCCCCCAATTCCGTCGGGATTCCTATTCCATCCAGAGTGAGCTGATAGAGTCTCCTCAGCCACTCAGTCACAACCTCTCCTCCGGCACTCAAGAGCTCCTGTGGCACCTCATCGATTCCAGGTGATTTGTCTGATGCAAGTGAATTTACGTTATTTCCTACTTCCTCACTCAGTATGTTTGTTAGTTCGTTTAATGTCTCATGTTGTTCGTCCCCAGCACCCACCTGTGACGGTTTAAATTTTTAACTCCGCGATGCCGTCGCAGAAAGCGTCGTGTGTTAGGTGTAGGGTTAACCGGTGGTATTCGGAATTTAAGGATTATAACGGCGGTTCAGTGGCGATTACCGATAGATCAGTTTGTTTCTTTTGCGAGTTCATGGAGGAATTAGTGGACATAAAACGCAGTGTACGTGAGGTAGCGGATAGACTTGCAACGCTTGATGATGGCAGGGTTAGGGCTACGGTTGACGGAAGCCGAACCAATATTAACGTTGAAGACGTTAGTAATTTGAAGGGTGAGGTGCGTAACTTAGTTTCTAGTTTAGGTAGCTTGTCGGGAAGGTTAGATAGAGTTGAGGAAGAGGTTAAGGTTAGTCCGAGAGTAGTAGATAGCGAGGGATTTAGAGAGGTTAAGGGTGGAGCTAGGCCGCGTACATTAGGTGATAGGAATCCCCCCCCTATCGAGGTTTCGAACCCTTTCGCCCATTTGGAAAGGGACGTGAATGAGGGGGAAACTATTTTAATTGGGGATTCTTTAGTGCGCCACATGGACAAAGAATTCGTTAAACGGAATCCAACCAAGAGGAGGAGGGTCTGTCTCCCAGGGGCCAGGGTTGACAGAGTTAGAGACGAAGTGGATAGGGTTGACGTTGCTTCCCGTCACTCAATGTTGGTGACGATGGTAGGAGGCAACGACTCGTATAGGCCCGATACGAGAGTGCCTGACCTTTTGGAGAGATATAGGGGGTTAATTAGGTCCCTGAAGGCGAGGTCAGATAGGTCTTTAGTTCTAGGTATTACCCCTAGGCACGGGTTGGGTCTTAGAATTATCCAAAACAATATTTTTGAATAATAAATTAGAAGAGATTTGTGCTGAGGAAAGTGTACCCTTCGTAAAGCTGTGGTCCGAATTCAATGATCCTAGCCTTTTTATAAAAGATGGGGTGCATTTTAATGAAATAGGTAATGCTAGGCTAGGTAGGTTAATAGACGAAAGCGTGCGAAAGCTGTATAGGTCGAAGCCTTCTTTAAACGTTGTGGGTCCGGGAAACGCGGGCCCGACGTGATAAATAGTTTAAAACGCGGGCCCGTGGTAAAAAATAACTTAAACGTTTTTATTGCAACGCGCGTAGTATTAGAAATAAATTAAATGAATTTAAGGCGGTAATTTATTCCGGCAACTATGATATAGTTGCTATCACTGAAACTTGGTTAAATACCGTGACTCGGGACTTGTTGGGGGAACTTGAGATACCGGGTTTTAAACTCTTTACTAATGATAGGTTACATAGATTTGGAGGCGGCGTTTTGCTGTACATTCGTAATTCCCTTAGGGCTATCGAGGTTAAGTTAGATTTTCCGGCAGCAATTAATGCGATCTGTGTTGAAGTTAGGGCGCGTAGTATTAGTTTTATTTTGTTGTTGTTTATAGACCTCCCGTTCAACCCCTCGATATAGATACTAGATTTTACTCACTTCTTGGTAATTTTATTGACAATCGGAATAGTATAATTGTCGGAGACTTTAACTGCCCTAATGTTAATTACGAGAATTTTACGGGTAATGAAGAGGGTTTGAGATTGGTTGAGTTTATGGACGATAACTTTTTACGACAGATAGTTACCGAACCAACGCGCGGTGATAATATTTTAGATTTGGTGATGACGAACGGCGAGAATATAGTCGAAGGTTTAGAAGTAGGCGAGAGTTTAGGATGTAGCGATCATCAAATTCTTAGGTTTAAGTTATTGATAGAAAACACACAGGATAGTAACGTAATAGAAGTCCCTGATTTTCGTAGGGCTAATTTTGATAGTTTCGCGGATAGGATGAGAGTAGTGGACTGGGATAACTTATTTATGGGTAATGACACAAATTTGCGTTGGGTGGCGTTTAAAGAAAGTTTTAGGAATATTGAAAGGGAGTTTATTCCTCGTAGGCCCAAGCGCGCTAGTAATCGTGGTAGACCGAAGTGGTGGAGTAGGGAAATAGGAGAGTTTATAAACGAGCGTAATAGAGCGTATAGACTTAGTAAGCGTAATGGCCAGGTAGCTAACTTTAATAGATATATCGAGCTTAGACGTCAGGTTAAAAGATCAGTTAGGAATGCCAAGCGTAATTTAGAGATACTTATAGCTGCGGATAGTAAACATAATCCAAAAAAGTTTTTTGAATACGTTAATAATCGTAAGCCGGTAAAAAATAACATAGGCCCTCTAGTGGATGTTAATGGCGCTTTGGCTTCTGACGCTCAGGCGATGGCGGGTATTTTCAATAACTTTTTTGCGACAGTTTTTACCGTAGAAGACGTAAATAATGTCCCCGACGTGGATGATATCGTTCCATTTAGTAGCGAGACTATTTTGAGAGAAATAACTGTTTACGAGGCTGAGATTGCGCATTATATCGATAGGCTAAAAGTTAGCAAGGCTCCAGGCCCTGACGCTTTTTATCCCAGACATTTGAAAGATTTGAAAGAAGTTATCGTAGGCCCCTTAACGAAGATCTTTAATCAGTCACTCGAAACGGGGATTATTCCTGAAGACTTTAAATTAGCTAACGTCACGCCTATTTTTAAAAAAGGCGACCGCGCGGTAGCTAGCAATTATAGGCCCATTAGCTTAACGTCAATTGTAGGTAAACTTTTGGAATCCGTAGTTAGGGATCGTATTATCGATCACTTAGAAAGTAGAGATTTGATTAATAGTAGTCAGCATGGGTTTCGACGCCATAGGTCTTGTTTAACTAATTTGTTAGAATTTTATAACGAAATAGTGCGCGAATACGATAGGCATAGAGCAGCTGACGTTATTTATTTAGATTTTAAAAAGGCGTTCGATACAGTTCCGCATAGGAGACTAATTGCGAAGGTTAAAGCGCACGGTATACGCGGTCAGGTAGCTAACTGGTTAGAAGAATGGCTTCGTGCTAGGAGACAGAGGGTCGTAGTTAATGGTAGTGAATCAGGGTGGTTAGATGTAGGTAGCGGTGTCCCACAGGGTTCAGTGTTAGGCCCATTGCTATTCGTAATTTACATTAACGACATAGATGTAGGATTGACTAGTAACGTGTCAAAATTCGCGGACGATACTAAAATAGGCGGTAAGGTTGTTAACGAGGACGATAGAAATAGGATCAAGACGATGTAAATAGGATTATGGAGTGGACAGATAAGTGGCAGATGCAATTTAACGTAGACAAATGTAAAGTTTTGCATATAGGTTCTCGCAACAATAATTACGCGTATACGATGGATGATAGGGAGTTAGCGAGCGTTGACGAGGAAGTAGATTTAGGCGTACGCGTATCTAAGGATTTAAAGGTTAGGAACCAGTGCCTGGAGTCTTGCGCAAAAGCTAATAGGATGTTAGGCTTCATAGCGCGTAATTTCGAATTTAAATCGAAGGATATTATATTGCCCCTTTACAAGTCCCTAGTCAGGCCTCATTTAGAATATGCAGTTCAGTTTTGGTGCCCGTACTTGCGTGAGGATATTGATAGGTTAGAAAGGGTTCAGCGTCGTGCCACGAAACTTATTCCGTCATTGCGCAATAAGCCTTATGAAGATAGGATTAATGAGTTAGACCTGTATTCACTCGAAACTAGGAGATTAAGGGGGGAGCTTATTGAAGTTTTCAAAATCGTTAATAACATCGATAACGTAAATTTTGACAAATTGTTCACTTTGATAATAGTAATACTCGCAATAACGGATTTAAGTTGCGTGGCAGCGTTTATTACTAATATCGCTAAAAACTTCTTTACGTTTAAAGTAATTGATAAATGGAATAATCTTCCCGCGTCAGTCGTTCATTCTACCAGCGTTAATATGTTTAAGAACCGTCTTGACAGACATTTTAAAGGTATTAACGTTGTTTAATTTAAAAAACAACAAAGTTAGCAACAGAAGCTCTGGTGGTGGTGCTCGAGGATGAGTCTGTTGACGATGAATGCCAGCTTGTGACATGCCAGCGTGTGATGCCAGCAATAAAATTATTAAAAAAAAAAAAAAAAAATTAGACTAACACGAATGTAGATGTAGCTCATAGCGTAAACTAACCCACTTTTTGTTTAACTTACCTACTTTTTTTTTTTTTTTTTCTTATCCTCTCCTTACTTTGCATGTCTCTAACTCTTTTCTTGCATGTTTGTAGTTTGCATGGTATGACAGTGAGTTAAGACTGTGTTTGCATGGTTTGTAAGCGTTCTTATTTTACTTCTTTTCATCTTTCACCCCTCTCCTATTCTCTCCGACTATTTTTCTGACTTGTCGGCAGTGGCCGGCGGATGATGATGGTGAGACACTTTTCCTCTTTTTCTGAATGAATGTTAACCCATGAGTGATAGGTGTTGCTCTTACTTAACCCCTTATTCTCTTCTCTTCTCTTAACCCGCTACTCTTTCCTTTCTCTCGGGCTAACCTTAGAGTGGATCTTAGGGTCTTTGTTAGCCTTAGCTTCTGTAGATCTGTAGATGTAGATCCCGTTCATTTCTTACGACGACTGATTCATGTTTCCATTCTTTCGTTAAATTTTTAACTGTTCTACTCAAGTCTCTCGAGTCACCCCTCTCGAAACTTCTCCCACACCTGCTACACTGATCCTCAATCCATTCCTTCTTTGCCTCTTTACATTTCACTTCCACCTCTCTACACAACTGTCTATAATTTAATAAATTTTCCTCTGATGGATCTGAAATTCTTTTCCCTTTTGCCTTTCTTCTTTCCTCTCACTTTTCCAACACTTCTGCTGTCATCCAAACCTGCTTAGTTCTTTTTCTCTTTCCTATCATGCTTTCTGCCTCTCTCAGAATGTTCCTTCCCCGGGTCCACAGGACCTCCGGGTCATCCTCTATGTCCCGTAGCTCCAAGAAACGTCCCCCTATACGTGCTTTAAATTCCGTTCTCATTTGTAAACTCTTAAGCTTTTCGACATTGTATCTTGTCACTCCCTTTCCTTCTTTATAATCATTGCGAAACTTTATTTGAAGATTCGCGAGCAAAAGTTCATGGGAAGTGCCAAAGTCTGCCCCACTCATGACTTTAATGCCTCGTACCGAAGTCCTAAATCTCTTTTCCACCAGAATGTAATCAATACAGCTTCTGTGAATTTGATCTGGATGGGTCCATGTGTATCTGTGTTGTTCTCTGTGATAAAAATAGGTATTTGTTATGCATAAGTGCTTATATTTACAGTTAAATTTAGTTCAGATATATATATATATATATATATAATATATATATATATATATATGCGTGTGTGTGTGTGTGTATATATATAAAACTAAATTGAATTGAATAACCCTTATTTATAAAATAAATACATTAGTTTTATAATTTTTGTTTTTGTTTTAACATAAATAATTTGAAATTGAACGAGTTATTGTATTTAATTTGATCCTTAAGCTCTTAATTAAAAATAAAACAATTATTAATAATACATAAAACATGAATAAGGATTATTAATTGGAGTATGTAGTAATCTTTAATATATAATTATTATAAATACAAAACAAATACAAAGTCATTATTGAAGGTATGATACCACTACTATACAGGGTGATGCATAAATGTTTCATAAATTGCAGGGTGTATTCTTGAGACAAAAGTAAAGAAAAAAGACCATATAAACATAGGTCGAGAAACCCTAAAGATTTTTTACATTTATGCAAATACACAGTGCGATACAAGTAATGTACATTTAATCCTAGATTACATACGAGAAATGAGTAGATAATAGTAATGTATAAAGGAGGAGAGTGTAGACACCAATTGACCAGGGAAGTACTCCGGTGGGGAGACGTTAGGCAGAAGATAGGGAGTGCTGGAACTCCCGTTTCTCCTGTCACTGTCCTCCTTAGCTGATCTTTTTCTGTGTCTCATCTACCCTGTGAGCAATTAAGCATGCTCTCAAACACACACTTCTCTCCCTATCCCTCAAGAGCTTTGGAGTCCCTTGGGGATGGGACCATAAATGTCCCCACTTCTGGCTCCCCCGCTGCCGATACCGAGAACGCAGACCCGGGCAGTGGGGCTGGATCTGCTACTGCCCATTCGAGATGTTCTGGGCCTCTGTCTGATTCACTTTTCTTAAACTTCTGCAACATTCGTGGTCTTTCTCTGAAATTTTCAATCTGTTGAACACCACCTCTCCTCCTCTAAACCTCACCTTCTTTTCCTCACTGAAACTCGAATGTCTGGGACGACTGACAGCAACCCCTTTTCTGTACCCTCTTACTTTCACTAACCTCAATTTCACTCCAAAGGTGGATGTTACGTATATGTACGCAATGACCCAACTTGTTCTCGATTCCCGAACTTGAATCTTCCGAATTCTATACCCTCTGGATACGGCTTACATGCCAATCTCAAACTAAATACATCTGCGCTGTTTACCTTTCCCCTAATTCTACTGACTATCCAAAATTCTTTGACTACCTCACTTCCAAAGTGGAATACATTCTTTCCCGCTCTCCGTTTCCTTAAATCTCCATTTTAGGAGATTTCAATGTTCATCACCATCTTTGGCTTTTCTCCCATTTCAATAAAATCCCTGGTGAACTAGCTTACAACTTTTCTATCCTAAATGACCTGGAGCAGATTCTACAGCACCCTACTCGTATTCGCGATCTCCTTGGAGATAGGCCCAACATTCTGGATTTATTTCTTACCTCTTATCCTTCTTCTTACTCTGTGAAACATTTTTATCCGTTGGGCTCCTCCGACCACAATCTTTTATCTGTTGCCTGTCCTATCGCTCCAGTTCGGTCTTTGGATCCTCCCAAGAGGAGGCGCCTTTGGCACTTCTGCGCCGCTGATTGGGAGCCCCTTGGGCAGTACTTTTGTGATTTCCCATGGAATGATTACTGCTTCCGTGGCTGGGGCCCTTCCGAGTGTGCTAAGGGCATCACAGAGGTGATTCTCTCGGGCATGGAGGCGTACATTCCATATTCTATTCCTACTACTAATGCAAAAACACCTTGGATTGACTTTACTTGTTCTAATACTATCCGCAACAGAGAGGAGGCTTTCAGAAGGTACGTCGCTATCCAACTCCTGACTCTCACTCAGCTTATATTTGTGCCCGGAATCGTGCAAAATCTGTTCTTCGACTCGCCAAAAATTCTTTCATCAGGCAAAAATATGAAAATCTATCAAATTCTAATTCTTCTCGCTCTTTCCGTCATCTAGCTAAGACGGAACCATTTCGACGGTTCAGCTGCCGTCTCTTCTCCTGGCAAAGCTGAACTCTTCGCTCAAACTTTCGCTTACAATTCAACCCTGGACGATTCCGGTGCTTTTCCACCATCTCCTTCCCCTCTGATTTTATTATGTCTAAAATTAGAATCTCTTCTAAAGATGTTTTTTCTGCTCTATCTGGGCTCAACTCTTGGAAGGCCTATGGTCCTGATGGTTTTCTTCCTGATGTTCTTAAGAACTGTGCTTCTGTGCTGACAGTGACCAGTGGCGGCTCGTGACTTTCAGTTATGGAGGTGCTGCCTCAGAAATTGCGAACAATTGTGTCGATTATATATATATATATATATATATATATATGAGAGAGAGAGAAAGTCGAATAGATAAATAGATAACTACTCACTACTCAGTCATAAAAATAAGTAAAATAGTATCATAAAATCAATTATAGGGTACTTACGCTTAACGGGTAATTTCGAATTTGCCAAAAATTTTATTTATAAACAAATTCCATTCTTCTGTTTTTATTCTGAGAGAAAAAATATTCTAAGAAATGAAAGCTATATATTGTAAATAATCCAATTATTATATAATTAACTTCAATCTCACGACAAAAAATAAATGATAACGAATCATTGATAAATGCAATTCGGAAATTAAATTTCGAATTAGCAAACGATACAGCAACACAACTACCACGTCAAACAAACAAATCGGCACTGCTCTGTCCACAGTGCTTTGGATCCTCTTAAACCCACGATTCTGACTCGCTCTTCGTACGTCCGCCACCGAGGTTTCAAGCGTTTCGAACAAAATCTGGAACTGTTAAGTACACAGTTCCACGGGAAGGCTGAAGCTACTTTCGTGATTCATTCGTTCGGCATTGAAATAGTTTAAGGAAAAAAAGGATATAATCTGATTTAAAAACTCAAAGTTCATTGAAAAAAACAATCAGAGAGGCTATTTTAAATATTTAAATATAAAGATCATAAGATCATGGGGGTGCTGCAGTTCCACAGTGCCTACCTGCGAGCCGCTCCTGGCTGACACCCTGCCTAGGCAAACTCTTTCGTCTTTGTCTCTCATCTGGTGCTTTTCCTTCCTGTTGGAAGTTCGCTTCCATTCATCTTGTCCCAAAGAAGGATGACCGTTCTCAACTCTACAGCTATCGTCCAATTGCGTTGATTTCTTACCTTTCCAAAGTTTTTGAATCTATCCTTAATAGGAAGATTCTTAAACACCTCTCTTCTCACAACTTTCTTTCAGGTCGCCAATATGGGTTCCGCAAGGGACGCTCTACTGGCGATCTTCTTGCATATCTCTCTGACTCTTGGTCATCCTCCTTTCGGGATCTCGGTGAAACTTTTGCTATTGTGCTAGACATATCGAAAGCTTTTGATAGAGTCTGGCACAAATCTTTAATTTCGAAACTGCCCTCCTTCGATTTCTATCCTTCTATTTGTGCCTTCATCTCTAATTTCCTTTCTGGCCGATCTATAGCTGCGGTTGTAGATGGCCACTGTTCTTCTCCTAAAGGTATTAATAGTAGTGTTCCTCAGGGTTCTGTCCTGTCACCCATTCTTTTCCTTTTATTTATTAACCCTTAAAGGTCGGGATTGGTGCAGGCTTCCGCGCATCCGGGAGACAAAAAAAAAAAATTCGAAATTCACTCATGGTTTGTGAACGAAACCCGGCCGATAACGATAACTGGTTTGTCGACCAAGCCCGACCTTTAAAGGTTAATGATCTTTTGATTCGCACTTCCTGTTCTATTCACTCCTATGCCGATAATTCCACTCTTCATTTCTCCACCCGCTTCCCAAAGGGTCCCTCATAGCACTCACATCATGCTTCGCGTAGGACGGCTGTGGAACACCTGACCTCTGATCTTTCTGCCATCTCTGATTGAGTCAGAGAAAACCTTGTGGCTTTCAATGGCTCAAAAACTCAGTTCCTCCATCTGTCCACTTGTCATAATCTTCCACACGACTATCCCTTTACCTTCAACAATACACAACTCAATCCTTCTTCTTCTCTTAACATTCTTGGCGTTTCCTTTTCTCGTGATGTTTCCTGGAAAGATCACATATAATTTATATTCTCTTTCTAAAACAACTTCTAAGAGATTAGGTGAGCTGTACCGCCTCCGCAGTTTCTTCACCCCTACTCAGTTGCTGGCTCTGTACAGGGGTTCTTCTTCGCCCCTGTATGGAGTAGGCTTCTCATGTGTGTGGTGGCTCAACCCACACAGCCGTACTTGACCGAATGGAATCAAAGGCTTTTCGTCTCATCAATTCCCCGCCTCTTAATGATTGACTACAGTCTATCTCTCTCTCTCTTCGCCGCAATGTTGTCTCACTCTCTTTACTATCGCTATTATAACGGGCATTGCTCTTTTGAACTCGCTTACTGCATATCTCTTCCTTTAAGGAGAGAACGCAGAACCAGACTTTCTACACTTTCTCATTCCTGTTCGGTCCATCTCTCTAACGGAAGGGTTAATCGGTATTTTCAGTCTTTCATCTACTCAGCCGGTCAACTCTGGAACAATCTTCCTCAATCCATCTTTCCTCCTGTCTATGACCTCCAATCAATCTTTCAAATGCAGTGTCTAGGCATCTCGAAAACTCTGGACTTGATTTTGGCTCTCTTCTTCTTCTAGGGGGGGGGGGGGCGCTTTTGCGGGCATTCGCCCTTGACCACTCCTTCCAGCATAAAAATAATTCTACATTTAATCGTAGATTTTTATTAGTATTCCTTATTAATCGAGATTTCAACTTGTTTTGAAACGAATTTACATTCACAATATTTTTTATATCAGCATTTAAATCATTCTATAGTTTTAGTCCCATGAAAATGGATAGTTTTTGAGATGAAGACAATTTAAATTGAGGTATAACATGCTTTGATCTATTTCTGGTCTGATACGAGTGGATTTCTTGATGAGTTACAAAATATTTATTTACCCATTTTAAGTTAATGATTTTGTTCTTACACTCATAACTTAAAATAAAATGTGTCAGTTTGATTACAGCTTTGAGCTTTAGTAGTTTTAGCTCTTTAAATAATACACTTGAATGATCATGAAAATCAGTATCAAATAATAACCTTATTGCTCATCTTTGGATGACAAAATACTGTTTAAAGCGCTGTTAGTGGAGTTTTCCCAAACAAGGGTGCAATACGTTACACAAGGAAGAACATGAGTATGATACAGAGTTAATAAAACCTGTTTAAGAACTTTATTTCTAAATTTAAACATCATAGCAACTCCCCTTGAAATCGTTTTTGAAATATAATTTATATATGATTTATTTATTGCAAATTCTTATCTGGCATTACACGAAGAAATTTTGGTGCTACTATAGCGTGATTCCTACCTCGATTCGGCGGTCTACCTTTTAATTATAGCTTCTTACCTTGTTTACTAATTGCTTGTTTACATTCCAATGTCCATCGCCCTTGACGATTGGTTAGGTTTAGTCATGATATTTTCGTTAGTTTTAACGAAAATATCGTGACTAAACCTAACCAATCGTAGGTAGACTACATACTATAGTAGCACCGAAACTATTTTTTAAATAAATAAAATTGAATAATAAATAGCATTTTATATTTATTATATTTTCATTTATACCTTGGATAGGAATCACACTCTACAGTACTGTAGTTTCGAACCAAAACGGGTAGGAATCACCCTATCTAAGTATCGAAGTCACCGGTAGGAATCACGCTATAGTAGCAACGAAATTTTGTTACAGTACACTCCTTTACAGCGATTTCATTAAAAATCATGAAATTTGTTTTGTATTTAGGAAGAGTTTATTGGTGGTCAACCATTTCATTACATTGATAAATTCTGATTTAAATATATTCTTAGCTGAATTAACATCTTTGTAAGAAAAATGCACAGTTGTATCATCTGCAAACATTATGAAGTTAAGTATATCTGATGAAAACTAAGCCCTGTAATACACCATGTTTGACAAGCGTTTTAGTTGAGCAGACCTCATTTACTGATACAAAATGATATCTACTGGACAAAACTTTTAAACCAATCACTGATTGCTCCTCTAAAGCCGTACAGTATAATTTGTTAATTATATATATATATATATATATATATATATATATATATATATATGAAAATTATTTCACGAAAGTAACACGTGAAAAATATTTATGATGAATAAAACCACGAAGGAAAGGAAACACAAAAAGGTGCTCAAGCGCTTTCGTCTAATGACATCCTCAGGAACACTGAAGTACATAAAAGGTTACGGCCTATATATAGGTTACAGAAAGAAAAAAAAAAAAAAAATAACATACATACACAAAACATACATATATATATATATATACATTCATATCTACACACATACATATATATATATATATATGCAATAAACGGAGAAGTAAAAATAAAAATAAAAAATTAAAGATTAGAGGATTAACCAAGAGGCATACAGATTTGTAAGGAAAAATATCGATTTTTAGCACAAGAACAAATGAATTAAAAATACAAATTTATACTGGAAATCTACCCGGGTTTTAACACTTTGCCTTTTAGAGTCAAGATTCGATATATATAAAAATAAAATGAAGATTAAAAGTTAATAAAGTAGCGTACAAGTTTACCAAAGATTTAGCGTCCTACCATTTTTATCTAAATTTGTTTTGAAGGAATTCAAAACAACAGGATCGAGTTGAAAAAGACCTTTGCTTATGTTGAAGTTATTTGAAAGTTGGATAATGGCAGACTCAAGAATATTTCTATTGACAATGTTGCTAGAATGAAATAAAACTGAAGCATTATTCCAATCAATACAGTGGGATAACGCTGACAAATGGACAAAAAGAGCACTGGACAACTGTCCTGTTATAACGGAATATTGATGCTGTTTTATACGTGTGTGCAAATCCTTTCCCGTCTGACCTATGTAAAAGGAATCACATTGTTTACACCCAATTTTATAGATAATGCCTGAATTATTGGTAGGGCTATTTTTTACTATGATATTTTTCACAATATTGTTATATGAAAATACTACATTAATATCCAAAAGTTTAAGTACATTAGCAATGCCTAAAAAGCCCGGGAAAAATGGAAGTACTAAAATATTTTTTGACAAAGTACGAGTGTTATTATTGACACGATAGAAAGTTCGTTTTGCCTTGTTGAGACAAGATTCCATAAACGCAGATGGGTAACACAGATCACTTCCAATACCGTTGATTTTTTCCAATTCGGCATCGATGTACTCCGGACTGGCGATCCTAAGGGCGCGGAGAAACATTGATGAAAAAATGGCCTTCTTAATGGGGGTGTCATGTCCCGAGTAAAAGTGTACGTAGGACAAATTGTTTGATGTTTTCCGATAGATACTAAACTTAAAACCTGGGCTTTCCCTATGTACACGCACATCCAAAAATGGGATTGAATTGTCTTGTTCCACTACTAAAGTAAACTTAATGGAGGGGACTTGATCATTTAACTGAAGGAGGAAGTTATCCAGGTCACGATTCATGGGCCAGATACACAAAATATCGTCGACGTACCGCAACCAAGGGATGCCAACCCCTAGGATTCTCGGAATGTAAGTAATTTCGAAAAACTCCATATAAATATTGGAGAGGAGGAGCGATAAGGGGTTGCCCATGGCCATCCCAAACACTTGTTGATAATACTCGTTATTGAAAGTGAATTTACAGTCTTTGATGCAAAGCTTAATAAGTTCCAAAACAATGTGTGAAGGTAGTGGCAGGTCATCCATCCGTTCAACAACTTCAGCAGATTAATTTTAAAGAAACATATTGAAGTCACCAGACAAAATGAGTGGTCCGCCTTCAAAAATTTAAACATCGCCAAACATAATTTTGTAACCGTTTTTCCCCAACCGTGGATCCAACCTTTGTTTGATGAAATTTACAACGAGTTGCGTCGGAGAACTACTTCACTTCGTAACATTTTGGATCGGAAAATTAAAAGTCTCATTCGAAATAGTCAGTGGAATAAAAAAGCAAGCTCAAAGTGTGTTTTGAACCTTTCTTCGAAAAACATTAGTGACGATGCAAAAAGTGCCCTTGGATATGGTATGTCCTTTTTTATTGTTAAAAAACCTTCGGCTTTACAAATTTGTTACAGTCTCGCGTGTTTTGAAAAACAGTGTAATCTCCCTCAGTATTTGTTTAACATAGTTAAAGGCCTCGTTTATAGTGCGGCGAATGGTAATTACGAAGATAACTTTCCTAAACGTTTTCGCGATGGCCTCTCACAATTAAAAAAAGATGGGGAGCTCCATATTACTAAAGCAGACAAGGCTAACACCATAGTTATTATGGACAAAGTGGACTACATCGGAAAGATGAACGAGCTTCTCCAGGACCCCGCCACATACAGCAAACTTAGGAAGAACCCGCAGGATGACGTCATCAAATCATTTAATAGTGGCTTGAAACGCATTCTCAAAGATCATAAGGACTTAATTCCGCTTTTCATGTCCACTTCACCTTCTCTGCCCTACCTTTACGGTCTTATTAAAACCCACAGACCTGGCAACCCTATGCGCCCTATTATTAGCTCGGTGGGCTCTATTACTTATAAACTCTCCAAATGGCTTGTCAAAGTCTTGTCCCCCATTCTCGGAACTATCTCTGATTCACATGTAAAAAATTCCATGGATCTTACTGAAAAATTGAATAATGCACGTACTGAAACTAACGATAGATTGATCAGTTTTGACGTTTGTTCATTGTTTACAAAAGTGCCGATTGATGATATGCTTGACTTTCTCTCCCAAGAATTACAGAAGTATGACCTGCCACTACCTTCACACATTGTTTTGGAACTTATTAAGCTTTGCATCAAAGAGTGTAAATTCACTTTCAATAACGAGTATTATCAACAAGTGTTTGGGATGGCCATGGGCAACCCCTTATCGCCCCTCCTCTCCAATATTTATATGGAGTTTTTCGAAATTACTTACATTCCGAGAATCCTGGGGGTTGGCATCCCTTGGTTGCGGTACGTCGACGATATTTTGTGTACCTGGCCCATGAATCGTGACCTGGATAACTTCCTCCTTCAGTTAAATGATCAAGTCCCCTCCATTAAGTTTACTTTAGAAGTGGAACAAGACAATTCAATCCCATTTTTGGATGTGCGGGTACATAGGGAAAGCCCAGGTATTAAGTTTAGTATCTATCGGAAAACAACAAACAATTTGTCCTACGTACACTTTTACTCGGGACATGACACCCCCACTAAGAAGGCCATTTTTTCATCAATGTTTCTCCGCGCCCTTAGGATCGCCAGTCCGGAATACATCGATGCCGAATTGGAAAAAATCAACGGTATTGGAAGTGATCTGTGTTACCCATCTGCGTTTATGGAATCTTGTCTCAACAAGGCAAAACGAACTTTCTATCGTGTCAATAATAACACTCGTACTTTGTCAAAAAATATTTTAGTACTTCCATTTTTCCCGGGCTTTTTAGGCATTGCTAATGTACTTAAACTTTTGGATATTAATGTAGTATTTTCATATAACAATATTGTGAAAAATATCATTGTAAAAAATAGCCCTACCAATAATTCAGGCATTATCTATAAAATTGGGTGTAAACAATGTGATTCCTTTTACATAGGTCAGACGGGAAAGGATTTGCACACACGTATAAAACAGCATCAATATTCCGTTAGAACAGGACAGTTGTCCAGTCCTCTTTTTGTCCATTTGTCAGAGTTATATCACTGTATTGATTGGAATAATGCTTCAGTTTTATTTCATTCTAGCAACATTGTTAATATAAATATTCTTGAGTCTGCCATTATCCAACTTTCAAATAACTTCAACATAAGCAAAGGTCTTTTTCAACTCGATCCTGTTGTTTTGAATTCCTTCAAAACAAATTTAGATAAAAATGGTAGGACGCTAAATCTTTGGTAAACTTGTACGCTACTTTATTAACTTTTAATCTTCATTTTATTTATATATATATCGAATCTTGACTCTAAAAGGCAAAGTGTTAAAACCCGGGTAGATTTCCAGTATAAATTTGTATTTTTAATTCATTTGATCTTGTGCTAAAAATCGATATTTTTCCTTACAAATCTGTATGCCTCTTGGTTAATCCTCTAATCTTTAATTTTTAATTTTTATTTTTACTTCTCCGTTTATTGCATATATATATATATATATATATATGTATGTGTGTAGATATGTATATATATATATATATATGTATGTTTGTGTGTATGTATGTTATTTATTTATTTTTTTTTCTTTCTGTAACCTATATATAGGCCGTAACCTTTTATGTACTTCAGTGTTCCTGAGGATGTCATTAGACGAAAGCGCTTCAGCACCTTTTTGTGTTTCCTTTCCTTCGTGGTTTTATTCATCATATATATATATATATATAATTTATATATATATATATATATACGAGGGGAATCCAAAAAGTTTCCGGAAAAGTTTAATAATTCAATCATTTCAAATCAGAATTTAATGAATTCTTGTTTTGACATGAATTTGGACTTCATACATATTAGGCCATGCTAAGACTTACACAACCTTGGTGACAGTGCTTTAAGACGGAGTTAAAAAGAACCCTATTTTTCATGGCAACGGAAATCTCAAAATTCGAGTGGAGAGCTAACATTAAATTCCTAACAAAACTTAAATGGAAACCACCACAAATACTTGATGCCTTACGTGAAGTTTATGGAGATGAAGCACCTAAGAAATCAGTCGTTTATGACTGGATCAAAAGATTCAAAACGGGTCAAGAGGTTCTTAATGATACCCAAAGGAGTGCAAGGCCATCAACATCAATTAATGAAGAAACTGTTGCTGCTGTTCGGTCACTAGTCGAAAAAGATCGTCGAATTTCCTGTGAAATAATAGCCAATGAGGTGGGTATCTCTCGTGGTTCTGCTCATTCCATTTTGGTGGATACCTTAGAACTTAGCAAACTTTCTGCTCGGTGGGTGCCTAAAGCGTTGCGCCAAGAACAGTTTGACCAAAGGGCTAGTCTTTCTGTTGATCTTTTGAATCGAATGGAAGTTCATGAAGATTGTTTCATGCATAGACTTGTAACAGGGGATGAAACCTGGATTTATCAGTCTTCTTCTTCTTCTTTCTCTTCGCCCGTTCCCGCCTCTATGCGGGGTCGGCGTTTCTGACCAGCCTCCTCCACACAGCCCGGTCCTGGGCTTCTTCCTCCGACAAACCCTTCTCCCTCAAATCGTCCCTCACCTTCTCCATCCACCTTCGCTTCGGTCTGCCTCTCTTTCTCCTGCCATGCACCTCCATATTCATCGTTCTCTTACCCACATAATCTTTGTCCCCTCTCATCACATGTCCATACCATTTCAGTCTACTTTCTTGTATCTTCCTCGAGATTTCTCCAACCTTTGTTGTGCCCCTTATCCTTTCATTCCTTACTCTATCCAACCTTGTCACTCCGCACATCCATCTCAGCATTCTCATCTCCGTTACATCTAGTCTTTTCTCATGATCTTTCTTAGCCCAAGACTCAGCCCCATACATCATAGCCGGTCTTACCACAGTCTTATACACTTTTCCCTTAACCCTTGCGCCTATTCTTCGGTCACACAACACCCCTGAAACTTTCTTCCAATTTTTCCAACCAGATTGCACTCTGTGTGTTATTTCTGTGTCCAGCTCACCGTCCTCAGCCACTGTCGATCCCAAGTACGTAAACTTACTTACTCTCTTTAACCTCGCTCCCTCTAAACTAATTTCTGAGTCTTGATTTTCGTAGAACCTCAGGTACTCCGTTTTCTTTCTGCTGATTTTCAACCCTCTGTCTTCAAAAGCCCTCCTCCATTCCACCAATTTTCTTTCTACTACTTCTCTCCTGTTGCTGCACAGAACAATATCGTCTGCAAAGAGCATACACCAAGGGGATTGATCTTTTATCCCCTGGGCCAACACATCCATAATCAAAACAAAAAGGTACGGGCTCAAAGAAGATCCCTGATGTAGACCAACCCTCACGGGGAACCATTCCGTTACACCTACACTACTCCTAACCTGGGTCCTTGCTCCTTCATACATACTTTGCACCAACCTAACGTACTTCTCCGGCACACCTTTCTCTCTCATACACCTCCAAACCTCCTGGCGTGGCACTCTATCATATGCTTTCTCTAGGTCGATGAAAACCATGTGCAGTCCCTTTTGTCGCTCCCGGTGTTTCTCCATCAACTGCCTCAGTGCAAAAATCGCATCAGTTGTTCCCCTACCTGGCATAAAACCCAACTGCTCTTCCCCCACGGTTGTCTCTTCTCTTAACCTTTTCTCTATAATCCTTTTCCAAACCTTCATCGTGTGTGACATAAGCTTTATTCCCCTATAATTTCCACAATCCTGGATGTCCCCCTTCTCTTTGTAGATAGGTACGAGTGTACTATCCCCCACTCCTCCGGCATTTCCTCTTGTTCATATATCTTCTGCATCAGATCCCACAATAGATCTATGCCCTCATCTCCCAAACAATTCCACGCCTCCACTGGTATCCCATCCGGTCCCAATGCCTTCCCCTTCTTCATTCCTTTCAACGCCACCTTCACCTCCTCCCTACTCACTCCTGAAGTTAACCCTTGATTTGGGACACCATCTTCAAAAATAACCCTTGGGTTTTCCTCATTTAACAGATGTTCAAAATAACTCTTCCATCTATCCATGATTTTATCCTGATCCTTTAAGACCACTCCCTGCCCATCCTTTACCTGTTTAATTTGAGTAAAATCTTTACTCGCCTTATCCCTAGCCTTCGCTATTCTAAGGATCTTTCTCTCTCCCGCCGGTGTCTCCAACTCTTTATATACTTCATCCATCGCCTGCGCCTTGGCTCTTGCCACTCCCTTCTTCGCCTCCTTTTTCGCCTGCCTATAGCTTTCTCTATCCTCTTGTCTACCAGATGTGTCCCACTTCTTTTTAGCATCTTTCTTCCTTTTAATCACCTCCTGAACCTCTTCATTCCACCACCACGTCTCTTTATCTTCAGGGGGTCTTCTACCTGATGTTTTGCCCAGTACTTCCTCACCAACTCTCAATATCACCCGGCTGTTCTCCTCCCACCATTCTTGTACACTCTCCAATGACCTTACTTCTTCCAAAACCTTCTCCTCAAATTTCCTTTTCTGGTCTTCTTTCTTCAGTCCCCACCACTTTATCCTAGGTGTCACCTGTTCTTGCCTTCTTTTCCTACCACTCTTAAACGACCAATCCATCACCAGGATTCTATGTTGCGCCGCCACACTTTCCCCGTTTATGACTTTGCAGTTCTTAACTTCTAAAAAGGTAATGGCTACAATTTTTTGGGATTGTGAAGGAATAATTTTAGTGGACTTTCTTGAAGGACAAAAAACAGTCACCGCCCAATATTATGAAAATGTTTTGAGGAAGCTGAAAGATAAGCTTGTTGAAAAAAGACCTGGTAAACTTCATCGCGGGGTGCATTTCCATCACGACAATGCACCTGCTCACACTGCAAATGCCTCAAGAGCCGTGTTACGGGAATTTCGATGGGAAATCATACCTCACCCCCCCTACAGTCCGGATCTAGCCCCTTCCGACTTTTTTTTATTCCCAAAATTGAAGGATCACATAAAAGGAACGCGTTTCGACTCGATAGCAGATGCCAGAACAGCAGTTTTGAGATGGTTTCAGTCGAAAAACTCTGAACTTTATAAAAATGGATTGGAACGCTGGAAACATCGCTTAGAAAAGTGTATAGAGATAGGTGGGAATTATGTCGAACGTTGTTGAGCATTCCTAAACGTACGTATATCCTCTTTTGTTTTCTTTTATTAAAGTTATTTGACCATTCTGGAACTTTTATTAAAGGGTTTTTGTATTAAAGCTTTTTGAATTTTCCGGAAACTTTTTGGATTCCCTACGTATAGTATATACATTAGGTTGGTCCAAAAAATGAAACTGAAAAATATATTTCTCATGATATTTGCTCATATTAACAGCCACCATTGATGTTAGAAATAAAATAATTGGATCGATTTATGTATATTTAGAGGTGGCGCAACTCGAAGCCTTTGTATTATTATACAGTTTGGGGTGGCAAATTTCTTCAAACCTGCGTCACCGTTAAATATTAATGGATTTAGCTTAAATTCTGAACTGAGATAACCTCCTGTATAAGAAATAGGAAAATGCATCAGGAATTCTTATTTGTGCAATTTAATGTTTTACCATATAGGTATGTTTGGCTCACCCTAATATATACTGTATATACTGTACACGACACAACTCAGAATGGTCACCTGAGAAACTTTTATGTTACACAGACTGCGCATGGAACAAAGAACTCTTCTGGGAAAATTAAATCATGACCCGGTCATGACCTGTTGCTCCCGTTGGGCTTCCATCACGAAAAAGAAAAACTAGTATTTGTCATTTACCATTATTTATTCAGACTATAGTGGATTTAATTTTCCCAGAAGAGTTCCTTGTTCCATGCATGGTCTGTGTATAACATTATATATACGAGTATTAGGGATGTACCGAATACTAAAATTCACCGAATACAGAATATTTGGTGGAAAACTATTCGGCTGAAAACCGAATTCCGAATATTAGTTTTATTTGGGTTATTAGGCGTCACTATAAAAAACTGAAGCCTTTATCAGTTTGACAGCACATAGAATTAATAGTAAATCTGAGCAAAAGCAGCATGTTTTATCTACCAAAATTCTGCCAGATTCCCATGCTCATGAAAAATTTCCAGTTGCATTGACTTCTATATTGCAAAAATGGTCAATAAAGAGCAATCGTGCGCATACAGTTGTACACGACAATGGCTGTAATATTACTGAAGCTGTTAGCGTTCTCAAGATTACTCCTGTTGCTTGTGCGAATCATACTTTAGCACTTGCAGTTAATGAAGCCCTTCTTAGCCAGAAGTCTGTTTCAGAGATATGTGCAATTGCGCGCCCAATCTGTTGCATTTTAATTATTCATCTCCAGCATTTGACAGACTTAAGGAATTCCAGAAGCAACATAATTTACCCGAAAACCAATTTATAAGAGACGTTATCACCCAATAAAACTCTACATTCTATATGCTACAACGACTTCTTCAACAAAAAACCGGTTGTTGCATACTCCTTGGACTATGACATATATAGCAACCTTCAATAATCATCAGTGGACTCTAATTCAGTGTGTTGTAAAACTTCTTAGTCGATGTGAAAAATTAACGAATGACTTTTCCTCTGATTCTTCTTGTCTACACATAGTGTCTCCCGATATAACAGGTCTCGTGGTATTTTTGCCTAACATAACTGATGATGCAGGTGTTCATACTATGAAAAATGATTTAATAGAAAATTTACAGAATCGTTTCAGGCAGTGGAAGGCAGACATTACTCGCATGATTTCTCACGTTTTAGATTCTCGTTTCAAATTTGCTTGCATAACAGTACCTGAGTTTCTAAAAAATGAGATAATCATTATGTCTGCATCACCTAACGCTAGTCCTGCACGTAATATAACTTATGGCGATGAAGCAACTGATTTTGTTTCTCGAGAAGATCAAGAACCTTTGAAAAAGAAGCCGAAGGTTAATTTATGGAGTTATTTCGATGAGGTTGTGCCCCCACCTATCAAAAATAGTCAGAAAAGTTATAAAAAAAAATTAGACATCTATTCAAAGGAGCCACGAGTCAGTCGCGAAACGACCCCTCTTGATTGGGATCGCCATAATGGTGAAAGATTCCTGAAACTACTGAACAGCTGGGTTTTGCTACGCGCCGCCTGACGTCACCGGGTCTCGATCCCAGGGCCGATGGATTCGTAGTCAGCGATGCTAACCATTACACCACCGAGGCGCATATGTATTAGGGTATATATATTAGGGTGAGCTACACAACACATATGTATATGGTAAAAAAAATTAAAATGCACAAATAAGATTTCCTGGTACATTTTCTCATTTCTTACTTGGAAAAATACCAAGAACCAGATGTTGAGCTACGTCCACTAATATTTAAGGGTGGCGCAAGTTTGAAGAAATTTGCCAGGTGCCCCCAAACTGTATAATGATACTAAGGTTTCGAGTTGCACCACCTCTAAATATGCACGAATCGATCCAGTTTTTTATTTCCAACATCGTTAGTGGTTGTGCAATATAGGCAAATGTCATGAGAAATATATTTTTTCATTTTAATTTTTTTGAACCACCCTAATATATATATATTTTGGTTTGTTTGTTTGTTTAACGGCCGATTCGTACTTAAGGAAGGTGGTACATATCTCGGCGAGACAGTGGGTAGGGGTAGTGGGCTATGGGGGTTGAGAAAGTTCGGTTATTGGATATGAGGGAGGAGGGGTATGGATTTAGATGTGGTAAAGTAGATGAGAGTAAGTGAGGTAAGAGAAAATCGCTTCTGTTGAAAAACGAGGTCCTTCGGCGATTATAGACTGTAGTCGCTCAGGTATGGGTATGCTGGACAAGAAAGGGGAACGCCTATAACGGAGGTCGGACGGGTTCGGGCATTCGACTAAGAGTAGATGACGGTGATGGGGGTGGGGCAGAGCGGGACTAGCAATTTAGCCATAAGGTGACTGTGTGTGATACGTCTATGTCCTACGCGGAGACGGGCTAAAATCACTTCTTTGTGGCGGGACCTATGGAACGAGGACGCCCAATATCCTAGTTGTGGTTTGATCTGATGGAGCTTGTTCTATGTGGCCTGGTCCCATTCCCGCTGCCAGATGGAAAGAAAGTGGGAGCGGAGAGTCAGGAAGAAGTCGGTGACGGGGATGGGCCGGGTGTAGATCGGTAGTAAGCAGACAGCTTTCGCCGTACGGTTCGCCTCCTCATTACCCCGGATACCGACATGTGCGGGGACCCAGCAGAAGTCGACCGTCTTGTGTTGGAAAGCCGTTAAGGTGTGGAAGATTTGTTGGATGGTGCGGACTAACGGGTGCGGGGGATTAAATCATTCAAGGGAGAAGTGCGCTTAGAGAATCTCAATAAATGACATAGTTGCTGGCAGAGTAGGTGCTTATGATGTTGAGGGCCTCCAGAATAGCCTGCTGAGAAAACAGAGGCCTCGCGGGGCAGTGGGACGCCACGAGAAAGCGGTTGAGCCAATGCTACCGCTGAGGCTGCCGTACCAACCTCCGAGCGGGAACCATCTGCATAAATGGGGACAGTGTCCGGGTGTCGGGTTATGTGTTCCTGGAAGAATGACTTACATACCGTCGCGGTCGTGGTAGTTTTTGGCAGGGCACATAGGTCCCTGCAAAACTTAATAGGGGTGAGGGGCCAGGGAGGGTAGATGTGGTATGAGATGGGGATGACTGAGGGAGGGGGCATGTTGGAAAGGTCCAGGAAAGAGCGGACCGCTTCTGTGAAGTGCCAGCTCCGTCCCTGGGGGAGGAAATTTAGAGATGGCCGAGCACAGAAGTGACGAAGATAGCATCAAAGCACGAAGGTAGGTCCTCCTGAGGAGCAAACTCCGTTGGTGGGTGAGAAGGAGGTAGTTACATTCTGCTTGGAGGCAGGAGGCTGGGGAGGAACGGAAGGCACCGGTGGAGAGGCGGAGGTCCCTATTAAGTATCGGGCCCAAGATATGGAGGCAAGCGCTGGAAGCAGATCCATATACGACACTTCCATAGTCCAACTTTGACTGGACTAGAAGTGTAAAGACGGAGGGAGCATCGGTCGGCGCCCCACGTGGTGTGGGAGAGGTGATCTAGGAGGGTGAGGTGATCTAGGAGGGCGAGGTGCTTGAGATGGGGAACCCAGTTTAGTTGTCGGTCCAGAGCCATACTCAGGAACTTCGTGGTGGGCACCACTTCGAGGGGCTCGCCGTATAGCGTGACAGAGGGGACAGGAAGGGCTGTGGATCTTCTGCTGAAGACCATGCTTTTGGTTTTGGAGGTGGACAGGCGGAATCTAACCGATGTCGCTCACCTCTCCAGCCGATGGATGGCGAGCTGGATTTGTCGTTGGACGACGGGCAGACTCCGTCTCACGAACCATATGGCAAGGTCGTCCGCATAGATGAAAGAACGGACGATGGGTGAAACGCATTTTGATATTGTGTTCATGACAAATGAGAAGCATAGAACACCGAGGATGCTTCTCTGTGGGACCCCATCCTCTTGCTCTGAGCCCACCCATATTTTAAAAGTCCGGGAGGAGAGGAAGCCCTTAATGAAGGTCGGCAGGTCTCCGACGAAACCCAAACTTTGGAATCAACTGAGGATTATATGTCGATGGGTACTATTCGGTCGTGTCGTAGGTCTTCTGGATATCGAAGAAAGTGGACAGAACGAACTGTCGACTGTTGAAGGCGTTCTGTATATCTCGGCTGAGGAGCAGGAGAGAGTTTGTAGTAGAATGGAATTGTCTGAAGCCGGACTGGGTAGCCGGGAGCGAGTCGTTCTTTTTAAGAAAGGAGAGTCGCCTGGCGACCATTTTTTCAAATATTTTACAGGCGCAGTATATTAGTGCGATTGGTCTATAGTTTCTGGGGTCGGAGTTTTTTTGCCGGGTTTGGGGGATAGGAATTACATGGGCCTCTTTCCACCGGGAGGGTAAAGTGCCCTCGATCTATATACGGTTGTAGGGATCTAATGGGAACATTTGCCTAGTAGGATGGATATGTTGTGTTATGAAGTAGGAAATACTGTCCGGGCCAGGGTAAGGGGACCGTCTAGAGGCCAGTGCCGCCTGCAGCTCGCGCAAGGTGAACAACCGATTGTAGGGGTCGTCGAGGAATGGTGAAAAGGAGATCTTGTTAGGGACGCTAGAGTAGGATCTGTCTGCGGAGGAGACGGCAGCGAAGGTGGATGCTAGGAGATTCGCCACTACCTTGGGTTCCCGGAGGTTGGGAAGGGGCATGTCATCTCTCGACACTTCGTACTTTCTTCCAGATGGTAGCCGAAGGCGTGGAGGAGGTGAAACCAGACACAAAGGCACGCCAGGAAGCTCGGCGTGCTTTCTTCATCACACGGCGAGCAACGGCTCTGGCCCGCTGCATCTCCATGCGATGGGTAGGGGTTCGCGTGCGATAAAAGCGTTGGGTAGCCCTCTTCTTGGCGCGAATGGCCTGCGCGACCTCTGGGGTCCACCAGGGCACTCGTCGAGCTCGGGGGTAGGCGGAGGATCGTGGGATGCTGGCGGTTGAAGCTGTGACAACGGTCGCCTCAAAGTATGCAATGCATTCGTCAGAGGATGGAAAGTGGGCAGTCGTACAACGTGTAAAAGATGTTGTTTCCGAAAAGGGGCCAATTAACTCTGGCCGCTGTCCACCTCTCCGGTACCCGAATGGTTTGGTTGTGCCGATTTAGCGTGAGGCAGACGGGGAAGTGGTCTTTAAGTAAGTACACTAATTTAGGTAGGCTAATGAGATATGCAGCGGTGAACACAGAATAAATAATTAAGCCAATAATAACTGAAATAATGAAAATACGGTATGGTACAGTAAATGGATTAGGTCAGTAAAAATGAAATGCATAAAGGAACAAATAAACAATCGGATACAAAATAAGTAAGTTAAAACTGATGGGATTAAACTGATGTCGCATACAATGAAGGTCTGGTAACGGATTGTGGAGAGCAGGTTGAGGGAAGAAACAAGCATAGCAGAAGAGCAGTTTGGCGTCATGCCGGGAAGAGGGATAACGGATGCCATTTTTGCATTTAGACAGTTGATGAAAAGATATAGAGAGGGGCAGAGGGAGTTGCACATAGTGTTTATAGATCTAGAGAAGGCGTATGACAGAGTACGAGGCGGGAGGTGTGGAGGTGTTTAAGGGAAAAATTAGTACCGGAGAAATATGTGAGGTTAGTGCAGGATATGTACGAGGGGTCACCTACTCAAATACGATGTAGCGCAGGATTGACGGAAGGTTTCGAAGTGAAAGTTGGTGTCCATCAGGGATCGGCTCTGAGCCCATACATCTTCGACATTGTTATGGATGTAATGACGGAGGAGATGAGGGAGCAGGAGCCATGGTGTATGCTCTTTGCCGATGATGTGGTTTTGTGTGCAGAGAGCAGAAAGGAGGTGGAGAGGAAGCTGGAAAGATGGAGGGCAGCACTGGAAAACCGAGGTTTGAAGATTAGTAGGGCGAAGACAGTATATGAAGTACAATGCGGGACAGGGGCAGAGAGATGAGGTGCGACTCCAAGATGATGTGGTGAAGAAAGTGGAAAGTTTTAAATATTTGAGATCGTGGGTAGAGGATGGTGGAGAGCTGGTAAGGGAAGTGAATAATAGAGTACAATCAGGATGGAGTAATTGGAGAAAGGTGTCTGGGGTACTGTGTGATAAAAGAATATCAATGAAATTGAAAGGGAAGGTATTGAAGGCGGTAGTGAGGCCTGCAATGTTGTATGGTGCGGAAACGTGGCCTATGAGGGAGAATCTGGGGAAAAGGATGGATGCAGCAGAAATGAGGATGTTGAGATGGATGTGTGGGGTTACGAGAAGAGATAAAATTAGAAATCAATTTATTCGTGGAACGACGAAAGTAATAGAGGTGTCAAAGAAAGCTCAAGAGAGAAGGCTTAGATGGTATGGACATGTCATGCGGAGAGAGGAGGAATATGTTGGGGGACGAATTATAGAGATGGAACCACCTGGAAGAAGGAGAAGGGGAAGGCCGAGGATGAGATGGAGAGAGTGTGTGGAGGGTGATATGAAGGAGCGAAATCTGGCGGCAGATGTGGCGTTGGACAGAAATGAGTGGCGAAGGCGGATTAGGAACAGCGACCCCACTTAGGCGTGGGAAAATGCTGCCGACAAAGAAGATACAAAATAAGTAAGTTATATGAACAAAATAACAAGGTGATACAAAACTACGGTATTGGTACAACACTTAAATAGGCCTACTGCGGTCTTAACGGAAGAGTTAGTTTGAACGGTATTGAGGACACTTTTTAGGGCCTACGCGATTAGGCAGTTTGTGGACTCTTCAGCTTTGAATCCTGAATAGTCTAGCACGACGTAAAAAACACTGTAGGCCGAGTGAGGACCGACCTGCGATTTCGACGTGGATATCTCTGGAGACTGAAAAGGACTTACGTGCTTACGTGGAGGTTGACCGTTGCGTTTCGCCGTAGATAGCTTTGAAGACGTACTGGACTACCGGCAGGAGGACGTACTGAGGGCCTGTTGATAGACTTGTTGAACGGGCTCCGATCGAATTGTGGTGAAGGATGAGTGAAGCCAGAGCCAGAAGGATGACGCCGGTAGAGTGATGGTGCTTCCGGCGGGATAAAATTGTAGGTCGCCTCAAGTGATGATTCGCTTCGTGTATTGTTGAGCTGTTGCTTGAGGGACTGAGGCCGGCTTAGGTCGAACGGCACTACGTGAAAGAGGAGATTCGCAAGGAGGAGTAACGAGCAAAAGTGAGAGCGAGTTTAGTGAACTGTGGCTTATATAGGCTCGGAAGATGCTAACTTTTCGCGGGCATTTTGGGAGAAGACAAACATCCTTTTGTTCCTTTCTCCTTGAAAACCACGTGTGTTTTTCGGTTTCTGATGGTTCCCAGATGCTTGCTGACGGCGAGGAAAGGAATGTCCGGTCGGTCTCTACATATATGTAATATTGCTGAACGGTTTTCTAAATGGAAATCTAAGCTTACTAAGGAATAAGAAGACATACAAAAATATATAATGAAGACTATGTGCCTCTGTGGTGTAGTGGTTAGCGTTGCTGACTACGAATCCATCGGCCCCGGGATCGAGACCCGGTGACGACAGGCGACGCGCAGCAAAACCCAGCTGTTCATCCTTCCACACAATAAAAAAAATTGGTTGATAGATAAATGGGTACCTTGGGTAGCCTAGTGGTTAAGACGATGGGGTGCTGGTGGGGCGTGGTTTGAGTTCCACGTTAAACTGCAGGTCTAAGGTGGAGTGAGAAGCTTGACCTTTGTCAGAATGAACAATTTGGGCAGAAGCAAAACCAAGGTTAACCAAGGTTATAATTGAGAGGCTGCAAGTTCAAATATTTGACCATTAAAACAATTACAAAGGTTTACCTTGCAAAATCATTTAAAGTAATTCGCTAATTAATAATAATCAACATTACAGAATATACAAATAAAATCTAAACTAAAATCCTGTCAAACAACATCGTCCATTCTCAACATAGTACGAAAATTAACTAAAAATTCGGAACTGGCAGTTGTTGTTATGTATTTTTATTTAGCTGGTTGATTATTTTAGTATATTAAGAGAATTAAATGGATTCATCTCATGTAGTGCGAGTTTAATTTTAAAAATACAAATAGATTCTAAAAGTGGTAACTCTAATTTATTACTCCTTGCAATAACAGAAAAATTATTAATTTTTATAGGATGTTCAAATTCATAATGATTTCTCATGCTAGAGAACGAGGAGTGAGTAAGTCTGTTTCCAGAACGGGTACTTGGGTACTCACACTCACACACTTCCACTATACGTAGTTGAACCTGGCTGATAGTTGCCCCAACATAGGACGAAGTGCACCCTTCACCCGTATATTTATACACAAGAGAACACCAGTTGCTTCGTAATTGTTTTAATGGTCTAATATATGAACTTGCAGCCCCTCAATTATAGTTTTCATTATATAGTTTGTAATTACCGTAATTTTTCCGGTTAAGCTTTGTTAAGAATAAAATGTTCGTTCAAGTGCTTGTCTTGCTCTTCCTGATATATATATATATATAGTGGCATAGAAAATAGGCTTACCATAATTTATGAATTAAATTTGAAACGAAATGCTTAGGGTCACCAGTCTGGGCAATTCAGCCCAAACAAACATTATTTAATAAAAGGATAAAAATGACTTTATGATTTTTTTTTAATTAGAAAAATAAATAACGTGTTTACAGTGATTAACAATTATGCATACGGTGACTGTGCTATATTACAATGAATGATTACACTGGTTAACAAAACAAAACATTTTTCTGCTTCAAGTACTTCAATACCTTTTTTGACCAATTTTTGGGTGCTGATTACAAATATGGCAATGGTTTTGCTGTATCAGGTCAGAATTTTTGGAATTCTGACCGCCCCCCCCCTACAGAGGAAATTTTGCACATATAGTCCAAAATTTGGCTCATTACGTAAAAGATTCTTATGAATTTTCAAAGCATTTCAGTTACTACTTACTTTAAAATGGAAGAAATTACAATGTGTAAATTTCATTACATGTACCACAATGATTATACACTGGATGTTCAGAAATGAGTTTTTTTTAATTTTCGTTTGAATTCAGCACCTGGTTCATCTCTTCTCAACATCCAGCAAAATTCAGTCATCGTCCCGTAAAGTTTTCTTCCATCTTTGATATATCCTGGTGGAATCTTTCTCGGTGCTCATCAGACATATCACCAAGATTTTCAGGGGAAAAATCAAGATGACTGTGCAAAAAGTGAATCTTTAGAGACATACGAGCTCCTAGGTCTTTATAAGCATCTAGAAGTTCTTGGATGAGTATTTTATAGTTACCACCCTTATGACTGCCAAGAAAATTCTGGCACACACTCTTGAAGGAATTCCAAGCACTTAATTCATTTTGTTCAAGGTGTTCCAGAAATTCATCATCATTTAGTAGAGTTCTTATCTAAGGCCCAATGAAAATGCCTTCTTTCAATTTGGCATCACTAATACTGGGGAATTTGTCACCCAAATACTGAAATCCAAAACAGTCTTTGTTCAGGGCCTTCACAAATTTTTCATGAGATCGAGCTTCCTGTGAAGTGGTGGTAGATAGATCTTTTTTGATACTTCATACTGTACTGGCCAGGAACAAAAGTTTCACGAGGAGTCCAGTCAGTTTTCATGTAATGTAGTTGTGTAGCCCTGCTGTCCCACAAGCAAGGAAAGCAGCAATATTTGGTGTACCCACTTTGTATGCCAGGAAGGAGTCCAATCACTTTCAAATCACCACAAAAAACTGGTAGTTTTCATAACTAACAGCATTAAGAAGAATCACCATGTCTTCATATGACTCTTTCAGGTGAACAGAATGTCCAATTGGTACACTTGCGTAGTTGTTACCATTGTGCAAAAGAACTGTTTTTAAACTGCACTTAGCTGAATCAATAAAAAGACGCCACTGTCTGGGACCATGCTGTATATCAAAGAATGAAAATAAACCTTCTATATCAAGCAGGAGCATAAGTGATTCACAGTTTGAAAATCGAAAGGATGCTATCCGAACATTTCCATCAATCAAATTCCATTGTTTCAGTCTTGATGCCAAAGGTTCAGACTAGGGGTTAAAACCGGTATTGAAATACCGGTATTAATACCGGTATTGAAGAAGTACAAATAATACCGATATTATAGGTTTTCGGTATTGACAAAAATTGCTATTGTAAAATTTAGGCAATTTAGTCCTCCGATGGGCAAATAAACTGTTTTTGGAGGATTCGGAGAAAAAAAAAGTTTCGGGGTATTTTGCAGTTAACCTCTTTTTTTCGTTTTCTATTCCTTTCTCTATCAAAGAAAACTATTTATTGCACTAGCTTTAAGAGTGATTCATTCAACTGTAGCCATTTCTTCAACAGAGTGGGAAATTATTGAAAACCTTTATGACACCTTACGTCCTGTTGAAATAATTCTTAAAGGGTTATGCTCGAAAGATGCATCACTCCTGACAGCTGAATCATCAATGAAATTTATTTCAAAGAAACTAGGAGAGAAAAATAATCCAATAGCAAAAGAGTTAAAAGATTGTCTTAGAAATCGTTACATTTCAAGAAGACAGCAAGACATTGTAGGTTTAATCAAATATCTTCATAATCCCGAAGTTTTAAAAGTTCAAGAAGAGGAAAGTTTTTCTGTTCCATCAAAATTAGTTCTCAAAAGAACTGCAGAAAGGCTCCATAAAAGACTTTTCCCTAAGAATGTGGTTGATTTGGAGATAGAAATGGAAGAACAGGAATTTCCATGTAACCCTGAAAATGTAGCTGCAAAATAAGACTGGTGGAAGCAGATTCATTACTGAGTGAATACATGCAAGAAATGGACAAACTAGGAAAAGTGCCATCTAAAAAAAAATTCCATTGATTTTGATGTTACTAATGAATTTAAAAGCTTGGAAGTTACTTTACAGAGAAGTGAGAATTTAGAGAAGCTGTACAAGGCACTGCTTTCAATTAAACCTACAAGTGCAGAATCAGAAAGAGCCTTTTCTGCTGCAGGCCTATTTCTGACGAAACTGAGATCAAGTCTATCTGAACAATCCCTAGATGCTCTTTGTTTCCTCAAAGCATACTTTCAAAATCAAACTAAGAAATAAATATTTAGATACTAATAATTTCTATCTACCCCAGTAGTTGTATAATAATATGCTAAAAAAAAATTCAAATAATATTTTTATTACAATTTAGTAATTTACTGTATAAACTTTTTCGAATAGAATGCCATCTATTTGGAGTTGGGTCATTAATTTATAGTAAATATGGTGAGTACTGCAAGTCCCTCAAACTTGTGGGAGGGTTGGTAGAGTGGCACCATAATAAATCAAAATAAATTATTTTTTTCATAATACCGGTATCAATACCGGGATTAGCATAATTGCCTCCAAATACCGGTATTGAAAATTTTCGGTATTATGCAAGCACTACTACATATACAGGGTCTGTAAAAAAAACTAAGCCAAATTCAAACCTTTATTAAAACAAAACCATTTATCTAATTAAGTTGAATTTTTTACACAATAAAGTATAGATAATCACTTATTATCCTTTAAATTTTTATGACGATATCTTCAGAATTGTTAATTTTATTAATAATTAACTAAAAGTGAGATTCTCCTACTTAACATGAAAAAATTTTTTTTTACGATATACTGTAGATAATTTTTAGTTTAATAAAATTAAAAGAACTGTTCAATATGATTCCCTTGCATTTCTATCACTTTGTCCATGCACTCTTTTAAATGGTTTAAATTGCAGATCAGATTTAATAATCCTTCTTACGCTTGATTCTGATATTTCTAGTTCTTTTGATATTTGAGCAGGTGTCATGTGGCTGCCAGGCCGATCCTCTTGACTAAAGATACGTTCTTCCACTTTCTGAATATTTTCATCTACTCTAACTGATTTTGGTCGCCTACTACCAACCTTCCTTTCAATGCTTCCTGTTTCATCGATAGTTCTCAATAAGTAATCTAAACCCGATCTAGTCCATCCTTTATAATCGAATTCAGAAAGTAATTTCCTTGCACTATAACCTTTTTCAACTCTATAATGCTTTATAATTATTTTATCTTCATGTGAGAATGACATATTTAGAGGTATTCACGAAAAATTTTAAATCTAAACAAATTCTGAAAAAGAGAAAAAAGAAGATATTACATAATGAGAAAAACTGAAATTTTCGCAATCTGTAGAAATAACCGCATAACTCCTAAAATATTTAAAATAAAGTTATAAAATTATCAGAGATTATTTATGAGCCTTTTATTTATTTAGTGTAAAAAAATATTTGAAATCTCTATCAAATTGTGCAAATTGTGGCGTAGTATCGCGATACGTTTTCTGTATCTTGTATTGTATCGTGATACATTTTTTATTATGTGTATCTTATCGAAAGATACGATACAAATAAGTGTCAGTAACGGGATACTTTATCATAGACTCAGTCAGTGATCTTTCCCCTCCCTCCCGAAAAATTTGTGAGACTGAGAACAAACCTCGTCAAGAATTATCTAATTATTTAGCATGTATCCTTTGATAAAATAATTGTTCATAAAATACAACACTACACTGCCATGAAGCGCTCTGGTTGAGAGACTTTTTAGCATAGCTGGAAATTTCTTTCCTTCAGAGAGAAACAGAATGTCTGATGAATTGTTTGAGAAGTCACTGTTTGTAAAATTCAATAAAAATAGAAAGTAATTCAGTTGTTTCATAATGTCATATATATATATATATATACATTATAACTGCAAACATGCAGTACAATTAACGTAAAGAACGACGCTTTGTATAGGAGAATTATCCGCGCAAGATGAGAGCGAAAGAACGAAACAAATGAAAAAATGAGGTAACCACCCAGGAATCGAACCCGGGATCTTCCGATTGCCGGTCAGATATGATAACCATTACACCACGGGCCTCACTCAAACAAATGTCGTAATTCCTCTACATACGCGCAGAAACCAATGCCCCAAAGGGGCACCTCCCGCATGCCGTAACATTATATACATTATAACTGCAAACACGCAGTACAACTAACGTAAAGAACGACGCTTTGTATAGGAGAATTATCCGCGCAAGATGAGAGCGAAAGAACGAAACAAATGAAAAAATGCGGTAACCACCCGGGAATCGAACCCGGGATCTTCCGATTGCCGGTCAGATATGATAACCATTACACCACGGGCCTCACTCAAACAAATGTCGTAATTCCTCTACATACGCGCAGAAACCAATGCCCAAAGGGGCACCTCCCGCATGCCGTAACATTGTATACATTATAACTGAAAAAACGCAGTACAATTAACGTAAAGAACGACGCTTTGTATAGGAGAATTATCCGCGCAAGATGAGAGCGAAAGAACGACATTTGTTTGAGTGAGGCCCGTGGTGTAATGGTTATCATATCTGACCGGCAATCGGAAGATCCCGAGTTCGATTCCCGGGTGGTTACCTCATTTTTCATTTGTTTCGTTCTTTCGCTCTCATCTTGCGCGGATAATTCTCCTATACAAAGCGTCGTTCTTTACGTTAATTGTACTGCGTGTTTGCAGTTATAATGTATATAATGTTACGGCATGCGGGAGGTGCCCCTTTGGGGCATTGGTTTCTGCGCGTATGTAGAGGAATTACGACATTTGTTTGAGTGAGGCTCGTGGTGTAATGGTTATCATATCTGACCGGCAATCGGAAGATCCCGGGTTCGATTCCCGGGTGGTTACCTCATTTTTTCATTTGTTTCGTTCTTTCGCTCTCATCTTGAGCGGGTAATTCTCCTATACAAAGCGTCGTTCTTTACGATATATATATATATATATATCGTATCGAGATACATTTTTGCTAGTATATCAACTATCGTATCGCGTTACTTTTTTTTGGCTCCGATATACCACCCTGTATATATATATATATATATATATATATATATATATATATAAGAACTATAGGGGCTATGAATTGATTGCCTGATACTCTCATCCGTTGGAAATTTCCAGCAGATTACAGTGGAGAGTTAACGAAAAAAGCCCTACATTTTTTCGTTAGAGAGTTATGTATATGTAGGTCTTTAAAGGACCTTTTTATGTTTATTTGCCTTCAGTATTTATGCTGCCTAATGGTAAAGAAAGGAATTGCC
The DNA here is from genome assembly GCA_023014485.1 of Bathynomus jamesi. NCBI lineage: Eukaryota > Metazoa > Arthropoda > Malacostraca > Isopoda > Cirolanidae > Bathynomus > Bathynomus jamesi. The sequence continues at coordinate 282,322 of JAJOZX010002823.1, read as the reverse complement.
TTACCTTATTATTTCGTTGGGCCTCGCTTCTGTTTCGATGTAGGGCGCGACGATGTTTTTCGATGTAGGGCCGCGGTACGATGGAGTAACACAACGAGTTGATTTGATGTAATTAATATAGGCAGTCACTACACTTAAATACCTGAAGGAATAGGCCTATCCTTTTTAGGGTTATTAGGTTTTATATTAAGAGGATTTCATTCAGAACGTATAGGAAGATAAAGTACATCTTCCTTGCTTAAAGCATCGCTGTAACATAAGAAAGCCCCGAGCGAGCCGCTCATATAAATCTTCGTATTTTATTATCTGCTGAATTTGCAAAGGGTGCTCTTCTAATATGTGCTCTACCTTAAAATTTACATTCCAATACGTGATCTACCTTAGATTAAATTATTCGGATTAGCAGCAGGTACGTTAGTTAGCCTTATAAGGCTAACTAACGAAAATATCACGACTTAACCTAACCAATCGTCAAGGGCGTATAGTTGACCTAACGATTGGTTAGGTTAAGTCATGATATTTTCGTTAGTTAGCCTTATAAGGCTAGTTTCACGGTAGAGCACGTATTGGAATATGGTAGATCACAGTTTCGAGGTAGAGCACATATTCGAAGAGCACCTTGCAAAGTTCATGACTCTTCTCTCGAAGTAATTTTCACGAGTCAGCAATGGAGAATTTTGAATACGAAATAATAAATTTGGTTTTCTTGTCATGCAGGTTCAATGCATGTATGGCATTTATTTCATTCCCAATAGGCTATGTTGCCAGTCCCGAGGCAATTTTGTATAGATATTTAATTCAATTAATTTATAATTTATATTTAATTAAGAGGTAAAGGTACCACATAAGTTACCATGTTGTAAGCATATATAGTTTTTTCATAATACCTATATATATATATATATATATATATATATATATATATATATATATATAACCTTTAGATCACATGAAGATCAGGGCCCCCAGCTTCGTTAGTTAGCCTTATAAGGCTAACTAACGAAAATATCACGATTTAACCTAACCAATTTAACCTAACCAATCGTCTAGGCCCTAGGGTGTACAGTTGACCTAACGAGTGGTTAGGTTAAGTTGTGATATTTTCCTTAGTTAGCCTTATAAGTCTACCTAACGAAGGCTGGGGGCCCTGATCTTCAGGTGATCGAAACTCTTTACTTCTAATTAATAAGAGGTATTTATTATTTAACGTTCATTAAAGTGTATTGTAAAAGTGTATTAAAAATCTTGTTATCGTATTTCGATACTGTTCCATTCCTTTGAAATTAAAGTTACTTAGTGGTGACTTATTATTTATTCGTGACCTTTTGTTTTAGTTTACGAGAAATAAAGAAAATTGAAAAAGTGGAGAGTGGAGACAATATTAATGGATCACCTGAAGATCATGGCCCCCAGCCTTCTTTAGTTAGCTTTATAAGGCTAACTAACGAAAATATCACAACCTAACCTAACCAGTCGTCAAGGGCGTACAGTTGACCTAACGATTGGTTAGGTTAGGTCGTGATATTTTCGTTAGTTAGCCTTATAAAGCTAACTAAAGGAGGCTGGGGGTGGCTTTCTCTCATTGATCCAATTTATTCGCTAATATACAGTATTATACATTAATAAAGAAAGACGAACTAAACTGAAATTTATTATACTATACGTAATAAAAAGTGCTCAAAAGATAATCATAATGAGGTTGTTTATTGTTGCTCAATTTATGAGTACTTCTAATGAAATTGAGCACCCTTAGGAAGTAGAGTACCCTACGAAAGTATTCTGAATTTGTGGAGAAATTTAATAATTTGAAAACTTACATCGGTGCTCTTCCAAAGGTCTTCAAATTATTACATCATCTGTTTGTACAGTTGATGTAATACCACTCTTTCTGAAATTCTAGTAATTTCATAACAATTAATGAAGAATGATTGGTAACAGATTTAAACAATGAAGAAATTAAACTTTTTATAGGTTTATAATTCTTAATTAATGTTTAGAAGGTGAATTAAATTCATGCTAAAGTCTCACCAAGCCTCGTAAACCATGTGAAAAAATTATGGATAAATCTACTGTTTGACCAAACGCTTAAAATAGTATTCGAACTACCGGTATACGAAGAACAAAAATTTGAAGATACTGAAATATCTCGGACCAAAGACTTTATAAGATGAGCTGTCTTGCAGAGAAATTTGATTTTGGAATAAAAAAAAAAATTGCTTAAAATAGCTTAATATTTCAATTATACTTGGTTAACCTTGGTTTTGCTTCCGCCCGAATTGTTCATTCTGACGAAGGTCAAGCTTATCACTCCACCTTAGATCTACAGTTTAACGTGGAATCCGAACCACACCCTACCAGCAGCCCAGCGTCTTAAACACTAGGCTACCCAGGGTATCCATTTATCTACCAACCAATTTCACTAGTGTATGGAAGGATGAACAGCTGGGTTTTGCTGCGCGCCGGCTGCCGTCACTGGGTCTCGATCCCGGGGCCGATGGATTCCTAGTCAGCGACGCTAACACTACACCGCCGAGGCGCATTACTAAACAAAACACTAAAAATTTTGCAATAAAAAATAATGTAGAAGTTTTTAATCGAAATATAAATTTCATCCTAAATATTATGACATTTTATGGGTTCAGACAAATTCATTCATAACATGATCCAACTAAAATTTCTCTCCAGAGATAATTAATCTTAGTTGTTTTCGTATCCAAAGGGCGTTTTTGAGGGTTTCTTCTAAATACGAAGTTCTTACATACAAATACAATTTTTTTTTACATAAAAATTTATCTAATAACATTGTAATGTAGAGCAAAACTATAAATACGCAATTTTTCAATAATACTCACCCAGGAGTGCCAGAAACTGGCACAGCGCTCAGGCCAACAACTAATGCGGCCCATTGCTTTAACTCCAGTGGAAATACAGGGTGATTCGTTAATTATGACACTTTCAAACTATAACTAAGATCCAATGTATTAAATTCCGTTCACGAAACTTGGCACGATTGTTGCGGAAGTATGGAAGTGTTTTTAGTCAGACAAAACATGCTTAAAATGGTTCTCTACTCCCGCCCCACTTTGCGAAATTCCCTGACGAATTCGGGAAACGTAATTTATCATGGAACAGATTTCATGTTTGTAACAGCCCCAAACATTAATATTAATGAGTGCATTTTAAGTGCAATAATCGGACTTAAATGAAAAGGGAAGAGCCAATAAAGTGGGAAACTAGAAGTTCGCTCGCCTCGCTTGAACGAATTTTTTGGGGGTTTCTGGCTGGCGTGAAAGGTAGGAGCACTAATTTTGAAACTACGAGACGAAGGTTCGAATCCCACTAGCTTTATTGCCCCCTTTCACATTAATATCAATACTTTCAGCAAATAGAATCTACAGTACGAAGCATATTCTTGAATGTAGGATTCCATAATTTGCGTGTAAAAACAAAATATTTCCAAAACTTCATTGTGGTAGTCATTATTACCTAATAAACATCATTATTATCTGATAAGCACATCGGTTTAATTCTACGAAGAACAGTGTGATGTGTACGGAAAATTCATTTGCATAACAACGAAATAGGCTTTATAACAACGCACTTATATATATATAGAGTGAATTTCACAATTAAACACTAGAAATTGCTGTACCTGATGAGGCGTATCAACATACTAAAGGTTTGGGATAATTTTATTTGCTCTTTGCTTGTGGGTATAACCTCTCCTTTCAACCTTTCGAATGTTCCGCGCGACGATTCCTCATTTCACAAGGTCAAGCTTGTCGCCCCTCCTCTCGAGTTGGCCTGGTGAAGTAGTGAGTTGGTTTCTTGTACTCTCCACCTCACATAGCCAGGTACGCCCAGCTCATCGGGGATTGTTCTGAGCCAGGCGTCTAATCTTCTTTTGAAGTTGCCCACTGCAACACCACTCGTGTTCCTTCGGTCTTTGGGCAGCTGATTAAACAGTTTTGGTCTTCTCACAACAAAACTATTTTCTTTCAGGGTTAAGGATGTTCGCCGTCAAGCCTTTAATTTGGGAACACGACACAATCTTCCTTTTCTACTTTCCACTGTTGTTTGGGGAGTTACAGGGTTCAGAGTAAGATTAGGGACTAGTTTCTCCATTATTTTTCAAGTGTAAATAATGGTGTATCTCTCTCTTCTCCTTTCCAGTGAATATAGGTTTAATTCGCGCAGTCTTTCCAAGTAGTTTAGTTCTTTGCACCCACTGATCTTGGCTGTGAAGCTTCTCCGAATCTCTTCTAGTTGTCTAACGTCTTTTTTTTATATGGGCATGTTAGGACCTTCGTTTAAAGGTTCTCAGTATCTGCTCAGTTACTCTCTTTGCTCTGTTTACTGCTATCTTATTTGTGTTTCAAATTTCGCATCATCAGTCATTACAACTCCAAAGTCTTTTGCTTTAGAATTTCTCTGAATTTCCTATCCATCTGGGGGTATAATATTCCATGGATATTAGGTCCTCCCTTTTTCCGTACCGTAACAGCTGAAATTTCTCAGTGTTAAACTTCAGAGTGTTGTCTTCCGTCCACTTGTAAATTCTGTTCATGTCTGTTTGTAGAGATCCTATGTCTTCTGGGTTTCTTATTTTTCTACTGATCTTTGTGTCATCGGCAAATGATGTTACGGTGCTGTCTCTGGTAACGTCCTCATCTATGTCAGTTAGCATGATTATGAAGAGTAGAGAAGCTAATACTGCTCCTTGTGGTACTGAGCTGAGGACCCCTGATTCTGATGAAGATGCTCCTTGTACTGTAATGACTTACTTTAGTTTTTGTATTATGATTCCATGGTCACATTTGTCGAACGCTTTGACAAAGTCTGTGTATATTACATCATAGTTTTCATTACTTTCCAGTGCATCACTAATGTTGTTGTAGTGTTCGATTAGTTGTGATAGGCATGATCTGCCTCATCGAACCCATGTTGGTTATCATTGAATTTTTTCTGAGTTTCCAAAAAGCCATAGATTTTCTGTCTAACTATTCTTTCAAATATTTTTGTGAGATGAGATGTAAGCGACACTGGCTTATAGTTTTTGGCCTCGGATCGATCTCCTTCATATACTGGGACTATGTTCGCGCTCTCCAGAATGCCCGGTATTTCTCCCGTGTCTAGTGATCGTCTCCATATCTAGTGTAGGGGCTCAGCGATTGCATTCTTACAGTTTTTGATCAGTGTGGCATTTCATTTGTCCGGTCCTGCCGCTGAGTGTGCTTTTAGTTTCCCTATAGCTTGTGTAATATCATTTGTCGTAAAGTCGAAGTCCGTTATACTTCCCCCTTGTAGTAGTTCTTCAAAGAACGCGTTTCTATCGGATATCATTTTGTCAGTTTTTGGGATACTGAAAGATGATTCGTACTGAGATCTTAATATTTCGAATACTTCTGTTAGATCTTCCGATAAAGCACTGTCTTCGTTTTTCAAAGGTCCTATAGTCGCATGGTTTTTCGACTTCCTTTTTGCAGAATTATATAAGTACTTTGAATTAACCTTTATCGCCTCTATAGCGTCACCTTCTTCTTTTTCTGTATGCTTCTCAATTAGTTCCTGTATGACGCAATCGCAAACTCTGCAGTTTATCATTTAATATTTTTCTGATGTTGTTATCTTTACAGTTACTTAGTTTTGCAGTCACTCTTTTTCTCTTTCGGAACAATGACCTCTTTTGTCTCTCGAACCTGCTTGTCTTTCCCCTTTGTTGTATTTTTGGGACATGTCTTTCCACAATTTCCAGCGCCTTCTCCTTTAAGGTCACTAGCATCTCTTCCGTTGTCTTGGCCTCGAAGATGGATTTCCAATCTATTACTTGCATACTGCATCTAACATCTTCCCAGTTTATAGCTTTGGAGTGAAAATTAAAAATTTCGAATTTGCTTCTTTCTGTTGTTCGTGTTCTTTCCTTTCTTTTTGCTTTTATATTGGTTGTTATTTCAATAATGTTGTGATCCGATATTATAGTTGGGGATATTTCGACATTATCAATTAGGTTGCTGTTTTTGTCAACACCAAATCTCGGCAGTTGTTTTTTCTTGTGTTTTCTGTTATTTCTTGTGTTAACCTAAATTCATCAGCCAGAGCTAGTAGCATTTTTACCTGCTCCTGGTCTTCCCTTATACCCCCCTTGTCCTGGTGTAAACATATTTTTTCCTCTTCTGTTATACAGGGTGTACATAAAGTCAGGATCTATTTTTGTGAAGCACTTGGAAATTATATGGAATTCAATCATAAAATGATAAAGTGGTAACATTTATTAAATAATTAAGAGTATGATTCGACGTGACGCCCATCAGTATCCCTGCACAGCTCAAATCGTTCCGCAGCATTTCTAAACACATTCTGGAGCATTTGCGGGGTTATGTTATCTGCAGCAGTTCGTATACGTGTACGTAAGTTTTCAAGACTCGTAATCTTCGTCTGATAGACGTGCGATTTGATAAAGCCCCATGCAAAGAAATCTAAAGGGGTTAAATCTGGTGATCTCGCTGGCCATGGTCTTTGGTTGCTTCCGCGTCCGATCCAGCGATTTGGAAAACGTCCATTTAGATAATCCTGAACAATTTTGGCATAGTGACAAGGAGCACCATCATGTTGACAGACGACGGGGATAGGATTGTTAGTACCGTCGTCTATCAACATGATGGTGCTCCTTGTCACTATGCCAAAAATGTTCAGGATTATCTAAATGGACGTTTTCCAAATCGCTGGATCGGACGCGGAAGCAACCAAAGACCATGGCCAGCGAGATCACCAGATTTAACCCCTTTAGATTTCTTTGCATGGGGCTTTATCAAATCGCACGTCTATCAGACGAAGATTACGAGTCTTGAAAACTTACGTACACGTATACGAACTGCTGCAGATAACATAACCCCGCAAATGCTCCAGAATGTGTTTAGAAATGCTGCGGAACGATTTGAGCTGTGCAGGGATACTGATGGGCGTCACGTCGAATCCTACCCTTAATTATTTAATAAATGTTACAACTTTATCATTTTGTGATTGAATTCCATATAATTTTCAAGTGCTTCACAAAAATAGATCCTGACTTTATGTACACCCTGTATTTCATGAATGGAAAATTAAAATCACCACAGAGAAAAATATTTGAGGTTGGAAAGCGTAGTTCTTTTACCCAGTTTCTTACCTCTGTAATGGAATCTGAGAATTTTGAGGTTGGCGTGTTAGGGAGTTTGTACATTACAATTAGTACCATATTAAATTTTTCAACTTTTGCTGCTACACATTCTACGTAGCTGTTTGAGGTACTGATAGACATTTCTGCCATATGCCTTTCGAGTGTGTAAATAGCACATCCTCCATTACATCTCACCGTCCTGTCGGCTCTGTATACAGTATATATATATATATATATATGTATATATATATATATATATATATATATATATATATATATATATATACACACACACACACACACACACATATATATATATATATAATATATATATATTATATATACACACACACACATATATATATATATATATATATATATATATATATATATATATATATATATATATATATATATATTATATATATATAATGTAAAATAACGCACTGTCGCGACGAAATATGGAGAAGGAAACCACCCTTAGGAAGAGGTAAATTTTTATTTCTTAACACCAATACAGTTTCGGCTCCTCTCGACCCCTTCTCAATTGGTAATGACCGTATAAACAGAGAGCAGAGTTCATCTACACCTGGAAGTTAATTAGCACGGATTAGCTGACTGAACCTTCCTATTCTCTTCTCAGAGGATAGTTAAGTGACCCCTCCGACCCAGCTTTGACCTGAAGGATGTACTTGTGTTTCCTGGGGATTTTTGGAGGGTAATGTTACAAAATTCTTAATTTTATTACATCCAATTTTGTTAAAATAGAATTGGCCATCGGACAGATTAAAATTTTGTATAGAGCCTATAAGACTAGATTCAACATTTCTTCGCTTAACATAATTATTAGATTTGAAAACAAAGTTGCAATTACTGAAATCTATTACATGGTTATAGTCCCTAACATGAGAGTATACCGCACTTTTTTCATTCCCCACCCTCACATCTCTCTTATGTTCATAAATTCTCCTACTGGGGTCCCTTCTCGTTTCTCCCACGTATACTTTATCAAGACATTCTTTACATGGTAATATATATACACCTGCGTCCTTCTCTTCCTTAGGTTTGTTCCTTATTAACATATCATTTATGCAGTTATTATATTTGAATGCCATATTAGTGCCTATTCTCTGACAAGTTTTCTTAAGCCCTTTCAAGTTTTTGTTATAGGGGAGGACAATGCTTTTCTTGTAATCCTTGTTTACAGTTGACCTGCCAGTATAAAAGTTTTTTCTGGCTGCCAAATGAGCGTTAAAAATTAACCATTTGGCATAATACAAATCTTTAAATACCAGGTGTCTCAAAATAGATGGAACCCATTGACATGATAATAATTTATTACTCAGAAAGTAAACTCCAAAAAAGATTACATTTCCTGGAAGCTGATATGATAACAATTAAAAACTGAAGATTTGAGGTCTCTAGATCAAAGGATACATTTATTAGAGCACATGTTCCAAATGACCGCCGTTGCGCTGCAGACACACTTGAAGCCGACGAGCGAAGTTGTCAATCACCCTGACACCCTGCACAGAGTGCAAGGGCCTCTGAAGCACCTCGTCTGGGGCTTGTGTGCCCCAGAACACATTGTTCTTGCTATTGACATACCCACTGAGCAAGAAGTGTGCTTCGTCGCTGAACCAAACATCATCAAGAAAGTCAGGATCCTCTTCGATCTTGTTCTCGAACCACCGGCACATCACAACACGTTTTGCCATGTCAGCTGGTGTGAGTTTATGCTTGATCTGGATCCTGTATGGGTACAGCTGAAGATCCTTGATCAAGATTCTTTGCACTGACGCACGTGAAAGACCCAGATCTTGGCAACGTCTTCGGATTGACTTTTTCGGACTCCTTCCGACAGAATCTCTCACCGCATTCACATTGTCAGGAGATCTTGCAGTCACCTTCCTGCCAGATCTGGGTGTTTCTGCTTTCTTGTTGAGATTGTTTACTGATCCTGTGGCTTGAAATTGTGTACCCAACGATAAATTTGGCTTTTCTGGGGATAATTGTTGAAGTTGAACTTCCTGCGAAATTTCGCTTGCACAGTTTTGAATGATTTCGTCTCCAAATAAGTAGTGACGCAAAAAATTTTTTCCTCCTTTGTCCAAGGCATTTTGATTGATAATTATTAGTTGTTATCGTCTCCTCTCTTCAAATCTGAAAAAATAGAACGAGAACATTAATATTGGCAGAATTATTAGCAGTGACATGGGTTGCATGTATATTGAGACACCCTCTATATTGTTGATTTTTTGTATCTCCTCAACATAAGAAGGTTGACAGATTCTATATGCTCTTAGGAACATTGAAGATACAACTAATGTCTTTACTTGGTCATCATGAAATAAAAAATAGTTAATGTAAGAGTTTGAATTAGTCTCCTTCCTCTACACAGACAATTTTATGTTGTAATTTTCCCTATTGATGAGAACATCCAAAAAAGGTATTTTTCTATCTCTTTCCCATTCACATTCGAACTTAAATGAGTGATGAAAGTTAATGAGTTTGGAAAAGAAGTCATTAAAATTCTTATTAGCTGGCCATACTTTGGATGTTATCATTAGGGAAAATGACAACATAAAATTGTCTGTGTATAAGAAGGAGACTAATTCAAACTCTTACATTCACTAATTTTCATTTCATGATGACCAAGTAAAAAAAATCCCATTTTTTCATTCCCCACCCTCAGAAGAGGATAGGAAGGTTCAGTCAGCTAATCCCTGATAATTAACTTCTAGGTGTATATAAACTCTGATCTCTGTTTATACGGTCATAACCAATTGAGAAGGGCGGTCATAACCAATTGAGAAGGGCTAGTGAGGAACCGAAACTGTATTACTGTTAAGAAATAATAATTTACGTTTTCCTGAAGAGTGGTTTCTTTCTCCATATATAGGGTGAGTCAAAAGTAGCGCCCGATTTCTGTCAGTTGATTGTTTGTTTGCCATTTGTATTACAGTGTACAAGAAGGTAGAAATAAATGAATGACAAGTTTATCTAACCATTTATTCGGGGAAAATTATTACGGAACTGTACCAAGCTGTTTTACTTGCAATTTTCAAAGTGCCCTCCCTCGTGATTGATGCACAATTGCAGCCGAGCAGGCACAGAGTGGCACACACGCCTGCAGAGTTCGATATCAATTTCCTCAAACTTTGCAGTGATTTCAGCCTTCAATTCCTGAATGGTACGAGGCTTTTCACGATAAACAAGGTCTTTCATGAGCCCTCAAAGAAAGAAATCTGGAGGTGTAAGGTCTGGGGAGCGTGCCGGCCACTCGATCGGACCGCGGCGGCCGATCCACTTTCCGGGAAAGTTTTCATCAAGCCACTGACGAACATGACGTCCATAATGAGGTGGAGCTCCATCTTGCTGGAAATAACAGTCCTGATCTTGTACCCTGGGCCAAAAGAAGGTTTGCAGCATATCCAGGTAAATTTCTGCAGTGACAGATCCCTCAAAGAAAAAGGGTCCAATTATCCCTAATGGAGATATGGCTGCCCAAACTGTCACGCCAGGTAAATTTACCTCCTCCTCAACTGTCACTCTTGGGTTCTCGTCAGCCAGTAGACACAATTGTGTCTGTTAATTGTGCCGTTAAGCTTAAAACATGCCTCATCTGACCACCAGATGTTGTCTAGCATCGTGTCCTCTTCGTCAAGTTTAGCTAAGAACTCTTCGCAAAATTGAAGAAGGCGGTCGTCATCTCCATCATGAAGGGCATGCAGTAAGCGTGGAATGTAAGGTTTCCATTTTATCTGGTGAAGGATACGGATAACACTTGATTGGCTCACTTCCAACTCTGCAGATAAACGGCGAGTTGACTTTTGCGGACTTTGTTCCAGTCTCCTGATGGCTTCTTCAGCCTTAGCTACATTCGTTGCCGTTTTCGGACGACCGGACTTCTTTGCAGTGGCTACCGACCCTGTTGCTTCAAATTTCTCGACAATCAATCGTATGTTTCTTCCCTGGGGTGGGTTAATATCGAATTCCTGTGCCAAACGGCGTGCCGCCATCGTTGGTTGTTCATTACATTTGTAGTAATGTTTCACGGCCGCAATGCGTTGATTCATTGAAAGGTAATTCATGGTTCAATTTGGTGCAAATTCAGTAACTTTCCAAACTCTCAGCAATAACCTGCAAAACAAAAACAAAAATAAATAAACTAAGAAAATTAATAATCTGCAAGACAATTATTAACAACATGACTTCCCAGAAAGAATCCGACAGCCGAAAAAACAGAAATCGGGCGCTACTTTTGATTCACCCGTATATATATACAGGGCGTCCCAAAAAAATGTATACACACTTTAAATAATTATAAAGGCAGTGTTTATTAAAATACATTTCATTTTCAAAATGTAATAGAATCTACAGACATTATTTAATTGTTTTGTCAACGCCTGTTTTCAAACTGACGTCCGTTCTGGTCCAGGCACTGCTGATAACGCGTAGCAATGGAATCGCAAACATCACGAAACATTTCGTTTGGTATTTGTGTGCATTCTCGTTCAATGGCTGCTCTCAATTCAGCGACTGTTGCAGGTTTTATAGCGTAGACATTGTCTTTTAAGTATCCCCATAAAAAAAAGTCTAGTGGTGTGAGGTCTGGTGAACGCGGAGGGTATTCTACGAAACCCCTTCGTCCAATCCACATCCACATCGTGCCAAGTACCACTCGCAATACTCCACTCTTCGGTCCGGATCATCTTCATTAATAGCATGGACTAATCTTGGAATGTAACTTTTCCATTGACAGCGTTTCAAAATGCGTTGGACAGACGATTCTGAAATTCCTACCTCACGACTCGCTTGCCGCACAGATTTTATTGGACTTTGGTGATACGTTTCCAGTACTCTTTCTTGCTTTGTGGGGCTTGTCGATGTCCGTGGTCTTCCGGAACGCTTCTTGTGGACATTCTGAACAGTTCCATTGGCTTCAAACTTATCTCTAATTCGAGTGATGGTAAGTCGCGTTGGTGGATCTGTTTGAAACTCCCTCCTAAACTGTCTTTGCACTTCAACTGCGTTTTCACACTTCCAGTAGCATTTTAGAATGAATTTCCTTTGTTCAAAGCTTAGTCTGACTGCCATTATTAATTCTAATGGGTTTAACTTGGAAAGAAAGAAACATCAATTGAGCTATCAGCTGTTAAAGTGTGTATACACATTTTTTTGGGACGCCCTGTATATCCCCGCAAGGGGGTTCTAAGCTCGTGCTCTTGAGTGCTCTTTGTGCTCGTTTGTACGTGCTTGTTCCTGGAGGTTTCACGTGCGCCCTCCCGGCCCTAGCACCCAAGGATGATGGGGCCCGACCCTGCAGTCCTTGTCATCCTTGGTCTTTTTCCATTTCGACTGTCCCCTCTACCCTTTCTTTTTCCTCTGTCTTTCCTCTCACTTTTTCTTTGTTTTTCCGGCCGAGATATGCCCTTTTAAATAGAGGCGAATCGGTTCTTCCCGAACTTTAAAAAAAAAAAAATATATATATATATATATATATATATATATATATATAGGTGGCAGCAACGGATTTGTTACTCGCAGTAATTTCTTCTATACTACTCTCCGATTTCTTCTTGTAGTAGATCGGAGGATTCTGGGGAACTCTCTGAAGGTTCCCAAATCTTCATGTAACGTATCGGGAAATTATTTTTCTCTATTTTAATGACTAAGTTCTCTGAAGAGAGCAAGGCTCGAAGGAGAAGACAAAAATATTTTTCACTCTATTTTACTGCTAAAATGTTACAGGTAATGCTCAGTCTCTAAGTCAGATCAGTAAGAATCAGAATGAACATTGGAGAAATTTTATGAACTTTTATATTGCATTTTTTTTACTGACATCATTATTATTTAATGCTGATCTGTTTTTGTTTTTTATTCTCAATAAGCTGATTTACTTTGCAAAACATTTAAAGACGAAACAAATATTTTTGCTGTATCAATGTCTAGACTGGTAAGCAAGAGGAAGCCATATTTTTATTTTAAACCGCATATTGACAGATCTGATGTTATCATGATCTGCCGCGTTAACTAAAAATGGAAATTGAAATATGCCTTCCCATCATGAATTACAAACAAACATGCACATGGGCAAAAATGAAAGGCTTAAGATTAAAAATTAAACGTTAAGCAAGACATGACTTCATCTTTTACAACGAAGAGAGAATGTATACAGGAAATGAACAAGATTACATTATTAAGCTAAGTCTACAAAAATGATCAAGTTGTTTAAAAAGAAATAATTCACCAATTATAAAATAGAAAGCAAATCAAAATTTTATCCAAACTCGTGTCAACGTTATACGATTTTGGACTTCATATGTCAAAATGAATATATATATATGAATAAGAATATAAGGATTATATAAATATACGAAGTATACGAATGAACATAAGAATTATATGGATGTAGGAATTATTCATTGTTCATTTTTACACACACACATATATATATATATATATATATATATATATATATGAAAATTATTTCACGAAAGTAACACGTGAATAATATTTATGATGAAAATAACCACGAATGAAAAAAGGAAACAGAATGGTGCCCAAGCGCTTTCGTCTAATGACATCCTTAGGAACACTGATGATGTCATTAGACGAAAGCGCTTGCGCACCATTCTGTGTTTCTTTTTTCCTCCGTGGTTGTTTTCATCATATATATATATATATATATATCGTTGCTAAAACACAGTAGACAAAGTACGCCCCACCGAATTTGCAATTCATAGAGTATGTGTGGAGTAAATAGAACTACATTTCGGAACACAATATTCACCATGACGAGAGATTTAGAATTAGATTTCGAATCCAAGAATGCTTACGCTGAATATTGAGTTTAGGGCAATATTCGTTTGTAATCTAATAACAAGAAGCCAATTGGAATGTCAACACTTGTTATAATCTGCTCCAGTTCAATGATTTTACCTTTGATTTAATAAACCTAGACGCATTTCTTTAGACTTACATATACATACATATACACACGCGTACATACTTTACATACATACATATATACACGCGCATATACATACATACACAAACACATGTACGTTACATACTGTATGTCTTTTAGCGATTGGAAAGTGTGCTCGGTTGCATTGATTTAATGCACTTAAAAACTTTAACTTGATGAATATGAGTAAATAATTATTTTTTTTTACAAACGTTCATGTGTGTGTGTGTGTAAATAAATAAATAAATATATATACATATATATACACACAGTGTGTGTGTGTGTGTATATATATATATATATATACAGGGCGTCCCAAAAAAATGTATACACACTTTAAATAATTATAAAGGCAGTGTTTATTAAAATACATTTCATTTTCAAAATGTAATAGAATCTACAGACATTATTTAATTGTTTTGTCAACGCCTGTTTTCAAACTGACGTCCGTTCTGGTCCAGGCACTGCTGATAACGCGAAGCAATGGAATCGCAAACATCACGAAACATTTCGTTTGGTATTTGTGTGCATTCTCGTTCAATGGCTGCTCTCAATTCAGCGACTGTTGCAGGTTTTATAGCGTAGACTTTGTCTTTTAAGTATCCCCATAAAAAAAAGTCTAGTGGTGTGAGGTCTGGTGAACGCGGAGGGTATTCTACGAAACCCCTCGTCCATCTCCCAGTCCACATCTCGTGCCAAGTACCACTCGCAATACTCCACTCTTCGGTCCGGATCATCTTCATTAATAGCATGGACTAATCTTGGAATGTAACTTTTCCATTGACAGCGCTTCAAAATGCGTTGGACAGACGATTCTGAAATTCCTACCTCACGACTCGCTTGCCGCACAGATTTTCTTGGACTTTGGTGATACGTTTCCAGTACTCTTTCTTGCTTTGTGGGGCTTGTCGATGTCCGTGGTCTTCCGGAACGCTTCTTGTGGACATTCTGAACAGTTCCATCGGCTTCAAACTTATCTCTAATTCGAGTGATGGTAAGTCGCGTTGGTGGATCTGTTTGAAACTCCCTCCTAAACTGTCTTTGCACTTCAACTGTGTTTTCACACTTCCAGTAGCATTTTAGAATGAATTTCCTTTGTTCAAAGCTTAGTCTGACTGCCATTATTAATTCTAATGGGTTTAACTTGGAAAGAAAGAAACATCAATTGAGCTATCAGCTGTTAAAGTGTGTATACATTTTTTTGGGACGCCCTGTATATATATATACACACACACTAATTGTCTTAATTGTATTTTTGGATATTCACGAAAAGTTTTAAGCTTTACCTAAAATTTTGTAGTACATACTGTATGTAAATTTTTTTAAATAACGGAATGGATATAGACATAAATTTCTCTTGACTGGTTAGGTTTGAGTAATAGTGATTTGGACTAGAAATTACTATTTTCAAACATGCATTAAAACGTTTAATATTTCTTACATGTATTTATTTTCAAGGTATTTGATGACACGATTGATCAAAATGTCTTCTACGTGTTTCCAAGTACTGTATTTGTGGTTTTAAAATCTCAAGCATTAGTAAATTAATGGTTAGGGGATTTGTGTGTAATACAAAAGTATTTCCATTTGACTACGAACGTGTTACAGAACCATTCAGCATTTATAAAGTCTTAAGAAATGTTCAGTACTGGATTAAAGGAGAGCGTAACGAAAGAACAGAACCTATACCGAATCAATGAATCAACGAAAGAATGAGATAACTATCGGCAAAGGAAGAAAGAAGACGCGTCCCAAACATTTAATGCGGTGATTCTCAACCGTTGGTCCGCCGAATTTGCAGAAGGAATAAGCACTGAGTAAAGGAATAAAGTAAAGGAATTTGCAGAAAAAATAAAAATTCAGTAAAAACAAATACAACAAATGCAACCAACCGATAGTTTGAGTGAAGTGGTATTGACAGCGATTTGGAGTGTTGAAAGACATATTCGTCGAGGAACATCACTTCACGGTTTTCCAAGTGTTTTGGGCTTAGATGTTGCCACAGATTTGTGCCACGCGTCATATACTCGTATGCATCCAAAACCAACAGAGGAAGAGACAAAAAGTTCTTCCCAGGATACAGTTTTGAAAAAAAGTTCGCCGAAAGAAAAAAATTCTGAAAAGTCTAAAAAATTACTAATTAGTAATATCTTGTTTTTCTTTTGATATGTTATTCATTTTGGTAACAGTAATAAAATGTCAAGAACAAAACTCGGTCACCACTAACTAGCAATTTTTTATACTTTAGAAATTGTTTCTAGACGAACTTTTTACCGAAACCGTATACCTAAACCACCTGAAATAAACAGTACTCAACCACATTTTAGATCGGTTATAATGTTAACTGTTAAAACTATGCCCTTGTCCCTTTTCTGGGAACTCTGAAGAAAATTTAACTGGTTTGTTCAAATATTAACTATATCATAACACTAAAACTCACTGACTTTGACAAAACCTATGTTGGCTCTTCATGAAGCTCATGGTAAAGCCACTAGAGTTTTCTCATTGTATAAGTTGCTCGGAGACACTAGCACTAGACCTCAGACATTAACGGACTGTTTTATCCGTTTTATATGGTATATCACATCTGTATTACTAGGGTATTCAGTCTATTTGTTTTTGATAGGATAAAAGAAATACCAGCATAGTGTTGTTGATAGCGTAATATACTAGTGTATATATATATATATATATATATGTGTGTATATATATATATACACAGGGTATCCCATAAGTCCGGCATCATAGGAAAAATAATAAAAAAAGGCAAAAAAAAAGCTTTTATTTACAGAACGTGCTCAATATGTCCACCATTGTTTTCAATACACAAATTCAGACGTGATACCCAGTCAGCAAGCACACGGTGAATGATGTCAGGAGTAATGGTGTTACATGCCCCAATAATGCGTTACTGCAAATGTTCAACACTCCTAATTTTCTCTGCGTATACCAGCGCTTTCAAGTGGCCCCAGAGATTAAAATCTAGTGGCGTGAGATCTGGGCTTCTAGCTGGCCATTCCACAGGCCCTCGACGTCCTATCCAATGACCAGGGAATTGTTGGTACAGGGATTCCCTTACTTGGGTGCTGTAATGTGCAGGAGCGCCGTCTTGCTGGAACCATGTTGGGAAATTTCCTTCTTCGTTCAAGACACTGGGAAATGCTTCTTCCTTGAGTATAGGTAGGTAGGTGCCTCTAGTGACATGTTCATCGAAAAAGAGGGGGCCTATGATGCGATCCTTCCAAATGCCTCGTCACTGAACAGAATGGTGGACGGGAAATTGGCATCCCGAGCATAAATTATGGTTTGTAGAAATAGAAAAATATGAATTTCTCCTATGATGCCGGACTTATGGGACACCCTGTATATATATATATATATATTTCTGAAAAAAAATCCGTTATAATCTAGAAACTAAATAAATATCCATAAAATCTTATCTAAATCTAATTTATTTTATCCTCATGAGTATCGAAAAAGTTAGGTATTGACCGCAGCAAAGAGACCACTCACGATATACTCGAATACAAAAGGTATTCAGAAATACTGGTTAGTTTGAAATCTACGCATAACAAGCATAATATTTAATTTCAAAGATAATTCTGAAGTTGTACGAAATCTCATTTTATGACTGTGCGCAGGGCCGTTTCCTCCAATAGGCGAAGTAGGCGACTGCCTAGGGCCCCGCTTCAAAAAAGTGTAGGAAGCAAAATTTCTGAAGGATACGATAGGGATTGAACTCGAAACAATCTTTGTATTTATTGAGCGAAATGTTTTTAAAAGTGTAAAAATGTTTTTGTTCAAAGTATTGCGGTGTTAATTATGTTTAAAAATTACAACAAAAGCAACACTAACTTTCAATGGAAATTTTCATTTTGGCAATGCAAATTTGGCTTATTGTGTGCAATGCTAGTTATAGGCAAATTCTTTAAAATAAATGAAAAAAGTTAGTAACCATTTCTCTCTCTCTCTCTCTCTCTCTCTCACATATATATATATATATATATATATATATATATACACAAAAAATCAGCATGATCGCGCTGCCTCATGGATATATATATATATATATATATATATCACCTTATACGTATATAAGGCAGATGTTTTGATGCATATCTGGCAAATGATCAGCTAATGGGGTTGGGAGCCCCCAACAAATTTTGTCTAGGACCCCAAAAATGCTAGAGGCGGCCTGACTGTGCGACTGTATTGATCGTAGTTAATTTAATTACTTAAAGTTATTTAGATAACTACATTAATTATATAACATAATGTCATATTTAAGATACAGAATGTTACACGGAAATAAAAGCCACAATAAAATAGGAAGTTGTTTCGTGTTTTATTCCAGTATCAATCGTTTTTAATATTCTATTTCCGTTTGAGGAAGTATCTGACAGCCAATTGCCTCTCATAATAACAGAAAAATGCACTGGAAACCGAATTAAAACTTTGTGATTTTCATTACTTATATTTACATAAAAGAATTTCCGATAATGAAATGGTCTCTCATAATGACGAAATAACGCATTTTAAAGCAGGGTTGGACTAATTGAACCCAGCCCGATTATCCCCAGTGCCTTTTATCAGACTAACCATTCTTGAAAACAAAGAAATTTGAAAAACAAAAAAGTCACACCTGCTGGAAGGGGCGAGTGTGTTACTAAAGCCTTCCCTGGTTCTCCCTTAATGTGTATACTAAATTTGGCGCAGATTACTCAAGCCGTTTAAGGGCATATAAACGAACAGTCATTATTGTCCCGTAGACACACACACACACACACACATATATATATATATAGTATATATATATATATATATATATATAGATAAATGAATAAATATAATAACTAATAAAGAAAGGAACATGATATTTAACCCCTCTCCCCACTAAAAAAACCCTCAAGTTTTTATTTTTTTCTGGGAAAAACGAATTTTTCAGGCTACAATAGTCTTCTTCAAAGAAACTGGGGTTTTTTGCCAACCCTGTTTTAAGGCGACGTGAACGTCCATGATTTACATAACGAATGTTTGATTTCCAATAATGAATATTTTCATAACAGCAGAATAAAGCATTGTAAAAGGACGTAAACAGCCATGAATTACAACCTGAAAAAAAAGAAACATTGAAGCCACAACATTTCAACGGAGATGAGAATCGAACCACAAAACGATTTCAGAACCATTTCTGTTACTATGTAATGTGCACAGCATCAACAGACATTTGGTCGCAGCTTTAAATCCTTGAGTGCTTTCAAGATTTGTGCCTCTGATGGCAATAACAGATTTTCCTAAAGGCTTTTATTACATGCTTACTTTAGTCTAGGATTGTTATCAAGCAGAAGATCACAATTCCACCAATCCTTGAATAAATCTCTCTTTCATCATCATCATCATATATATATATATATATATATATATATATATAAAATTTAGTGGTGGACCAGATATCCGCATCCGCATCATTTTTAACATCCGCATCCGCACTTCTGACTGAGGATATTACGTCTAATAAATTATGCAATTTACAATTAAATTAGCTTATAAAATAGCTTATAAGGCCCAGTCATGCACATTTCATGTAAAGTATTAATTAATAAACAAACAAATATATAAACCTAAAAATATAAATACGTGGTAACACAGAAAATTGAATAAAACTTGTTTCATTGAATTTTCTGTGGCTGAAACTCTTGAGAAAGTTATTATTTTTATCATAATGAAAACATTAATATTAATTTTAATTCTTATGCATCGCCTGCCATAATAGTAATATCACGAAATTTGAAAAATTATGTCATATATTCATAATTCTATATTATATTAATAGATTAACTAAATATCCGCATCCGCAGATATTGAAATTAAAGATTCGCATCCGCATCCGCAGATGTTGAAATACTGACATCCGGTCCACCACTAAATTATATATATATATATATATATATATATATATATATATATATATATATATATATATAATCCCACAAGCAATTGCCATTAGGTAATTACTTTTAGAATTTTTAATTTACTTTTCATTTGCAATTTTTCTAAGAAACGTGTCACTTTTATGACTTCACACACACACAGAGTCTACGGTGGTTTGAAAAAATTTAATTTAATGAAACATACTGAAAAAGATGCCCAAGTAGTCACTGATTAAGGAATAAGTCATATCTTTTAGAAATATTAATTTCGGTGCTGGCAATTATGAAAAAATAAATTGCGAACAAAGGCCACAAAAGATTCTTTTTCTTTTTCGCCTCACAGGTATGAGGATCTCAACAATAAACTCAATTAATGCCAATGTCTATCAAAAACCATTAATAAACATTGTTTTTGCTTATTTTAAAATGTTGTTGTTGTTGTTATTTAGCCGATTAGCTCACCCTGATCGAGCAAGCCGGCGGCACGCAGGTAACCGATCGCCCTCTCCGGAGTGGACCAGAGGTTCAGCGCACTAGTGATGTTGTGTTGTGTTCGTTGTTGTGCTAGAGCGGTACAGTCTGTCATAATGTGTTCAATTGTTTGTGGTGTGTCCTGGCACAGGTGGCAGGTGTCGTCTATGGAGTAGTCTAGTCTGTGTTTATATGTCCGTAAGTTGGGGTGATGTCCACATCGGAATCGTGCTAAGTTAACTCGATCCGATCTGCTCAGGCTGATCTCTGACCTGTTAATGGGTGGCGGCTTCGCACCTAGGACCGCATTCGGACCGAGTCGTGTCAGTGCTTTGTGGGTTAGGTGTGTGTGTATGTGTTTTCTGTACTGTGTGATGTCTGTGGGGCGTGGTATGGAATGGAGTATTTGGTTATAATGTCTCTCTGGTGTTACCTTAATGGTGCGAGGTGTTGGTGCATGATTGTACATGTAGTGGCAAGGGTGTTGTGGGTTAGTTGTCGCTGCTGCCATGAATTGTGTTCCCCTCATGTCTAAATGTTCCCTAACTTTCAGTATTTTTGTTTCTGTGTGCAGGTGTTCTATTGGTGTTGTTTGAGTGCATCCTGTAATGATACGAAGTGCGTTGTTTTGTATTGTCTGTAAGGTGTTTATGTATGTGTTTGAGATAATGGGTGCCCAGCATGGGCTAGCATAGTCCATAACTGAGCGAATATATTGTTTGTATATGAGTGATGTTGTTTCCTGCTGGTGTCCAAAGTTCGTGCCTGTTAGTACCCTAAGCGTGTTAAGTCTTGATGTACATTTGTTTTAATGTCCTGAATGTGGTTTGCAAAAGATAATGATGTGTTGGATGTGAACCCAAGTATTTTGGTCCTGTGAGTGTGTGGAATGTTGATGTTGTTTAGTGTAAGCTGTGGAATTACCTGGTGTTCTTTTGTTGCTTGTAAGCAAGGTGATGGTTGATTTTGTGGGCGCTACTTTGAGTCTATTGTGTGTGAGCCAGTCTTGTATACTGTTTATGTATGTTTGTAGGTTATTTGTAGCGGTGTCGATGTTGTTGTGGGTGGATGTTAGAGTGATGTCATCTGCATATGATGATAAGGTAAGCTTGTTATCAATGGGTGTTGGAATGTCATGCATGTATAAGTTGAAGAGTGTTGGTGAGAGAACCGAGCCTTGAGGGACCCCGTTCGGAAAAAGCTTGTTTTTGGATGACTTGCCATTAAATGTGACATGTGAGTATCTTCCTGAAAGATAGTTGCTCAGCTACCCTTTGGTGTTATTGTGCATGTTTGTGTTGAGTATTTTGTTTATGAGAGGGAAGCGTGGGATAGCATCAAATGCTTTACTAATGTCTATTGTTGCTAATAGTGTACGTTGAGCTGGTCGTCTAGAGTTGATGCCATCCTTGATGTGCTGCGTAAGGTTAGTGATTAATGTCGTGGTTGAGTGGTGAGGTCTGAATCCATATTGAGTAGGCGATAGTGGAATGTGTGGGTTGGTGATTTGTAAGATTAGTCTTTCTGTTACTTTGGAAGGTGTGCATAGTAAAGTAATGGGTCTATAGGAAGCTGGTTCTGTTGGATTTTTGTTTGGTTTGAGTAGTGTAATAATTTTACCTTGTTTCCATATGTCAGGAATAATACAGTGTTGGTATGAATATGTGCTGATATTTGTGAGAGCTAGTATTCCTTGTGGGCCCAAGTGTTTAAGGTGTATGTTAGATATGTTGTCTGGTCCAGTAGCCTTCGAATTCTTAATGTTTTTGATGATCTTGGTGGTCTGGTCTGTATTGAAGGGTGTAATGGTCATGTGGAGTCTGTAGGTTTTCTGGTGTCTGGCTGTTTGTCTGTCTGTGTGTTTCTGGTTGTTGTCTCTGTTTAAGTGACTTATCTTTGTGTAGTGATTAACTAGAATGTTAGCTTGTTGTGTGTATGTTGGGATATTATTTTGGCTGCGACAGATAGCCGCGTGTGAGGTGTGAATGCCGCTGTTAGAGTGGGTAATGCTGTTTATAGTCTTGTATAGCCTGGATGTATCTGTGGAGTGGTTTAGTGTTGTTATGAATTCCCTGAATGTTTCTGTTTGTTTTTCTTTGAGTTTGTTGTTTATTTCTGTGTTGAGCTGTTGTATCTGCTGTTTTATGGCTTCTGTATGTGGTGTTTGTGTGTTATATTTGAGGTTGTTACGTTGCCTTATGAGGTGGGCTATTTCTCTAGTCCAGGGGTTCCCAAATTGTGTTCCGCGGAACACTTCTCACGGTATACAAGTGTTCCGCGGAACACCAATTTGGGAACCCCTGCTCTAGTGTAATTTGGGTTGTATTTCCTAATGTTGCCCTTGGGTATGTATTTGTTTGCATTATTGATGATCTGATTAAATATCTTGAGTGTTGTATTGATGCTTATGATGGGTGTGCTGTTTAATGTGGTGAATTGTTCCCCAGTCTGTATTTTGAACTGTTCCCAATCAGCTTTCTTGTAATTTCTGTAAGTGTGCCTAAGGCTGTTGGGGCAAAGTGTAGAATGTGTTGTAATGATGATGGGCAGGTGGTCTGATGACAGTTATTTTTCTGTTCTCCATTGTGTATGTGTTGCTAGTGAGGGGGAACAGAACGTTATGTCTGGGGAGGAGTTTGAGTATCCTGCTTGATGTGGTATGTGTGTATGTTCTTCTGTATTGTCAAGAATGAAGAGGCTGTTTAGTTGTGTGGCTATGTTGGCGCCTCTGGTGTTGTTTTGTTTGTGTAGGTACCAACTAGTGTCTTTGGCGTTGAAGTCTCCTCCTAAGATGACATTAGTGAGAGAGGCCAGATTGTGTAGCTGTGGATTGTAATTGGCTGGCACCTGAGGTGAACTATCTGGTGGGATGTAAATGTTGATTAGTGTGGTGTTGTGTTTTGCGCGTGTTTTAATGTTAACTGCCTGTATTTCTATTGTGTTATCTGCTTGGATTGTGTTTGTAATGTTTTGGGTAGCATCAGTGTAGCTAATGCTTTTACGTATGTAAGTGATAAGTCCACCCCCGTTACCCCCAGTACGATCTTGACGGATCGCCGTGAAGTCAGGGATGGTGGGTGTTTTGTGTGTGCGTTTTAGTTTGTTTTGTTTCTTGTATAAGTGCTATGTGAATGTTTTGTTTGTGTACGAATTCCCTAAGCTGCATGATTTTGTTTGTGAGGCCATCTACGTTGTACTGTAATATGTTAATATTATACTTCTGTATGTGTCTCATGGTGCTATTGTGTCTATGTCTTTGTGTATGGTGACGTGTAAGTTGTAGTGGGGCCTGGATTAGTCTTAATGTCGCCAGAGAGTAAGAGTAGTTCTGGGAGCACGCAATTGCTCCCTGTATTTGAAAAAATAGCACGCTGAGAATAGGTCCGGCCCCGGGAGCCGATCGGCACTCTGACCGTGCCACGCAACAGGCCGTCGACTGCCAGTCTGGCCAACCGTAGACAGCCCACTGCACGGAGATTTGAGGAAGTTTGGCCACCAGCGCGTTGATGTTTTGGTTTGACGTCATCTCTTCTTCGCGTTGACGTGTCCGCGCTGGAGGATGCAGCCACTGTTAGAAGCTTCCTCGTCAGCTGCTAACACTTTTTTCACGTTGTTCTAGCTACCTGTTCAGAGGTTTTTTATAAATAAATCTCAATTTTCTGCTCAAAACGGCTCTTTCTAATTTTAAATTGATTAGTCAAGGAAGGAAGATGTTGACTTCTATTTTGCAGCAACAGTTGATGATATTTATGTTACTTTACTGATTAATGATAAGTAAGTTGATAAGTAATGCTCATTTTAAAATGTAGGACCCATATGTGTTTGACCTATCATGTGTATTTGTGTGCCTACATGTGTATTTGTGACCTATCATTTGTTTGACCTACCATGTGTTTCCTGATTCAGCATTTTATTTTATTTTGTTTCAGATTAATAGCATAGTTTGCAATGGCCTCTTCTGGTATAACAAGAGAAAAAGTGAAGCATTCTTTTTTCGGAACGCCAGCAGAGCTTCCTGGCAACCAACTTCCAACTTGTGAGGATGTATTCAAAGCTTATCTTAAACATAAGCTCATTACTGCAACATTTAGCATTCAGAAATACGCTGAAATTATCGCGGAAGAAGTGAATGATATATATATCCGTGCTTGCATTCCAACAATCGACTTCAAAAGCATAGTAATTAAGGTAGAGATTAATTGAGAATGGACAAGAACTTAGAAAATATCCCATGAGTAAAAGATCTTCCAGCATTTATCAAAGTAAATGTGATTCCTTCAGAAATTTATTTGACATATGTTGCTACAAGTGCTATGCCTCCTGTTCTCGTAAAAGAAGTGTGTAAATGCGCTAAGGCGGAGAAAATCCCGAATGATGAATGGGAGTTCTGGATTGATCAACATACTGAGCGAAAAATGATTATAGTTAAGTTGGATAAAGTGAAAACTTCAAAACTACAACAAATGGAAAAAAGAAAACATAAAAGACAATTCTTTAAAGATAAACAAGAGTTTTGTCCAGGAAATGCAGTTGAATCCTTGTGATATTGGTGAGATCAGCTCTGAAAGTGAAAAAGGTCATCAAAATGAAGATTTCGAATTGAGCGAGTAGAGTTAGATACAGAAGCTAGCACTTCTCAAAATCGTCACTAATATCCAGAATTATGCAAGGCAGTTGATCGATGCAAAACAAGCAATTGTAATGCTTGTTTAATTGCTAATGCTGTCTTAAAAGATCTTAATCTATTATCTGAAAATAATACGATTGATCCCAGTAAACTACGTCATCAAAGAACCTTGTGGAGAAGCATGAAGAACAGAATAAAGGAATAGTTTGCCTTGGATTTAATGGAAAAAATTATAAAACTCTTTCAAGAGTGGAAGAATGTCAGTGGATTTTGAATGAAAACCACTGTGTTAGTTTCATTTCTAGGAAACGAATATATTGACCATGTTGCTCCTGAAAGTGGAAGGGCAAGTGATATTGCTAAAGAAATTATATCAGTAATTAGTGACACCAGCTCTGCATCGACTTTAAAAGCAGTAGTTTGTGATGCAACTAATGTAAATACAGGTAAATCAAATGGAGTAATTAGAAAACTAGAGCGGACATTGGGAAGACCATTACAATAGTTTATTTGCTTACTTCACACTAATGAGCTTCCCTTGCGAAAATACCTGGAAGTTCTTGACGGGCAAACGACAGGACCAAGAAGTTCACAGGGCAAATCGGCAAGGATCTGAACTTTGATCCAAAGAACAGACCAATTGCAAAATTTCCACCTCTCGCTGGAAAAGTGATGGACTTACCAGAAGAGGTGCTAGCAGATGTCAGCAGTAACCAGCAATACCTCCATAAGGCGTGTTTGTCAATTCAAAACGGTCATGATAGAGGTCCAGCTATCAAATTGTTAGAAACTGCTCAACCTGGGTCTCTCAATAATGCACGGTGGCTGACAAAAGCAAATCGTCTCTTACGTTATTACATGTTGCACGAAAAACCATCAGAGACACTTCAAAGGATTGCTCATTTTATACTGAACTTCTATGCTCCTGCATGGTTCTATATCAAAGCAAACTGATCTTGCCAGGATGGGGCCAAAAACGTTTTCTTCATGATTGAGCTCTATCAAAAACTACATACAATCAACCAAGGCATTATTCGTCCTGGGTTACAAGCGAAAAGGAGTGTTATACAAGGTGGAATTCGAATGTTTGACAATAAATCCATCAGGCTCAACTTCTCAGCTTCGACCTACATGGATATGATTGATTGGGACGAAATGGATATTACTGTTCCTTCCTTACGCTCTGATGTTATAAGTAGCGCTGATGACTGCCAAAAACCCATAATTCTTGACACATACCCGTGTCATTCCCAGGCAGTTGAAAGAAATGTGAAGGAAATCTCCTCTGCAAGTGAAAACGTCTACGGACATGGGCCCGCTTTGGAATTATTATTCTCAGCAAGAAATCTCGGCTAGAGAATCCAAAAACGGAAAGAAAGTTAGATTTTAAGTGAATCAACAAGAGGATAGCAGTTACACTTCATATAATTTAGTGATGAACACATGTTTTGGTTTATAAAAGGAAATATTGTTAAATTTTTAACCTAACTAAATTTGCTTAAAAATTTTGCCTTTTCTTCAAAATTGAGGTCAAAATTGCGAGAATGCACATATTCATAGGCTATAAAAGTTGATGTTTTTATGATAAGTGGGTACGAGAGCACCTTTTCAGCCATGTTTCATACTCACAACTTGAGTTCGATATATTTTCGCCGCGCCCTAACACACACACACACACACACACACAAACAAGCACACACGATAGGGAGAGAGAGTTACAGTTACAGACTTACAGGCTAACAAAGACTCTAAGATCCACTCTGGGTTAGAAATAGCAATGAAAAAAAGTACACTGAAAACTTATTCCACGCTTACAGTCATAGACGCGGAAAGCTTTCACACAGAAATAGTAGTAACAATAAAGTAGAGAACAGACAAGGCTCTCTCCCTCCTCCGCCAGCCACTGCTGACAGGAAATAGTGGTGAAAGAAGATTTATAGGAAAGTAAGAAAAAGTATATATGAAAAGAATAGTTTCAGAGTCCATTCACACCATGCATATTCAATTACGCACGGTGTATTCAATTGCGCATGAGACGACAGCAGAAAATAAGGAATAACATGAACACTAAACTACGAATCTAATCTACACCATTCATATTTTTTTTAAGGAAATATATATATATATATATATATATATATATATATATATATAATATATATATATATGTATATATATATATACAAGAACGTGCTCGTAATAAGTCTTTACTTCCGTTTTATCCGAACACCACAAACCTTCGCATCTCAAGGGAACTAATGATTCTACCATTATTACACACACACACACACACACACACACACACACACACACACACACACACAGGAAAGGTCAATACTTCGGGAGGTGATAGTATTGGTCATTGTGAGAAAAAAAGTTCATATGAACATGTGTCTAATTCTGAATGGTTACGGAGATAGAGCTGTTTGAATCTACAAATACAAAAGCATTGTTAATGGTAATCAAGAAAGAGGAACCAATTACTGTTTCTAACATTTAATGTTTAAACATTGGCATTTTGAATGGTATCAGATAAAGAAATAACAAATTTGTTACAGTTTACAATACGTTTTCGAAAATCCCACCGTCAACCTCAATGCACTTTGCAACTCGTGTGCGAAGATCGCGTGTTGTTCGTCTGAGTTGATCTTGACGTTCCTTTATGAGGGCAGCAGCATCCAAAATGCGCGTGAGCAATTCGTCTCGTGTATCACCTTTCTTTTGTAAACTTGACTTTTCATCCACCCCGACAAACAATAATCTAACGGAGAGAGGTCTGGAGACCTTGGTGGCCATTGAATGGGACCACCGCGGCCGATCCATCGACCAGGGAAAGTTTGATTTAGGTGTTGCATCACCAGACGGGTAGAATGTGGAGGAGCTCCGTCATGCTGAAAGTACATACCAGCGCGTGTAGCCAAAGTAACATCCTCCAATAGTCCTGGCAATTCATTTTGCAGAAATTCTAGGTAACTTTGTCCTGTAAGACGATTCTCTAAAGTAACAGGGCCAATCAGCTGATCATCAATAATACCGCACCACACATTGGCAGAGAAGCGATGTTGAAAATTTGTTTCCACAGTGGCATTTGGATTTTCGTCTGACCACCGATGAGAGTTACGAGTGTTGTTGATACCGTCACGGGTGAAAGTAGCTTCATCGGTGAACAGTATTAATCGAAGCAATCGGCGATTAGCATTTACCCAATGACAAAATTCCAGTCGCATGGCAGCGTCTCCTGGTTGAAGGTGTTGGTACACGCTGTACATGATATGGATGCAAGCCTTCCTCACGTAATGTTCGCCATACTCTTGTGTGTGGTACACCGAGACGTGTAGAAATTCTTCGTGAGCTAGTAGTAGGACTACGCTCTACCAACTGAAGAATGTTTTCCACTTCATCCACATCTTCTTGACCTTCACGTTCAGATGAAACATGAGCGCTAGGAAGTGTACCAATCTCACGCAATGTGTTGAAAACCCTGGTTAACACTCTTCGATCCGGAATTCTGCGTTTCGGAAACCGTCGACGGTACTCTGCAACAGCAGCTGTTGCACTTCCATCGCAAAAACCGTAGACATACACCATATCTGCATATTCGGCATGTGTGAAGGTGTGTGGCATTCTTAACACTGCTTGAAACACGAAACAATGTCACTCACAACAGTCAGCTGTCGATTGGCTTATGTTACATGCTTACATTACAGCTTACATGGTTCAAAGTTATAGGGGAGGGAAGGGGAAGAAGAGCTGCGCGCGCATCAGATTCAAACAGCTCTATCTCCGTAACCATTCAGAATTAGACACATGTTCATATGAACTTTTTTTTCTCACAATGACCGATACTATCATCTTTCCCTCCTGAAACACCCTGTATACAGGGCCTATCAGAGGGTGGATTAGGAGTGCCATTTGGCCTGGGCCTCAAGCTTAAGGGGGGTCTCAAATTTAGAAACTTTCAGGTTTCAATATAATATTTGGAATGAAAGTAATAATTGGATTTAGCTATGGGCCTCTCTGGACCTCTGAGAGGGCCTGGGTATATATACAGTATATACATAAGTACATATACTGTGTATATATATATATATGGTACCCGGTCGATTCGCCGACGGACGTTTTGCCGACAGACATTTTGCCGACGGACGTTTCGCTGAACGGATGATTCGCCGACGGCTGTTTCGCCGAACGGACGATTCGCCGAACGGACGATTCGCCGAACGGACTGTCATTAATATTTCTATGACAAAATACACACACATGTTATTAAAGGTTATTATTAAATGTTATTGAATTATTTTGTTAAAATATTAAATTATGTTAAATTGACAGTTATAGATGCTTGACGTAAAAACATAGATACCTTTTTTAAATAAATTTATATCGATAATACTATATAAAATGTTTATATATATATATATATATATATATATATATGTTAAACACAGACCGTGCATGGAACAAGGAACTCTTCTGGGAAAATTAAATCCACTATAGTCCGAATAAGTAATGGTAAATGACAAATACCATAGTTTTTTTCCTTTTTCATGATTTTAGCCCGACGTGGGCAACGGGTCTCTCGCAAAGAGATCCCATAAATATAGCTTCCCTCACCAGCTATCTGCAAAGCAGACAGGACGTGAATGCAACGAGTCTTTTACTTATATAGAGGTTCTGAGTGTAGGGATCTAGGCTTGCTTTAAACCCTAGATCCACGTCCCAAAGCTGGATCCTGTCTGCTTTGCAGATAGCTGGTGAGGGAAGCTATATTTATGGGATCTCTTTGCGAGAGACCCGTTGCCCACGTCGGGCTAAAATCATGAAAAAGGAAAAAAACTATGGTATTTGTCATTTACCATTACTTATTCGGACTATAGTGGATTTAATTTTCCCAGAAGAGTTCCTTGTTCCATGCACGGTCTGTGTTTAACATATAATGTTCTCAGGGAACCATTCTGAGTTTGTGTGTATATATATATATATATATATATATATATCGGTGTATATTGTATAATTTAAAACTTTCGTTTTAGACCATGGAATTCACTTTGACGGTATCCGACGAATTTGTCTACAACAATTTGTCTAAAGATACAATTCATCTACAACAATTTGTCTACAACAATTTATCTACAACAATTAGTCTACAGATACAATTTAACTACAATAATTTGTCTACAGATACAATTTGTCTTGAGAAACTATTACTAATAGTATTTAAAAAAATGACGATTGGTTAGGTTAAGTCGTGATATTTTCGTATGTTTTAACAGTAAACTAACGAAAATATCATGACTTAACCTAACCAATCGTCAAGGGTGTACTAACTTTTTATGGCCTTTCTCTGAATCAATAAATTGAAGAGGCATTGTGGGCTACTGAACAGTGAACAATGTAAAAGTTCCAGGATGACTGCAATTTTAAGTGCGAAAACCTGACATAAGTTACTAAGGTTTAAAAAAGGCAACAAACGAACAAACGTTTCAGAATAGCTTAAACTTATAGTTTAAGCTATTCTGAGACTTAAATTATAAAAGTTAACTAATTTTCGTATTTAAATTATATTTGTTTTTTTATTAATGACAGTCCATTCGGCGAATCGTCCGTTCGGCGAAACAGCCGTCGGCTCAATGTCCGTTCGGTCAAATGTCCGTCGGTCATCTGTCTGGCCACGGATAAAGCACTGTCTTCGTTTTTCAAAGTTCCGATAGTCGCATGGTTTTTCGACTTCCTTTTTGCAAAATTATAGAAGTACTTTGAGTTAACCTTTATCGCTTCTATAGCTTCTATAGTATGCTTCTCAATTAGTTCCTGTATGACGCAATCGATACTCTGCAGTTTATTATTTAATATTTTTCTGATGTTATCTTTACAGTTACTTAATTTTGCAGTCACTCTTTTTCTCTTTCGGAACAATGATCTCTTTTGTCTCTCGAACCAGCTTCTCTTTCCTCTTTATTGTATTTTTTGGACATGTCTTTCCACAATTTCCAGCGTCTTCTCCTCTAAGGTCACCAGCATCTCTTCTGTTGTCTTGGCCTCGAAGATGGTTTTCCAATCTATTACTTGCATGCTGGATGCAACACCTTCCCAGTTTATAGCTTTGGAGTGAAAATGAAAAATTTCGAATTTGCTTCTTTCTGTTGTTCGTGTTCTTTCCTTTCCTGTTGCTTTTATATTGGTTGTTATTTCAATAATGGTGTGATCTGATATTATAGTTGGGGATATTTCTACATTGTCAATTAGGTTGCTGCTGTTTGTGAATACCAAATCTTGGCAGTTGTTTTTTCTTGTGTGTTCTGTTATTTCTTGTGTTAACCTAAATTCATCAGCTAGAGCTAGTAGCATCTTTACCTGCTCCTGGACTTTCCGTGTGCCCCCCTTGCCCTGGTGTACATTTATATTTTTTCCTCTCCTGTTATATTTCATGAATGGAAAATTAAAATCACCACAGAGAAAAATATTTGAGGTTGGTGAGTGTAGATCTTTTACCCAGTTTCTTACCTCTGTAATGGAATCTGAGAATTTTGAGGTTGGCGTGTTCGGGGGTTTGTACATTACAATTAGTACCATATTAAATTTTTCAACTTTTGCTGTTACACATTCTACGTAGCTGTTTGAGGTACTTATAGTCATTTCTGCCATATGTCTTTCGCGTTTGTAAATAGTACATCCTCCTCTACGTCTCACTGTTCTGTCGGCTTGGAAGATGTTATAGTTGTCAATTTGTATTTCTTCTTTGTCAATACAGAACTCATAGTTTTCACAGTTCGCCTGGCAGTCCTTTAGACGGGTTTCCTGAGACATGCAAAATCTGCTCCGGTTTTTTGCACGAGTCCTTTCAGGTGTAAAATTTTGTCCGGGGAATGGTTTAAAAAAAGGAGTTTACAGCATGTGTACATGCGTCGCACAGAAATTTGATTCCCACAATCTGTTTCGCGTTCGAGACGAGAGATATTTTCCTATCATCCCAATTCATGCAGATAAAGTCGTGCAGTTTTTGACAGAAATCGCATCTTATTGCTGCATTTTCAGTTGTTTCCAGATTACACAACTTGCAGATTAAGTGAGAATTTGAACCCATGGTCATGCTATTCATTAATTATCGTAAAAAGAAATACACACACAAATTATTTTTTCCCTTTCTTTCTCTTTTCTTTCCTTTCGATGGTCACGAGGGTTTTCTGACCTTTCTGACCTTTCCTGCCTTGTTTCAAAATTTCTCGAACGTCAACCGTATTATGGTTTAAATATATACGTTAAACTAGTGATAATTTATGCAAACTGTATTGCACTTTCATAATGTTAATGAATTTTACTTTATAATTTGTATGCACCGATTCACTGATACTTTATACACTTTCGGATGTAAATAGAATAAACCGCCGAGTAGTTTATTACCTTCTTATTTTGGTGTTAATACAGAGAGAGACACAACACGTCCATTCTTCACAAGGAACAAGCATATATATATATATGGGATGAATTTCACAATTAAACACGTGAAATGAATGAATGATGCAAATCCACAAGGAAAAGGAAAAATGATTCCAAGGCCTTTCGTGTATCAAGAAGTACACCTCGTCAGGGAATATTCCCTGACGAGGTGTACTTCTGAATACATGAAAGGCCTTGGAACAGGGTGTCCGAAAATGAATATACCAAAATAAAGTTGAATAACTCTTTTCTTATTTGAGATAGCAACATAAATTGGAAATAAATACATGCAGTAGATTTATAAGTTTGGTTTTGTTGTAGATATTAATTTTTGTTTACTTTTTGTTTCAGAAGAAACCTCAATTTTTAATAAAATGACAACTCCTCAAGAGAAGGCAAAACTTGTAAGATTTTTCCATGAAAGTGGTTCAATCATTAAAGCCCAAAGACGTTTCCGACGTGAGATGAACAAACCAGGGCCTGAAAGACACAGCATACGAAGATGGGTAGACCAATTTGAGGCTAGTGGATTTGTACTGAAGGGGAAATCTACTGAAAGGCCAAGGAAGTCTCAGGCAAGGGCGAATGCAATTAGGGAAGCATTTGCCAGAAGCCCTAAAAGGCCAATTAGGAGAGCATCAACTGAGTTAAACATCCTGAGAAGCTCTCTCCATGATATCCTTCATAAAGAATTGAGGTTCAAATGTTATAAAATGCAGGTAGTTCATCAACCTTTAGAAGAGGATTATGAGACCAGAGTAAATGTTTGTCAGGAATTAATTGAAAGGGTAGAATCAGATGAACACTTTTTATCAAACCTCGTTTTTAGTGATGAGGCTACATTTCACATATCAGGCAAAGTTAATTGTTATAATTGCAGGACATGGCGTGAAGAAAA
The DNA here is from genome assembly GCA_023014485.1 of Bathynomus jamesi. Taxonomy (NCBI): domain Eukaryota; kingdom Metazoa; phylum Arthropoda; class Malacostraca; order Isopoda; family Cirolanidae; genus Bathynomus; species Bathynomus jamesi. Next base: position 248,830 of record JAJOZX010002823.1, on the reverse strand, counting down.
TCCGCATGAATTGTATGAACACGAAAAGGATTCTCCTACAGTAAATGTCTGGTGTACCATGTCACGTTCCCGTATCTATGGACCGTATTTTTTTGTTGAATGAACTATCACCAGCAATTCGTACCTCAACATGCTACGAGAGTTTTTTATTCCACAACTTCAAGAAAATCCAGGCTTGTTACAAAGGGCTTTTTAAAACAGGATGGGGTACCACCCCACTTTGCTCGAACTGTTAACCATTTCAGACCCTGTGTCCATCTCAATCGACATAACTTCTTAACTTGTGACAGAATATTGAGAATTAATCCAAACTTTTCCAGAGCGTTGGATTGGTCGGGGAGGACCTCTGAAATGGCCCGCTCGTTCGCCTGATTTAACACCTTTAGAGTTTTATCTCTGGGGTTTCATGAAAACTAAAGTCTATCATAATAAACCAAGGGACATTGAAGAAATGAAACATCGTATTTGTGATGGTCTCATCCATCTCTACAGCTGTGTTGGAAAATGTTTTCTCAGAATTTTAACGCAGAATTAGATTGATTATAGCGAATGATGAACGACATGTAGAAGTTCATTAATTAATCAAACCAATGCAAACGATACCTTAACAAAACTAAATAACCTAATTCTTACAGGCCTGCTGCATGTATTTATATTCAATTTATGTTGCTATCTCAACTGACAAAAATAATTATTGAACTTTATTTTCGTGTATATTCATTTTCGGACACCCTATATATATATATATATATATATATATATATATGAAAATTATTTCACGAAAGTAACACGTGAAAAATATTTATGATGAATAAAACCACGAAGGAAAGGAAACACAAAAAGGTGCTCAAGCGCTTTCGTCTAATGACATCCTCAGGAACACTGAAGTACATAAAAGGTTACGGCCTATATATAGGTTACAGAAAGAAAAAAATAAAAAAATAAATAAATAACATACATACACACAAACATATATATTATATATATACACATACATATCTACACACATACATATATATACATAAAGGGTGATCCAGAGAAAGGGGACCCAAAAGAAACCCCTGTAACTCTTAAAGTATAAGTCCTTTTATAAAATCATACGCATCATTCGAAAGAGGATAGTTACAAGTTTGTGCAGGATTGTATAGGTTTTGACAATACAAGACAAGATAAGATACAAAACAAAATAAAAGTGTTAGTTAAAACTAACCCTTCAAGATGACTGCATGGACTGTGGAACAGCTGCGTTTCATAACTGAGCAATATTATGAGCATGGAAGAAGTGTAGTTTCAGCTCTTAGAAGGTGATTTTGACATCTGAAAATTTGTCTTGAAAGATCTTTGAGCTGAAACTACACTTCTTCCATGCTCATAATATTGCTCAGTTATGAAACGCAGCTGTTCCACAGTCCATGCAGTCATCTTGAAGGGTTAGTTTTAACTAACACTTTTATTTTGTTTTGTATCTTATCTTGTCTTGTATTGTCAAAACCTATACAATCCTGTACAAACTTGTAACTATCCTCTTTCGAATGATGCGTATGATTTTATAAAAGGACTTATACTTTAAGAGTTACAGGGGTTTCTTTTGGGTCCCATTTCTCTTGATCACCCTTTATATGCAATAAACGGAGAAGTAAAAATAAAAATTAAAAATTAAAAATTAGAGGATTAACAAAGAGGCATACAGATTTGTAAGGAAAAATATCGATTTTTAGCACAAGATCAAATGAATTATAAAAATACAAATTTATACTGGAAATCTGCCTGGGTTTTAACACTTTGCCTTTTAGAGTCAAGTTTCGATATATATAAAAATAAAATGAAGATTAAAAGTTAATAAAGTAGCGTACAAGTTTACCAAAGATTTAGCGTCCTACCATTTTTATCTAAATTTGTTTTGAAGGAATTCAAAACAACAGGATCGAGTTGAAAAAGACCTTTGCTTATGTTGAAGTTATTTGAAAGTTGGATAATGGCAGACTCAAGAATATTTCTATTAACAATGTTGCTAGAATGAAATAAAACTGAAGCATTATTCAAATCAATACAGTGGGATAACTCTGACAAATGGACAAAAAGAGCACTGGACAACTGTCCTGTTCTAACGGAATATTGATGCTGTTTTATACGTGTGTGCAAATCCTTTCCCGTCTGACCTATGTAAAAGGAATCACATTGTTTACACCCAATTCTATAGATAATGCCAGAATTATTAATAGGGCTATTTTTTACTATGATATTTTTCACAATATTGTTATATGAAAATACTACATTAATATCCAAAAGTTTAAGTACATTAGCAATGCCTAAAAAGCCCGGGAAAAATGGAAGTACTAAAATATTTTTTGACAAAGTACCAGTGTTATTATTGACACGATAGAAAGTTCGTTTTGCCTTGTTGAGACAAAATTCCATAAACGCAGATGGGTAACACAGATCACTTCCAATACCGTTGATTTTTTTCCAATTCGGCATCGATGTATTCCGGACTGGCGATCCTAAGGGCGGGGAGAAACATTGATGAAAAAATGGCCTTCTTAGTGGGGGTGTCATGTCCCGAGTAAAAGTGTACGTAGGACAAATTGTTTGTTGTTTTCCGATAGATACTAAACTTAAAACCTGGGCTTTCCCTATGTACACGCACATCCAAACATGGGATTTGAATTGTCTTGTTTCCACTTCTAAAGTAACTTAATGATGGGACTTGATCATTTAACTAAAGGAGGAAGTTATCCAGGTCACGATTCATGGGCCAGATACACAAAATATCGTCGACGTACCGCAACCAAGGGATGCCAACCCCCAGGATTCTCGGAAGGTAAGTAATTTCGAAAAACTCCATATAAATATTGGAGAAGAGGGGCGATAAGGGGTTGCCCATGGCCATCCCAAACACTTGTTGATAATACTCGTTATTGAAAGTGAATTTACAGTCTTTGATGCAAAGCTTAAAATCCAAAACAATGTGTGAAGTTAGTGGCAGGTCATACTTACGTAATTCTTGGGACAGAAAGTCAAGCATATAATCAATCGGCACTTTTGTAAACAATGAACAAACGTCAAAACTGATCAATCTATCGTTAGTTTCAGTACGTGCATTATTCAATTTTTCATTAAGATCCATGGAATTTTTTACATGTGAATCAAAGTCTTGTCCCACATTCTCGGAACTATCTCTGATTCACATGTAAAAAATTCCATGGATCTTACTGAAAAATTGAATAATGCACGTACTGAAACTAACGATAGATTGATCAGTTTTGACGTTTGTTCATTGTTTACAAAAGTGCCGATTGATGATATGCTTGACTTTCTCTCCCAAGAATTACATAAGTATGACCTGCCACTACCTTCACACATTGTTTTGGAACTTAAGCTTTGCATCAAAGACTGTAAATTCACTTTCAATAACGAGTATTATCAACAAGTGTTTGGGATGGCCATGGGCAACCCCTTATCGCCCCTCCTCTCCAATATTTATATGGAGTTTTTCGAAATTACTTACATTCCGAGAATCCTTGGGGTTGGCATCCCTTGGTTGCGGTACGTCGACGATATTTTGTGTATCTGGCCCATGAATCGTGACCTGGATAACTTCCTCCTTCAGTTAAATGATCAAGTCCCCTCCATTAAGTTTACTTTAGAAGTGGAACAAGACAATTCAATCCCATGTTTGGATGTGCGTGTACATAGGGAAAGCCCAGGTTTTAAGTTTAGTATCTATCGGAAAACAACAAACAATTTGTCCTACGTACACTTTTACTCGGGACATGACACCCCCACTAAGAAGGCCATTTTTTCATCAATGTTTCTCCGCGCCCTTAGGATCGCCAGTCCGGAATACATCGATGCCGAATTGGAAAAAATAACGGTATTGGAAGTGATCTGTGTTACCCATCTGCGTTTATGGAATCTTGTCTCAACAAGGCAAAACGAACTTTCTATCGTGTCAATAATAACACTGGTACTTTGTCAAAAAATATTTTAGTACTTCCATTTTTCCCGGGCTTTTTAGGCATTGCTAATGTACTTAAACTTTTGGATATTAATGTAGTATTTTCATATAACAATATTGTGAAAAATATCATAGTAAAAAATAGCCCTACCAATAATTCAGGCATTATCTATAAAATTGGGTGTAAACAATGTGATTCCTTTTACATAGGTCAGACGGGAAAGGATTTGCACACACGTATAAAACAGCATCAATATTCCGTTAGGACAGTTGTCCAGTGCTCTTTTTGTCCATTTGTCAGAGTTATCCCACTGTATTGATTGGAATAATGCTTCAGTTTTATTTCATTCTAGCAACATTGTTAATAGAAATATTCTTGAGTCTGCCATTATCCAACTTTCAAATAACTTCAACATAAGCAAAGGTCTTTTTCAACTCGATCCTGTTGTTTTGAATTCCTTGAAAACAAATTTAGATAAAAAGGGTAGGACGCTAAATCTTTGGTAAACTTGTATGCTACTTTATTAACTTTTAATCTTCATTTTATTTTTATATATATCGAAACTTGACTCTAAAAGGCAAAGTGTTAAAACCCGGGCAGATTTCCAGTATAAATTTGTATTTTTATAATTCATTTGATCTTGTGCTAAAAATCGATATTTTTCCTTACAAATCTGTATGCCTCTTTGTTAATCCTCTAATTTTTAATTTTTAATTTTTATTTTTACTTCTCTGTTTATTGCATATATATATATATATGTATGTGTGTACATATGTATGTATATATATATATATATATATATTATATATATATATATATGTTTGTGTGTATGTATGTTATTTATTTTTTTTTCTTTCTGTAACCTATATATAGGCCGTAACCTTTTATGTACTTCAGTGTTCCTGAGGATGTCATTAGACGAAAGCGCTTGAACACCTTTTTGTGTTTCCTTTCCTTCGTGGTTTCCACAAGGAAAAAGAAAAATGATTCTAAGGTGTTTCGTTTATTCAGAAGTACACCTCGTCAGGGAATGAAGGGAGAAGGCGAGATGATGAAAATATATACATATGTACAACGAAACAGAAAATTCCAAACGACATAGCATAAAACTTGTTTTCAAACTGAAATTTACAATCTTTGAAGCAAAGCTTAATTAACTCAATAAGAGTGTTGTGTTGAACATGAAAAGAATATTCAGAGATCTTATCTTTTAAAAAATCAAGTCGGTCATCAACAGGGACTTTTGTGAATAACGAGCATACATCAAAACTTACAGGTTTGAAATTAGGGTCATTAGGAAACTTCAGTTTGTCAATAACATCCATGCTAATTACAATATGTCATTTGGAAATGGAACCAACTAACGGCGTTAATAAACTAACTAACCATTTAGATAGCTTACAGGTCACGGAGCCTATTGAGCTAACAATAGGCCTCATGGGATTGTTAACTTTGTGTGTTTTAACTAAACCGTACAAATATGGTAGTGACGGGTTGATACTAAGAAACTGCTTAGAAAGCCCGTTATGGTTAATTTTAATATTTCTCTTAATTTTCTGTTAAACAAACTGAAGTTTCCTAATGACCCTAATTTCAAACTGGTAAGTTTTGATGTATGCTCGTTATTCACAAAAGTCCCTGTTGATGACCGACTTGATTTTTTAAAAGATAAGATCTCTGAATATTCTTTCCCTGTTCAACACAACACGCTTATTGAGTTAATTAAGCTTTGCGTCAAAGATTCTAAATTTCATTTTGAAAATAAGTTTTATGTTAAGTCATTTGGATTGGCAATGGGAAATCTCCTATCACGGTATTAGCTAACTTATATATGGAACTTTTTGAAAGCAGAATTTTGCCTACTATTGTTAATTTTAACCTTGTTTGGTACCGGTATATAGTAGATGATATTTTATGCCTTTGGTTTAACAATTTCAATGTTGACTTATTTCTTGGTAGGCTCAACAATTTACTCCCATCTATTAAGTTCACGGTTGAAAAAGAAAATGATGGAAACTTATCTTTCTTGGATCTGAAAATTCGGAGATGCTTGAATCAGTTCAAATTTGAAATTTTTCGTAAGCCTTCTAATAATAACTCTTATGTGCATTTTTATTCTGACCATCATCCCTCCATAAAATCTTCTATTTTCTCTGCTATGTTTCTTCGAGCATTAAGAGTTGTCAGTCTTGAAATTTTAGATTCCGAGTTATGCAGTATCATGAATATTGGTACTAAATTGTTTTCCTATTTCATTTCTTAGGAAAGTTAAGAATAGGTATTATAATAGTGTAACTCTAAACGAATTTGAGCATAAAAATATCCTTAGCCTAACCTACCATGTTAATTTTCAATATCTTCCGACTTTACTTAAAGCAATTGGTATCAACGTAGTCTTTAAGTATAATAATACTGTTAAATCACGCTTAATAAAGAATAGCCCGGATAATGCGGTTGGTTGTGTGCATTCGATTGGATGTACACAATGTAACTCAGTATATATAGGCCAAACAGGTAAAACGTTAGATATTAGGGTAAAGCAGAATAAATATGCGTGTAGAACAGCAAATAATTCTAATGCATTGTTTAACCATATGTATAGATGTAATCATAGTACCAAGTGGGATAGTCCTAAAGCGCTCGTTAAAAACAGATATAATTCAAAGAAATATTCTAGAATGTGCATTTATCCATTTTAAAAATAATTTCAATAAGAGTGTGGGAATGTATAAAATTGACAATATCCTGTTAAAATACCTTTTGCCTCTAATCAACTCTTGTTAATCTTGTGCTAATCTTTTTATTTTTCTGTCCCATTGTACATATGTATATATTTTCGTCATCTCGCCTTCTTCCTTCATTCCCTGACGAAGTGTACTTCTGAATACACGAAAGGCCTTGGAATCATTTTTTTTTCTTTTGGTTTGCAATATATATATATATATATATGAAAATGCGAAGAATAAGCACGAGAATAAAAGATAAAAATGAGAATAAGAGAAGCCTTATGAGAATAAAACATATCTCATGAGAATAAAAATAAATATCTTAAAAGGAACCTTATGAAAATAAAAAGAATAAAAATCAGAATTCGAGAAGTTTTATAAGAATAAGAAAACCTTAAGAACAGGAATAAAAAGGAAAATAAGAGAAACTTTATGAAAACAAGAAAAATAAAATTTAGTATAAGAGAAACTTTAAGAAAAAGAATAAAATTGAAAATAAGAGAAACCTTATGAAAATAAAAAAATAAAATTGAGAATAAAAGAAAACGAAAATAAGGCAAATAAAAAATAAGAAAACCTTTATGAGAATTAGAAAAATGAAGTTTAGAATAAGAAAACAAGAAAACAATAACAATATAATTGAGAAAAAGAGAAACATTACAAAAAATAAGATAAATAAAATTAAGAACAAGAGGAATCTTATGAGAATAAGCTAAATAAAACTGAATAAAAGAAACGTTATGATAATAATATAAATAACATTTAGAATAAGAATATAAAATAAGAAAATAAAACTGAGATTAAGAGAAAATTTATTACAACGGTTAAAACTAGCAAACGACTAGGCAAAATTCGTTCTTCCTCGAGATAAAAATTAAACCCTTAAATTTTTTTTTTTAATTTTTCCAAATTTTAAAAATCGTGAAAATCCTCATTTTTGTTTTTTAACGAATTTTGAAAAGAGAGAAAATTAAAATTAAAAATTATATTTGAGTTTATAGAATAAGTGATAAATCGACTAAGTTGGAGGAAAAGCAGGTGGAGAAGAGGAAGCGGAGAAAGGAGGAATATTTTGAATAGTTTCTCTTCAGATTTCGAAATGCATTAGTCTTTTCCGTTTAATAAATGATGCTGACGTCAGCTCCACTCTTTCCAAGTAACGCAAGTATTTTCGACTGAAGAAAACTTCAAAAGGCGAAACCAAAAAATGTGCATAACTAAATAAATAAACAAATTATATATATATATATATATATATATATATATATATATATAATGGGGACATATTAAATATATGTTTTTTGACTCTAAACTCATATACAGCAAATTATAAAGCTTTAAAATTTAACATTTTGCGCGGAATGTCTTCTATACAAGCGTCGTTCTTTACGTTAATTATACTGCGTGTTCTTTGCAGTTGAAAATGTATATATACATATATATATATATATACACAGTACATACTGTATATATATTGTGTGTGTTGAATAATTATTATAGAAAATTTTGAAAAAATCTGTATATTTATATCATTACTTTATGCAGAATAGTTAAAAAGTATTAAAATTTTTAATTTGGTTCATGAATACATTTTTTGTTAAATTTTTTTTGGTTATTTTTATTTTCTTTATTTTATACGAACGAACCTATCAATTTTGAGAGTGAAAATGGCAGATCATTCATTAGCAATAATCTCACTTTTACACTAAAAAAGTAACCTTTAAATAATGACTGCGTTCCTATCTTGGCAAAGTTTTATTAATTTAATTTGGGTTTTACAAAAAAAAATAAAAAAAATAAAATTAATAATATATATATATATATATATCTATATATATATATATATATATATATACCGGGTGGACGAAAAAAACCTGGACAATTTTGTTTTTCCTACAAATTTCAAACTATTCAAGCTAATACACCCAAATTAGTACAAGATGTAGCCAATAGTATGTTTATCATGTGCTGAAGACCTCAGTTAATTATCTCTGGCCGTTTCTTAATTATAAAAAATTTAACTTGACGAAACAAACAGCGAGATTTTGTGAAGCTGACTACGCACTTGGATATATCAGATGTTCGCTACAAAACAAGCAGTTTGCGCATGCGCACCTAAGACAGTGATAAGTGGCCACATGGTGAATTGGTAGGCTAGCAGTGTCAGATTTCTTTAAGAAGTGTTGGTTGATGGAATGTTTTTTCTTATTTTTTTTTTCTTGTAAAATTATATCGTAATGGTTTTAAGTAAAGAAGACTTAGCTGTTATAAAGGCGTGTTTTGCCGAGAAGGGATGGAGTGCTAGAAAAATAATTAGGGAATTTCCGGGAAAAAATTGGAAAAGAAGTACAGTACAACACATAATAAATAAAATTAGAGAATCAGGGTCAACTGACAGAAAACGTGGCAGCGGTCGTCCGCGTACTGCTCGGACTCGAGAAAACGAAGGGTACGTTGAATAGCATGCGTTGTCGCAGGAAAATAATCCTGGTACTCATCTTTCGCAGAGAAAAATGGCGAATAATTTAAATATTTCGCGCAACACTGTCCAAAACATAATGAAAAGTAAAGGAATCAGATCTTTTAAAAGATTGAGTGCCCCCAGAATAACAAAAGAAGCCATGGGAAAACGGTTAGAAAGGTGTAATTCTTTGTACAGGAAATTTAACTTAGCAGACATTAAACGCATGTTTTTTCAAGATGAGTTCGACTTTACATTAACTGTATCAACAAATCGACAAAACAACCGAGTCATTGCATTAACTTCAAAATCGGAAATCCCTGCCAGACCGTCTTTACCATCCAATTTCACGATTTTCCAAGAAATTAATGATATCTTGTGGTGTTTCTTACAATGAAAAACCAAATTATTCTTTACTGATCCACAGAAAACAAAAATGAACTCGCAAAATTACATTGAACACCTCGGAGAACTTTTACCGGAATGCCAAGACTTGTACCCGAACGAAGATTTTATTTTTATTCAAGACAATGCACCATCTCATTCAACCAAGGCAACCCAAGAATTTTTGATGGCGAACATTCCTGAATTCATAAAAAGTGAAGAATGGCCACCAAATTCTCCTGACTTAAATCCTCTGGTTTACTTCGTGTGGAATGAACTAGTCATTGGTGTACCATGGTCGCAGGCAGGGCCGGCCCCAGCTATGTGCGGCCTGTGCGGCTGCAGAGAGCCCCCATCAATTAGAGGGCCCCTCCAAAATTCATTTGTTCTTCGTATTTTTAGTTGCTATAGCATCACCAAACTTATAAAAACGACACAAAACCACATAAAAGAATGTAAATAAGCAGCATAAATAAGCTTGTATTATTAGACTCACCATCATTATCCACCGGCCACTGCCGACAAGTCGGAAAAGTAGTCGAAGAGCATAGGAAAGGTGTGAAAGATGAAAAGAAGTAAAATAAGAACGCTTACAAACCATGCAAACACATGCATCGGGGTATCCGCGAGGAGCTGATACCGAAGATGAAAAAACGGCTTATATTCAGCGTTACCGTGCCCTTGAAGCTATACAGCTTCACCGTTCTCAAATTATTAAGAATCCTGGCAAGCGCTTTAGTGCAAAGTTGTGTCTGAACAGTCTTTGGGGAAAATTTGCACAGAATACTGGCAAAGGGAACGTTCATTTGGCCCAAAGTTATAGTGAAGTCTGGGATTTTGCCAACGCTCCCGATAAAGAGGTTATGGAGGTCGTGAATGTAGGTAATACATCATAAAGTACAACATCACCAAACTGGCCACAGATACCTCACTGGTTATAAACATACCTGTAGCCAGCTTCACAACGGCCTACGCCCGCATCAAGCTTTGGGAACTCCTGCACTCTCTTGGGCGGAGGGTGCTGTATGCTGACACAGATAGCATAATATTCACAGAGATAGAGGGTGAATACATGCCTCCTATTGAGGAATTCCTCGGAGATTTAACTGACGAGATCAAGGATGAGTATGGTGATGGTGCATACGCTGACTTATTTGTATCAACAGGGCCAAAAACGTATGGGGTACGGATGAGGGTGGGGGAGGATATGAAATATATCGTGAAGGCTAAGGGTATCACGCTTAACCATGCGAACCGACGAGTCGTTAACTTTGACTCGTTGAAGGCTCTAGTTTGTTTGGAAGATGAGGGCGACCAGCCACCCCAACTGACTGTGGGGACCCTCAATTTTCTGGCGCAGAAACTGGGGTGTGTGAAGGAACTTAGGGGTACGAAGTATTGTTGAAAAATAATCGAAACTTTACAAACCGGTTTTTAATCGATCTGTTTTTGAAAACCGGTTTTAACCGGTTATGACCGAAAAGTATAGTAATTTTTAAAAGCCACAATTGAAAGGTACTGACTTTAACTCTTAACAAGCATAGCTTATCGCCTATTTTTTGGTCAAAAGAATGCAAAAATGCAGCATCATATGTATGCATATGAATAAGAAAATGACAACTTTGACATATTTTATTTTAGCCAAAATAATACATTATTCAAACAATTTAGATTTGAAATAATTTTTTAAAATAAAACATCTATACTTAGAAAGAAATAAACTTTTTGTAAAAAAATTATAAAGAATAAAAATAAAATTTATCTCTATTTTGGAAAAAACATTGAAATAAAAATTTTTAATAAAAAAAACTTTACCTAGAAAACACAAAATTGACTCTTCGTGTAAGAAAAATATATAAATTAATTTAGATTTTATCCCTATTTTGGAAATGACATCTTAAGAAACAAAGGGCATTAAGGGTCTTATACTGCGAATAGGGCTTTAGTCGACTGACTCTACACTACAGCCTACATGATGAGACAAACTGAAGATCGAGTTGCCAGATAGGCAAAAATTATACTGAAGAGCAGTTGCCAGTTTGTCACAATTTAACTTCATAGGTAATGTATTCGAAGTTATTTTTTGTGCGCTGTAGCGCGTAGCTGCACGTTCGCGCAAGTTTGAGCCAAATAAAAATCAATCGATAAAACCGGTTTTTTCTTTAGGTGTTCGATTTTTAGGGGAATTTTACAAACTGGTTTTTACAAACCGGTTTTCAACACTAGTGCGAAGGTATGCCGTAACACCTATAGGAAACGTTACCAGGTGCCTGGTACCTATGATACCGTACCCTTTGGATACCTTAATCCTTGATTGTTTATATATATATATATATATATATATATATATATATATATTATAGTGAACAAGTTTTATTATTTTACTTTCTTCATTATTTACTTTCTATCGGCTCTATTACATTTATCGCTTGCTTTCTCTACACTCGTTTTCGCTGTACCGTATAAGATTCTGGTAGCCACGCCGAGACTATGAAAGCCGTTACAAAACAAAGGGGGGTTCATTAACACTTTTAACACTTGTTAATATTTAATTTAATTCCGAAAATGGTTTAGTTAATTTAGGGGAATGCGAGTAGGGAATTTTACTATAATATTTTACGTCGGAGAGGAAGAGGGCAAAACAATTAATTAAATTTTACGTTACATGGCGCCAACCTCACGCTTATCGCGCTGCCAAAGACTGACTCCTTTGGGGGTAGTCCGCTCTGGGCCTCTGTTCAGGATTGCCAACTCTTCCCATTTTAAACAATTACAATCTAACAAACAACTTTATTCGTAATTTCACAATTATTAGTAAATGATTTATATTAAACATTATAATCTTAATTAAACAAAAATTAATATTCTTAACTAGGCATTACTACACTCGCATCACCCCCTTGAAAATAAGTTTTTCATTAGGAAAACTTATTAATATCGTTTAACAAATTTAATAAATTTATTCAACAAATTTATATATTTTGCAATTTTTTTTTTTTTTTCTTTAACAAATTCAAAGTTGATAGAGAAGAAATAATTAGAATGACAAATTCCACACATATTTTGTATCATATTATAAAAACCGAAAACGTTATAATTTTCACATTTGCATAAAATAACATTTCACACTAATAATTAAATTACAACCTGTAACAAATCTATACATGCGAAAAAAAAATAACGAAAATTTTCTTACATTGGTTACACAAATTTCAAGTTCACAATCTATTCCAGCGATTTCTCATCAAAGATCGCTTTACATTTGAAACAATTATTTGTATAGTTATACAGTTACTATCAGGGCAACATAGAAAAATATAAGAAAAAGTTTACATAAAATATTGACCAAGAGCGCACATACTATTTCACGAAAAACACAACACATATGGGCAATAATCGCACCCTTTCACTTATAATTTCATTACATAATAATCAGTACATTCATTTGCTGGACGTTGTTTAGATCACAATCCGCACGCTGACAACGGACTTCTTCAATTTTCAATCGCAGTGCTCCTGCTCACTTCGCTAGAATGCAAGGGATTGCATCAATCAACATGCAACAGGGCAGCACGCTATAATGGTTCCGCTCTCTCTCCAAATGGCGAAAAAAAAACAAGAGAGACGTCCAATTCTAAAAGGATCAGGGGGGGAGATATACTGAAAGCGGGACCACGCGCTGGAATTGGACGGAATTTGCAATTCTAGAAGTCGATGAAGAAACTCGCCTTGTCTCATCTCCACTTTTGTCGGTGAACGCTGCTCTTCCTACGTCCAGCTGAAAGACTCTTCACTGGCAACAATCAAACGATCACTCCGCCGTAGGCCGTTTCCCAACGAACCTACTGTATGTCTGTATGGACAGTACAGTAAACACCCGTTCAAGCTCTCGTGGCTTGCCTACCGCGTGCTACGACACATATTTAGCGAAGCATTCGAGCAGCGTGACCAGCTACTGCCCGAAAAATACCAGTAGACCATCTTCGATCGAAACTTTCGTGTGCCAAGACCCTGCACACGTAAATTTCTCTTCTCTTCTCTTCCGAAACTGTCCTGCGCCAAGTCCCTGCGCATTCGGTTCCTCTCTTCTATCTCTTCTCTTCCGAAACCATCCTGCGCCAAGTCCCTGCGCAGTTGGTTTCTCTTCTCTCTCATCATTGGTGATCGATCACCTATCCGGTCGACTAAACTCAATGGATGGAACTCGGATTCAACTTGGTTGCCTCCAAACCGAGCCTTTTGAAATTTTGAAAAAAAAGTTTATTCGAAACGTGTTTCTGTACTGCTTATCATTTATTTAATATTTAATTTACCGAATTTTCTCGACAGTTCACTTCGAAACAATAACTACACATTTGCTCTGGCCAAATTCACGGAAAAAAAATTACACATCTCAAAATTTCGCAAAAATTTAATCACATCTAGCTACCAATAAGGTCACTTATGGCAGTTACAGCGGAGAAGATAAAAAAGGTCATAAAACGTTAAACAAAATTGTACAGTATAAATATAAAAGCGCCCATACATAGTAACTGTTAGTATAATTTAAGAAATATTATTGTTCAAACTACCGTCAGAAATCACATCAATACTTTTAAATACAAAAGACAAAAATGAACCCCCGAAACTTCATGTCATCACTTCTCTGACAATCATGAACCCTCTTGCCCTTTGAGGAGGAGCACACGAAGACGCCACAAAAACGTTACTGGCTATCTAGAAGGCTCCATTTCCGAGGGAACACTCGAGCCAATGTTTCAAATGCATTAGTATCCGACTGAAGGTTTAAACAACAATAATTTGCCCAAACAGTTATTAAAAAGTCAAAAAAATTTAAATATTATTACTGAAAATTATTTTAATACAGTAATGTCAACTTGAAAGGACAAATTTCATATGAATTGAACTCGCAATTCCCAAATTACATCTGAGAGACAACTCTCTCCTTCAACAGAAACCCCAGTATGGTTTGCAAATCACAAAAATCCCAGTAATTTATCGTTTCCAAGTGAAACTAAAAATTTGCATCGTTATACTAAATAAAAGTAGATAATATGCACTCACAAATACACGCAACCTACTGTAAACAAAAACAAAACATTGCATAATTCAGAGCGGTCGCTTTGTTTGTAAGCGAACCTCTATACAAATATCCCTAACCGAATGAAATTGCATTATATCCTAACATAATTTTGTAATATTTTCCATGCAAACGCTCGAACTAAAAAAAAACATTTTTCATTTCTAATACCCAAATTAAAATATCAAATCGAAACATCCTTTTTACAATACAATCTAAATTCCAAATAAAAATTTTACCATTGTCATTGACCTGGAAGAAAGAAAGAAATAAAAATCGGCCTACCTATAAAAATAAAATTGAATGCATTTATAAAACGTAAAGAAACTATATGAAAATTTTCTACACCAATTTCTGTAATTCAAAAATAATTATAATAATATCCAGCTTTCGTAAAATATGTGTACCGTAACTCACATTGGCCGCCAAAATAAAAATAAAATTTACTGCCGCACTTTTAGGCCTATAATTAATAAATTCCATGCTATGCGCGGAAAGAACAATTTAGAATTTAATGCATAACATTTGTGCTTATTAAAGGAAAATCCTATGATTATTTGTTAAACCAATTAAAATTTTGTTAAATAACTAAGAATTTAATACTCGATAGACATATACCGTAGTGACGGTCAATATCCGAACAATATTTGACGATAGGCCTACAAGAAATCTTTCTTTAGTACAATACAATAGCCATTTTACAAAATATGTCGGAATTGTCGTGAAAATGAACGAAAGGAATGGAGAGAAAAATAGATAATCAGCCTACCTACCAAATTTTACGAGTGTATAAATATATAAAATTATATATATAACTAATATATACGTATAAGTTAATATGTAAGTGTATAATTAATGAATATATAAAAAATTCCAAAAAAAATTTATAGAAAATTTCACAACACAATTTCTCTATTTCAGTTAAACGAATTTAGCTTATTTTGAAGTCAAACACAATCCTATACGGCCAGCCTATAATCTGACAAATTAATATGTTTAAGATTATTTTTCGACTGTCCCTTAAAATGTAACTTAATCCTATATAGCGCGAAGCGAAGCGAAGCAAAAAGCCCGTAAACCTATATAAACAATCATTATCTACAACCAATCGAAATATAATAAAAAATCTACTAATGAATCCCAGAAAATTTTACATGTTCATGAAATGTCTTACAATACTATATATGTATATATACCTAGAAATGCGGTACAAATTTTCGCTGAAACATTTTTAAAGGGCCGCATAAAATGTGTATCACACTGTATTTAAAGTAACATAATTCACTTAGTACAAATTCAGTGTAAAAAAATGCTCTATATTAATTATTATTATATTATCATCACATTTTCTACTAATTCCAAAAGTTGAAACACAAAAAAGACACAAACGTAGGTAGGTTTGAGGACAGGAGAAAAGGTGAACGAAATGAAGTGAAAAGAATTGAGTTTCGGCAGCGACGAACGATTTGAAATATACCTCTCCGACGGGCTGAACGAAAGCTAACGAATTAGGAAACAAACGACTCTGAAATTTAATGTTAGACTCAAATGTTTTGACAAACGGAAAACCGACTCTGTAACGACTAAAATAAGTTTTGAGTCTAGACTCAATCTCAAACAACAAATTTTGACGCGCAAAAGTTTTTGAAGCGACATGACTCAGAATAATTTGGAATGTAAGGGGCGCTATTTTGAATTTACATTTAAAATGAATTTTTGCTTAATTTGATAATTACTCTAAAACGGGTAGCGAAACAGAATATCCACTCACTAATTTTCTTTATAAGGAGAACGTGAAAACGATCGTGATTAGTCGAAAGAACACACGCACAAATTTTGAATTCCTATTTATCAGAGACGAAAAAATAATGCATAAGCCTAACGGAGTGCATGGGTTCGTATTATTAAATTGATAACAATTTAATAAGGTTAGCTGCCACCAAATATAGTGAACAAGTTTTATTATTTTACTTTCTTCATTATTTACTACTTCTATCGGCTCTCTATTACATTTATTCCTTGCTTTCTCTACACTCGTTTTCGCTGTACCGTATAAGATTCTGGTAGCCACGCCGAGACTATGAAAGCCGTTACAAAACAAAGGGGGGGTTCATTAACACTCTTTTAACACTTGTTAATATTTTATTTAATTCCGAAAATGGTTTAGTTAATTTAGGGGAATGCGAGTAGGGAATTTTACTATAATATTTTACGTCGGAGAGGAAGAGGGCACAAAACAATTAATTAAATTTTACGTTACATGGCGCCAACCTCACACTTATCGCGCTGCCAAAAGACTGACTCTGTTTGTGGGTAGTCCGCTCTCTGGGCCTCTGTTCAGGATTGCCAACTCTTCCCATTTTAAACAATTTCAATCTAACAAACACACTTTATTGTAATTTTACAATTATTAGTAAATGATTTATATTAAACATTATAATCTTAATTAAACAAAAATTAATACTCTTAACTAGGCATTACTACAACATATATATATATATATATATATAATATATATATATGCCTATTGTTAACGATATGTTTATTTATTACGTATATTTGTTTCAATTAAGGTTTCATTTTCTCCTTTGTGTGCGTGCATGTGTACAATCCTAAGCTCCGCCCACTGTGAGCTCGGTCATGTGACTCCTGCTAGCACCTGGGCATATCTCTACCCCGGCGTGCTCAGTTGACCTCTGCAAACCCTGGAGCTCATTCGTGTATTTTCTCACGTAGACGAAAAAAATAGTGATGGCTACTTTTGATATTGCGTGTTCGACGTTTATGAAGTGGTATTCGGAAGTCGGAAGATGTGGTGAATACTGAAAGACGACCTATCCCACCCTCCTTTGAGACTTTTAAGGCTACATTGAATCGCGCGAAGGAACAAGATGTTCAAATACTCTACGGATATTCTGGCGAGAGTATTGCCGGATTTCGCGGCACAAACGACGTAATGGACTACGTTGTAAGGCTAAACTGTATAAAAGCGCACATATACCGTGAGGTGAAAGAAACAACGCGTGCAGAAGAGAAGCAATGGATATGGATAATGAGTCTTGTTGATAAGTGGTGTGACAGGCGGTATTATGTCATGCTACATCCCACCGAGTACGCGTACCATGCTGCTGAGAATGTAAACCTTGTCATCATGGACAAGCTAAAGTAATTTTACCACTACATTCATATATATCATGACGAGGTTCGCAGTGAGGTTGTGGCTAAAGGCCTGTGTGAGTTTTTGATAGAGTTTAGAGACAAGTATCGATTGTTAAACAAAAAGGATAAATACGGTCACATGTTTCTCTCAAATCGTGCACCGGATTGGTAATGTGTGGAGAACGTCTAGTGCGCATACAACATTAAAACTGAAATTATCCCATGTGTCGGAAAATTCCCCGGTATAATGGTTACAAGTACTCGTGTGATTGATGCTAGAACAAATCCGTACACGATTCAACAGCTTATGGTGTGACTCGCTTCCCCGTCGAGCCGATCCACCCAGCCGTGGCTCATAGTTATCTCAGAGCTTGAACTGACTGGACGTGCACTCCTCGAATACGATGGAACTTCCTTTCAGAAGCATTCTCAATGCCGCGTACGATGTGTCCGTGACGAAGTCATTGCGCGTGTTCAGGCGTGAAACCAGCACCATTAACTATGTACTTGAAACGACTTGTAGACAAGCAAACTCTGGTAAACGTAATGTTATTTATTTAAGTGTTGAGATGAATAGTCTTCGTGATAGTTGAGAAGTGGTGGTGAGGACCGTTATAAAATACCTGCAGGTGTAGGTACAAGGAGAGAACAGATTAGTGATACCCCCTCATATGCCATTGTTTGTACGTTGTGTATAAATAACGATCAGCCATGCATTCATATACGACTGATGTGGAAGAATGCATCTGATAAAACGTTCTTGTCCCCACGCGAAACCGATTCAGCCTCGACAGACTGTTTGAAATCGTCGGATTCCGCAAGCTGAAACCTATATTAGACGCGCGTGTTACGGATATGCTTTAGTTTGACACGGTTCTTGAATACGCATACATCGCTCTGCTCGACGGGTTTATCTAATGTAGGAATGAACAAGGCAAGAATGGTCTAGAGCTGGATGCTTATTTAAAAGGTTTAGACTCTTCGAAATATCATGAACTTTGGTACAAAGGACTTGAGCGGTACAGGGCACAGCTCGTCTACACTGTTCATCCTGAAGAATTGTACCTCTATATAATGAGCATCTGTCGTTACGACTTGGAAGATTATTTCAATTGCCCCTATGCGTTGTGAAGAAGAGTTCACGATTGAAAAGCTCGGGTCGGTAAGAAAAAACCTTCGATTGGAAAGGAGTGTTTATAAACTTGTATTTAATAATGATGTGGTGGCTAACGATATCCTCTTTGTGCGTCCTTTTGAATGTATTCTATCCGTGTTTAAAGATAACTTGCCAACCGAATGTAAAGTGGGCACAAAAATAGTATTGAACGATATGAAGGCCATTTATATCGAGTATAGGCGCCCGCACACCTTGAGCGGTGAAATAATGTTAAGTCGTATTTACTGCCTAGTGCACAGCAATAAGGATGGGACTGTAGACTCGATTACGTGCGAGTTTAGTGTGTTAGTTAAGCGCAGTAGAACGAATGTATTTTGATATATATTTATTTTCAATATATTTAATTATTTAATACAATTTTGTATGTATATATTTTTCCTGTACTAATATGTTGATGATTATACTCCGTCGTTTTGTATATTATTATATTTTTATTTTCAATATATTTACTTATTAAATATAACTATATACATATATATATTTCTCCTGTACTGTTATATTGATGGTTATACTCCATCGTTTTGTATTATATTATCTTTTATTTTTTGATTATATATATATAAATGTAAAAATGGACAATGAATAATCAATATTCATTTTCACATAAGAACCAAAATCGCTTGACGCGAGTTTGGATAATAATTTTACTTGTGGCTTTCTATTTTTGTTCGTGTCACAACCCGACGATCTACCATATCTATGGTTTAGTCGTATCCATTTTTCCATTTGTTATAGAAGTTATTATAATTAATTATGATTGTCTTGCATCTCACCCTCGACCCTAGATTATACATACACATTGCATATAAGAGGATTGGAACCCGTAGTTGTGCTTCTTAGTCCTTGATACCCATTCTGTCTTTAATTCGTTTCTTTTAGGTCCTCCCAAATAATGACTTACAGTTATACTGCACGTATGACATAATGTGAATAACTATGACGTCATAAAGTAACTTAATTCTCTTCACGTTTTCCATACCTTGAACACTGAATCACGTGTTTAGTATTTGGACATCTTCCGTATTGAATGTATGGTAAATTCCTTAATAATAATAATAATAATAATAATAATAATAATAATAATAATAAAAAGAAAAAGAAACTTCATTCTCTATACATCATTAGTTATGTTGTTTCCTACCTATTGTCTGCTGATACCTATCAACCTATCAGTCCATATTTTACGCGTCTCTATATTACGCACACAACCTATTGGATTATGTACATGTAAAATACGTCCACATATATTTTTTTATTATTATTTTTTTTTTTCAAGTGCGTTCAACCCTCACAAGGCATTCATTAGGCTTACAGTAGTTAAATGCTCAAATTCGCGAATCAGCAGAACCGAACGTTTCTAAGATAAACATCCCCTTTCGCTCTGATCCAAATTTATAACATGTTAAACATATTATAACATATTATGTATATAAATCTATATCATGTGTGCCATGTACTTTGTATTATATTTCTAACATCTTAATTGTCTATTAATATGAAACACTGTAAAAACAAAACAAAGCTATAGTAACTGTTTAATTGTAATTAACTGTAATACTTTAATTAATAACTTGTAATGTACTTCAAGGAAACTGTAATTAAATGTAATGATTTAATTTATAATGTAAGAATGTACTTTAATAGAACTGTAAGGGACAATCATAAGCGAATGGGAAGTAATCCATAATCGAAATCATAATTGTAATAAACCCAAACAAAAATGTACTCAGTCGTGTACTTCAATTGTACTTGTGTACGACTATGAAATGATATCATGATATCGCCTTCAGAAATGAAGATTGGCAAAAAAAAATAAGATTAGTTTTTATTTATTTATTTTTTTTTTTAAATCTTTATTGGAATCTTTCAAACATCTGATCGTGTTTAAAAGGGGGGAAACTTAACCTCCAACTGCCGTTCCCCAACATTCAGGCTTATATATTATACATGTATTTGTAAAAAGGAGGACACTTCATTACGAGACTCTGCTTTGGTCACTACTAAGAGACTCCCCTTGTTAGCAGCCTCGCTGCGGGGAGGGGGCAGAGGCCCCTTGCCTCCTTAATATGTTTAGATTCCGGCCTGAGCTATGGTCGAAAGAGGTCGAACCTCTACCCCTGTAAATTCAGAGCACTAACTGTAAATTTTTAAGAAGTAAATCGCAGCAAGCGAAACTTTTTATTTTCCCCCTCGAGTTGGGCTATCTTCAGAGGAATTTAGTCAAGAAAGTAGAAGTATCAGAGTATTATTGAAAGAAAAGAATTAACAGTGTCGACCCCATAAAGCGAGAGAAAAGAATTAGAAAGTTATAGAAGAAAAGTATATAGAAGAAATATCCGTTGCTTGCCTCCGTAACTAGAACCCCCGTCGATCCGAACCAACCCAGGGCCATAGACGGAGGGGTTAACATATATATATATATATATATATATATATATATATATATTCCTTCGTTCGTATTTCTTATGCTATTATTATTTTTTATTTTATTTTTTTATCATATATACAGTATTCCATCGTTTGTATAGGATTGTATATTTATTTTCTATATATTTCCTGAAATTGATTCCAATAATTAATTCGTCTAAATAAACAGAAATATCCGTTGCTTTCCTCCGTAACTAGAACCCCCGTCGATCCGAACCAACCCAGGGCCATAGACGGAGGGGTTAACATATATATATATATATATATATATATATATTCCTTCGTTCGTATTTCTTATGCTATTATTATTTTTTATTTTATTTTTTTTATCATATATATTCCATCGTTTGTATAGGATTGTATATTTATTTTCTATATATTTCCTGAAATTGATTCCAATAATTAATTCGTCTAAATAAACAGAATGCTGTAATGGTGTTTTATTTAATTCTTTTGGTTGTATATATAAACGATATTATTATTTAATTGTATGTATACCAAACGGCTGGTTAGGCCTTCTAAACCGACTGACGGATTTCTAAGCCAACTGTCAAGAATATCTGAATAGCGCAATCTGGCAGCTGAAAAGTTAATTAATATATACACCTGCCTTCTAGGTCTTCTACGTCAACTGACAGGTTAAGCCAACTGGCGGAGAATGCCAACTGGCTGAAAGCCAACTGTCAAGAATATATGCTTTAATTAAATAAATAGCGCAATCTGTCAACTCAACCCAAATAATGTACACCTGAACAAGCCATTTACGCCTTTTAAGTCAGATTAAGCCTTGTAAGCCAACTGGCTGGTTAAGACCTTAAAGAGAGCTGGCGCTCGGATGAACTCTCATTGTGCGTCTGGCAGTAGCCAGTCGAACACCCCTCTCTCCTTCTTAGGTGAAGGATTAGGTTAGGTTTCCCTTTGGAGGGTGAGGCCGTCCCAACTTCTCCCCCAAAGACCCTCCTCCTTTCTCTCCCTCTCTTAAGTTAGGTATACCCCTTTGGGGAGTGAGGCCGTCCCAACTTCTCCCCAAAGAGGGCAGGTAGACTCCCCCAGCAAGCTGGGGGAGTTCCCCGTCATTGCAGATTGGGGGATAACCCCCCTCGTTGCATAACCCCTCCCCCCTTTGCAAAATTGATCAACATTTGCAATGGCACGCTAACCTTTTGCGGTCATACTACTAAAAGGTACTCATTTTTCAATGCCTTTTGCGGTCCCAATGGTATGGAAAGAACAAAGAGACCACTGGACTGATTGCTACTTCTGTTTAACGAAGGTAAGTAGACATTCCTGAAAATATGAACATGCGATTCAATATCCTAATTTACTACCAAAGACATGGACTTTAGATGATGATGAACCCGATGATGAGTCTCGTAATGAACCTTTGGACAGACAAGATGACATGGATACACAATTTCAACCACCTTCATCTGATGAACCTCATTTAATTTCTCAGTCAGAATTTCTCAGTCAGAGTTGAATCTATCTAAAAATCAGACTGAGCTATTAGGTTCTAGATTAGAAGGTTAGAATCTCTTACAAAAGACTAAACATATTATCATTTCGTAAGCGTCAGACACACTTCACATCGTTTTTCTCTATGGAAAGTGATTTAGCGTATTGTAATGATGTGAACGCTCTCATGGAAGCACTTGGTCGAGAGCACAATCCTAAGGACTGGAGGCTTTTTGTCGATTCATCAAAGTTGAGTTTGAAAGCTGTACTATTGCACAACAGTAATGTCTATCCTTCAGTTCCGATTGCACATAAAGCTCATATGACGGAATCATGCAGTTACTTTTGAAACATATTGACTATGATAAACACTCCTGTGGTGATCTGAAAGTGATTGCACTTCTCCTCGGCTTTCAGTTAGGATACACAAAGTTCTCTTGTTTCCTCTGCGAGTGGAACAGTCGAGATAAGGGGTGTCATTATAAACAGAAAGAGTGGCCACTTCGACAAAATTTGGTTCCAGGGCAGAAAAATCTTACTATCAACCCCTAGTAGATCCAGCAAAAGTTTTCTTACCACCTCTCCTTCTCAAACTCGGTTCGATAATTTTTTTTGGTAAAATCCATGAATAAAGAGGGACCTGGATTTCCATATCTAAAAGAGAAGTCCCCGAGAATCAGCGAAGCGAAAATCTAAGAAGTCATTTTTGTGGGCCCACAGATCAGAGAAGTGATGAAAGACTGCATTTGAGGAGTCTTTGAATGAGTTGAAAGAACAGCTTTGAAAGCTTTTAAAGAAGTGACTACGAATTTCCTTGGCAGCGTCAAATCAGAAAATTATGTTTCCCTGGTGGAGCAAATGCTTAGTGCTTACCAAGCCATGGGGTGTAACATGTGTTTGAAAATGCATTTCCTGCACTCCCACTTGGACTTCTTCCCATCAAACCTGTGCGTTGTCAGCGATGAGCATGGTGAAAGATTTCATCAGGATATATTAACCATGGAAAAGCGGTACCAAGGAAGATATAGCCCCAGTATGTTGGTCGACTACTGTTCGACACTTATAAGAGAAGCCCCTAGTACTAATTATAAGCTAAAATCAGCTGCACAAACATTTTAAGTAAGGTACTCTTCTTTTTTGTACGATTAAATATACCAAAAAAGTAAGAAAATCTGTCAATTTTCATTTGCATTTCTTTCAAATTGGTGGGTGATAGAAAAATTCTGCTTTCAAATTCGTAATCAGAGTAAAAAAGTACATTGGATTCACAAATTCATTCGAAGGAGGAAAAAAAAGTTCTATTTTGTTGTTCAGTGTTATTAATGGTGTGTGCATAATTGCAGGTTTTTAGTTATGAAACCAAAAACTATGGAATAACTGAAGGCGTCATTTACTTTTGTCAACCTTCCGTATATATACTGTGTGGACGGGGTTCAATAAGTTCGTAGAACAAGATGTATAAATTCATCACAGGTATGTGCTTTATGTCGCAATTGAAAGCCGATAAAACATTCACAAATTAACCCAGAGAAAAATAATGACCCTTTCTCTTTTTTGTTGGTGAACAACAGATCAAGTGAAACTACTACTTTTAAAATATGCATCTCACCAAGAGTGAACATAGGATTGTCATCAAGTTCATGGTTAGAGGAGGTAAAAAAGCTACTGAAATCCATCATCGAATGGTGTGTGTGTGTGTGTGTGTGTGTGTGTGTGTTTAAAACAAGTCTATTTTCACTTTATCCCAACACCGCAAACCTTCGCATGTGAAGATAAATAACACTGGTATGCATCAATTTTGCTGTCAAGGGTTTTGTAAGTGATTCTTATAGGGTTTTTCCTGCTGATTTCGAATCTGCAATCCGTTTTTCTCAATCAGCTCAGGTTATCCGGCTATGGCCTCATAAGTAAAATAGAATTTTTCGTGATTTTGTCAAAGCGGAATTGGAACAGTAACATCTATCATCACTTCTTTCACTTGTATAATATCTTTTTTTACTTTTCAGGCATATAGATAAAATATTTCATAATGAATAGAGCGTGTAAAAATGATCCCAATAGATTCTGCTACATATGTGGGACGGTTACCATGCCAAATAACCAGTCCCAAATCACTAAATTTGTGAAGACAATGTATAGAGTATACTTTGGAATTAAGCTAGGGGACCAGGACAAAAATTTCGCCCCTCATATGTGCTGCAAGATGTGCATTAAAAATTTGAGAAGATGGAGCAAAGGCAGAGCGAAATCTTCGCCTTTTGGAATTCCCATGATTTGGAGAGAAGGAAAGGATCACGTGACAGATTGCTATTTCAGCATGACAAACCTCCAAGGTGGACTTATAAATTTATTTTTCTTAAATATTTTGAAATCCTCGTATGAAACTTGACATAATATTCACCATAATGTAATATTCACCATATATAGCATAATATTCACCATAATGGTAATCATACATTTACATATACATATTGTTATAGAAAATACATTTACACATACATATTGTTATACAAGTTACATTTACATATACAATGATTGTATATTTTCTTTCTTTTTCATTCATATTGTCCCCGAAGGGACAATATGAATGAAAAAGAAAGAAAATATACAGACTCCATCGACCTATTTCATATCTTACAGACCGCAGCCCTCCCTCACGATCCGCCACTGTCTGAATGCTTCTTCTATTTCATATGCAAGTTTTATATCCATGTTTCTGTGTTTCTATTTTCAGGAGTTAACAAGAAGAATAAACACATTGTTGTATACCCTGACATTCCTTCTGCTATGAGACCTGTACCCCATGGTCCTGGAATTCCAATACCCGACCCACCTCAAACCCTGGACTTCGATGATTCTGATGATGAATCAATGACCAATGCCAATGACCAGTCCCAGTCGTATATACCTCAAAATACCGCTTCAAATGAGCCGAGACCTCTCAACCAGGCCAAACTTAATGATCTTACCAGGGATTTAGGACTTTCCAAATTAGCTGCCGAGATCTTGGGCTCACGACTTCGAGAGGACAACTTGCTGGCTCCGGGAACAACATTCTCCTGGTATAGGAAACGAGAGGAAGAATTCCGCAAGTTTTTTGCAGTGCACGAAAATACCTCTTCCTTAGTGTACTGCTGCAATGTTGAGGGGCTAATCGAATCCTTGGGCCTGCCATATAACGCATCAGAATGGAGGCTATTTATAGACTCGTCTAAACGAAGTTTGAAAGCAGTACTTCTCAACATTGGGAATAGGGTTGCATCAGTCCCTGTAGCACATTCCGTACAACTTACTGAGAGCTACGATAACATGAAAATTTTACTGGATGCTCTCGTATACGATCAACATAACTGGAGGATCTGTGGAGATTTGAAGGTAATACTGATATCATAAGTAAACTATTGCTATTGACTATGTTGTTTTTCCAAAGGTTATTTGAGAGCGTATAAGAACACTTAACTTCCCCACAGAAGTGATACAGTCCAATGCATAGATTTTTTATCTGATAGAACAAATTCTCTAAATTCTTTAAATATTTTCATTTTTTTCAGATTGTGGCATTTGTATTGGGAATGCAAGGGGGATACACGAAATACCCATGTTTCCTCTGCAAATGGGATAGCCGAGCGGATGAGAAGCACTATGCACAGCGTGAATGGGCATCCAGAGAGAATTTTGAACCTGGGTCGCATAATGTCGTTTCAGTGCCCCTTGTACCACCAACAAAAATTTTGCTCCCACCACTTCATATTAAGCTGGGCTTGATGAAAAATTTCATCAAATCAATGAATAAGGAGGGTTCAGCATTCCGATATCTCGAGAGTAAATTTCCTCATATATCTGATGCTAAACTAAATGCTGGGGTTTTTGATGGTCCTCAAATTCGAACTTTGATCAAGGATACTCAGTTCGAAAACGCAATGACTCCAACTGAGAAGAATGCCTGGCAGGCATTCAAATCAGTTGTCACTGATTTTCTTGGCAAGCGTAGAAGTCCAGAATACGAGTCCGTTGTCGAAAACTTGATGGAAGCTTTCAAACCTCATGGGTCGCGCATGTCCATAAAAATGCACCTTTTGTGGTCCTACTTGGACTATTTTCCTGAAAATTGCGGGGATTATAGTGAGGAACAGGGTGAACGATTTCACCAAGATATCAAAATAATGGAAGAGAGGTACCAGGGAAACTGGGATATCAATATGCTGGCGGACTATTGCTGGTGTTTGAAGCGAGACGTGCCCGAAGAAAAACACAGACGGAAAGCCAAAAAAACTTCATTCCTTCCTCAATAAACTTTTTTCCATATTCATTGTATGAATAAAAGTATTTATTCACACAATGTTTTCATTTTTCACGAGTGTTCTTATAATATTACTCGTATCTACAGTGTTTAAGCTAAAAAAATCAATAAATTTGGGGCTAAAATTGGACTTATAATAAATGGCCAATAGAGAAAAAACCTGACCTGATTGAGGAAAACCAATGTCATTTTCGAATTCAGCATGGTCGAATTATATAATATGAGTTGAAAAAACCCTCACAGCAGACAAACACATTTCATATGCATACCAGTGTAATGATTCTACCATTATGATTCTAACATTATATATATATGTGTATATATATGTGTATATATATATATGTGTGTGTGTGTGTGTGTGTGTGTGTGTGTGTGTGTGTGTGTGTACGTTTGGCGATGGAGTTCCCAGACATTCAGACATCTTACCACTATTAGTGGGGATGAGCTTATAGGTAAAAAAAAAAAAGAAGTTCGTTACAGTGCTTGTGAAAAGGAGGTTTTCAACGTGATACTATAGATATTGACCCAAGGACCACGAATCAGAACGTGCGCCAAAAATCTGACCCCATATAAGGTCACCAGCGTGACTATAGAGGTCATTCAAGGTTATATAATGTTAAAAACTGAAAATAACAACGGAGGGTGCTACGAAGGCCGTATTGGTGTCAAATAAAAGCTCTTATCAAGACAAAATACTTTTATTTCGAGGTATAAAGTGGTGGGGTCAATCATGTGACCTGTACATGTGATTTAAAGTAAAAAAACAAAATTAACTAAAAATGAATGTAATGTAATGTAATGAGCTGAGTTACTATATAAAAGTAATATCTATTTCATTTATTCTACCAGGTTTCGGAAAACTTCAGATAGCTTATTATTAAATAAGAAAAAAAAGATGTCTTTAAACAAACAAACAAACTATGGATTACAAATCAGTGTCGGTAAATGACTGATGGAATTCTCAACTAAGACTGGTATAAAGTTGTTTTCTGATCTCTTCAGTAATTATATTAAAATATTCAAGAAACCTGACTTTTTACAATTTGGAACGAGTAAACATAACGAGTTGAATGGGTCATAGATTAAAAACGGAAATTATATTGATCTCTTTTGTACACTTTCCACTAATCACTTCAAGCACAAATATTTGCATTACTGTACAAGCAAGATTTTCCTTCTTGCACGAGCAAGGAGTCCTGCACTCCTTGCTGTAGCCACATTTCATAGTGAGGTGAAACACTTGAGTGGCAGTGCCTTAAAATGTCCACACAGGTACAAGACTATTATCATCTTTCTGCCAGCAGAAGGAACAGGGGTCTTTATCCGGGAGATACGTTTGATGGCTCATAGCCCATATCGATGCCTGGTACAGGGCCCGTCGAAGATGCAGGTGAAGTGCGTTTTGGGTTGGTGGAATACGCTGGACATCCTGGCTTTACTGACTGAACATGTTTATTCGAAGAACATTAACCTCAACAGGAGTTCAGTTTGGGTCATGAAGTCGACATATAAATGACTCGATAGTAGCCAATTCATCATCATTTAAAGACTGGAGGGGGGGCCGGAAGACCTTCGCAAGTATTTCTGCAACTTCTGAGTGGCTTTGCTAGGTTTTCCACCAAGTACGTTTACCCTTGTTCTTCAAGCCATTTGTGGTGTCACAACCTGATACGGCATGGAACACACTGGTAGTCCAAGGCAGTGTTCCGGACCAAGGTGCTGATAGAGACAACTGACGACATGCAACATCTGCTGATGTTTCCCACTACCAAAGGCGATCCATAGTTCAATGCTAGGATTTATTGACTGTAAACGCCCGAACTATCCCAACAGAATGACAAGAACATCCGTATCTCCTATTCGGACAAGAACAGTTATATATCATCTTCGGTTTTGCTCATCAACTTCTCCTTTGCTACTTCAGTTGACAACCAATCCACAGACGTCGGATTTATCTTTCTTTTGTAGGTACGTTCGTATGTGGTATAGCAATCACGATGATACAGAATGTCCAAAGCAACATCATCGCCTTCCGACAGGATGCCAATCAAGCGATGAACTTTCAGTTCGAGTGGCATCCTTTTTATTTTCTCGGCCACGTTATGTGTAGAGCATTTGTGCAATTTCCTGGATTTCCTTCCGGCAGAATATCCACTTCTGCTTTTGTAAGGCAGGTTCGGCTAGGCGGCTTGACGTACGCCGATCACTCTTCCTTGATTTCTTAATGGAGTGTTCTGCTCTTCGAAGTCTGTCGCTGGAAAATAGTTTCCTACATGACGCGTGCCATAATGCCCCCTTCTCCTTCCATAAACGATGATCAGTACTGTCAACATCGAATTCAACTGGCAGGTTATCCAACTCCTTGAATCTCCGAGCCCGAACCAGAAAGTCTTCGTATGCAGAATCATAGCCAGATGTTTACTGGAAAGGGGACAGTTCAGCTTCTCTCCAGTGTCCCTCTGACAGATAACGCACAGCTCCCAGTCCATAATCTGAAGCATAAAGAGAAACATTATTTGCCAGTTTGACAGTTGATTGTCATGTTACAGTGCATGTGAGAACATTTGTAAATAAAAAATAAAACTTTGTTAAAATGGCTGTAAAAATATTTTGGCGTCATTCTGTATTTTGCCTTTTTTTTTACCTTGGTTGACTTTAATGACCTCTGGAGGTCACATGGTTGATCCCACCACTTTATACCTCGAAATAAAGTGTTTTGTCTTGATAAGAGATTTCATTTGACACCAATACGGCCTTCGTGCGACCCTCCGTTGTTATTTTTAGTTTTTGACACTATATGACCTTGAATGACCTCTAAAAGTCACGTTGGTGACCTTATTTTGGGTCAGATTTATGGCGCACCTTCTGATTCCCAATTCCCAATTCCAATTCCTTGGGTCAAAATCTATAGTATCCTGTCGAAAACTTGCTTTCCACAAGCAGTGTAACGAACTATGGTGCTGCCGACCCCACTATAAACCATACAGGAAGCCTGGATGGTTTAGTAGCAAGATGTCGGGCTCAACTCAACTACTGGGAAAGACTACGTAAACTATATCTGTACTCCCTGGAAAGAAGAGAGAGGTACACCTACATATGGAAAATGATCGAAAAACTGGTACCAAACCTAAAACTAAACCCAATTACCATTCAAACAAAGCTGGAAAATAGGAAAGGCAGAATATGTACTGTGTAGTGTTCCCAAATTAAAGGCCCGACAAGGGACCTCTTCAACACTGAAGGAAAATAGCTTGGTTGTCAGGGGGGCCAAGATTTTTAACTAGCTTCCAAAAAACCTCAGAAACGTTACAGGGGTCAAAGTTGAAGTCTTCAAGAGAAGACTACATGCCTGGCTCAGGACGGTGCCAGATGAGCCGGGTATACCTGGCTATGTGCAGTGGAGCGCGCAAGAAAGCAACTCGCTCCTCCACCATGCCAGGCATGGTCCCCTGAGGTTTTCTATGATACACACGGACCGTGCATGAAACAAAGAACTCTTCTGGAAAAATTAAATCGACTATAGTCCGAATAAGTAATGGTAAATGGTAAATGGTAATGGTAAAAGAAAAACTATAGTGTTTGTCATTTACCATTAATTATTCGGACTATAGTTAATTTAATTTTCACAGAAGAGTACCTTCTTCCATGCACTGTCTGTGTGTATTATATTATATATATTTTAGTTGTGGACCGGATATCCACATCCGCATCATTTTTAACATCCGCATCCGCACTTCTGACTGCGGATGTTATGCGGATATTACCTCTAATAAATTATGCAATTTATAATTAAATTAGCTTATAAAGTAGCTTATAAGGCCCAGTCATGCACATTTCATGTAAAGTATTAATTATTAATGAACAAACAAATATATAAACCTCAAAATATAAATACCATTAAATCAACAAACACTGCCTGTGCCGCTGTGCGTACTCCACTGTGGCTGAAACTCTTGAGAAAGTTATTATTTTTATCATAATGAAAACATTAATATTAATTTTAATTCTTATGCATTGCCTGCCATAATAGTAATATCACGAAATTTGAAAAATTATGTCATATATTCATAATTCTATATTATATTGATAGATTAACTAAATATCCGCATCCGCGGATATTGAAAATAAAAATCCGCATCCGCATCCGCAGATGTTGAAAAACTGACATTCGGTCCACCACTAACATATATATATTATATATATATATATATATATATATATAACATATATATACAGGGCGTCCCAGAAAAATGTATACACACTTTAAATACTTATAAAGGCAGTGTTTATTACAATACATTTCATTTTCAAAATGTAATAGAATCTACAGACATTATTTAATTGTTTTGTCAACGCCTGTTTTCAAACTGACGTCCGTTCTGGTCCAGGCACTGCTGATAACGCGAAGCAATGGAATCGCAAACATCACGAAACATTTCGTTTGGTATTTGTGTGCATTCTCGTTCAATGGCTGCTCTCAATTCAGCGACTGTTGCAGGTTTTATAGCGTAGACTTTGTCTTTTAAGTATCCCCATAAAAAAAGTCTAGTGGTGTGAGGTCTGGTGAACGCGGAGGGTATTCTACGAAACCCCTTCGTCCAATCCACATCCACATCGTGCCAAGTACCACTCGCAATACTCCACTCTTCGGTCCGGATCATCTTCATTAATAGCATGGACTAATCTTGGAATGTAACTTTTCCATTGACAGCGCTTCAAAATGCGTTGGACAGACGATTCTGAAATTCCTACCTCACGACTCGCTTGCCGCACAGATTTTCTTGGACTTTGGTGATACGTTTCCAGTACTCTTTCTTGCTTTGTGGGGCTTGTCGATGTCCGTGGTCTTCCGGAACGTTTCTTGTGGACATTCTGAACAGTTCCATCGGCTTCAAACTTATCTCTAATTCGAGTGATGGTAAGTCGCGTTGGTGGATCTGTTTGAAACTCCCTCCTAAACTGTCTTTGCACTTCAACTGCGTTTTCACACTTCCAGTAGCATTTTAGAATGAATTTCCTTTGTTCAAAGCTTAGTCTGACTGCCATTATTAATTCTAATGGGTTTAACTTGGAAAGAAAGAAACATCAATTGAGCTATCAGCTGTTAAAGTGTGTATACATTTTTTTGGGACACCCTGTATATATATATATATATATATATATATATATATATATATATATATATATATATATATATATATATATATGTTACAGTCAAAGTGTGTAACCAGCCATTTCGCGTAATGGCTGAAACTTTTAGTCATTTCGCGAAATGGCTGTTTCACTTGGTCATTTCGCGAAATGACTAAAATCTTCAACCATTACGCGAAATGGCTGAAATTCCACCTTGGTCATTTCGTGAAATGGCTAAAATGACTTTTGTCATAAATTCATAGAATTAACAAATATCACAATAAAATTATATAGTGCGCCTCGGTGGTGTAGTGGTTAGCGTCGCTGACTACGAATCTATCGACCCCGAGTTCGAGACCCGACGGCAGCCGGCGCGCACCAAACCCAGCTGTTCATCCTTCCACACAATAAAGAAAGTGGTTGGTAGATAAGTGGGTACCCTAGGTGGCGTAGTGGTTAAGACGCTGGGCTGCTGATGGGGCGTGGTTCGGATTCCACGTTAAACTGTAGGTCTAAGGTGTAGTGGAAAGCTTGCCCTTCGTGAGAATGAACAATTCGGGCGGAAGCTAACCAAAGGTTATATTATAAATCGAAAATGAATGAATCAAAATTGAAAAACATGTCACATTCGTAATAAATGTCAGTAAGGTAAGCGTTTCATAGGTCAACGGTCACACCTATTAATTTCAGATTAAAATATTGACCACAAATTAGAAAATTTGGTCTTTGACGAGGGTCGGTCGCTCTTTCTTTCGTTCTTAAACGGAAAACCCTTTTAGGAAGGAAGTGTCAAAAAGTTCTTTCCACGAAATGGAAAATTTTCAAACGAAGTTAAATTATGGAGAAGGATTTGAAATCGTGTCGTAAAACTAAAGTCTGAGATTTAGCTTCAGATTTTGGATGCATCTGCGAATGTTGTTTTGGTAGAGTGGGACCACTAATCATACTAAGTTGTTAAAGAAACACTAAAGACGTGAAGATGAAAATGAAAAGAAAAAATAACACATTGTAATCTTATTGTTCCACTTTCAAATTGGTACAACTTTTAACTGCTTTTTCTGGCGTTTTTCATTTTTGTCGCTTAGCCACTTCTTCCTAGGAGGGCCTCAGATAGCATCTTTTGTTTAATAACTTTGTTAATATCCTCCCACGAATGTTCTATTAGGTTAAGGTCTGGGAATTGAGATGCTATGGCATAATTTCTTGAATGCTCGACTGCATTCATGATTTCCCATGGCTTCAGGTACGTTTGAGGTCTCTATCTTGTTGCAGGATCCAATTACCCTAAGAAATTCATTAGGCAACAGGAAGTACAGTATGTTCCAAATTGTCCACGTACTGGAAACAGTCCTAACTTCCATGCGTGCATTCAGTGAATAGGTCTTAAACCTGTCGCCGATTGAGTCATTTAAACCACGACTAAACCCCCAGCCCCCTGTACCGTCTTCACTAAACAGCCTCACTTCGACAACCAAGCACCTAACCATCATTGTCGACGTGAATGGACTTTGATTCATCAGTTCCGAGGACTCTTGACCAATGCTGAAATATGCAGTCCATTCACTGATTCACCCACGCAAAATGCTCCTTTTTATTTCTTAACAGCGCATGGAGAAACTAATAACCCGTGATTTTCTTTCAGTTCAGTCGGAATTTTACCGGAAGATTTCCGGCAATCTCCAAGTAAAATTCGCTCCACCACTCTTCATCACTTCGTTTATTCGGCTTACAAAATCGTTGTCGACTAGGGAAGTGTTTCAGTTGTACAGCTTTGCCAATAGTGTCTTGAAGAACTGTTTTGCGACAGTAATTTTCGAAATAATGCCACGGTGTCACTATCCTTCTTCATATATTATAGCAAAAATATGGGACCCCCGAGCTTCTGATAGCTTCCGATTTGTAGGGTTTTCGAGCAATTTTTCTAACCCAAATTATCTTACTTTAGTATTAAATTGTTCTTAACAAATTGCCTTCATTAATATTAACTTACTGAAAATGTACTATTTTAGTCTTAATTTTTTCCTACATTACATTAATAGGTTACTATAATTAAAAAAATCCATACTAAATAATGCAAGCACCGATAAATATTAAGCAATATTTTTAAAAGACCATTGTACATACTGTGTGAACTATACTTAACTGACAATGTTCATTTCACAAATATCTATAACCATTTATTAACGTTTCTCACAAATTTGTCACAAATTAGAAACGTTTCTCACGAGTATGTCACAAATTACAAACGTTTCTCGTTTCTTCGGAAAAGTCTCCACTACGTTTCAAAGGATAGAACTAGAAATAAAGTGGACTTCAACCTATAATTTACTGCTCGCATATTTGAACGAAGGATGCTCAAACGTTAAAAATATAGAAGAGAAAATGGCTCCAAACGTTTGCCCGCGACTATATATACATATATATGAGCAAGCGAAATCCAATATCTTATACACATAAATTTTTACACGAATAGATTTGTCCTATTTTTTTAATTACGTGCAATATATGAAGAAAGGAAAAGGCAGAGAAAAGCTCTTGCAGGTAATATGGAAGTTATTTCGAAATCAAAGGAATCGTTTGGAATATAGAAGCAAAGAGATTCTGAACGACTCGAGGTCATGGCTGCCAAAGAAATTTACGACCTGAAGCCAATTTGACAGATCAACGTGTGTATATATATATATTTACACACACACGCACACACGCACGCACACACACACACACACACACAGTGTATTATATATTATATATATATATATATATATATATATATATATATATATATATAGTAAAAAAGTAAAACAGTTTGTGAACTTTTTGCTTGTCAGCCATACCTGCCATCATGGCGGGTTTTACTGTACAGTGTACACCGCCTTTGAAGTAGTTCTGCCAGCGGCCGTACCACTGCTGGAAGCACTCCTGCATGCCTTTTCCTGCGACCTCCTTAAGTGCCGCAGTCATAGCCTCTTTCATTTCATCTGCTGACTGGAACCTGCGTCTTTTCAAGAAGGCTTTCATTCTTGGGAACAGGTAGTAGTTGGCAGGGGCAGGGGCGAGATCTGGAGAGTAGGGAGGTTGTGGAACCACAGTGATGGCATTCTTGACCAGATATTCCTGTACCAAAAGAGACCGATGAGCTGGTGCATTGTCATGGTGGAGCAGCCAGTTTCCAGATTTGCAAAGATGCATTCACGTTGGATTGAATACATAAAAAAAAAAATGGGTAACTATTGTATTTTTAGCCCAAAACCAAAACTTAAATCTAAAGTGGGAAATTGAGCGTCCACTTTTCAAGGTACTTAACACGTCGGTTTAACGATGGGATAGACCTCAGAATGTTCCCCTGAGAAACTTGAAAAGTGGACGCTCAATTTCCCAGTTGAGGTTTAAGTTTTAGTTTTTGGCTAAAAATACAACATTCACCCCTTTTTCTTTGATGTATTCAATCCAACGTGAATGCAACGAGTTTCTTGCTTATATTGAGGTTCTAAATACAGTGGGGCTAGGTTGCTTTAAACCCTAGATTCTGTCCCGAAGCTGGATCCTATCTGCTTGGCAGATAGCTGGTGAGGGAAGCTATATTTTTGTGGCCTCTTTGCGAGTGACCCGTTTCCCACGTCTGACTAACATCATCAAAAAAAAAAACTATAGTGTTTGTCATTTACCATTACTTATTCGGACTATAGTGGATTTAATTTTCTCAGAAGAGTTCCTCGTTTCATGCACGGGCTGTGTATCATATATATATATATATATATATATATATATATATATATATATATATATATATATATATATACACCACATATATATATGGGATGAATTTCACACTTAAATACATGAAAAAATAAATTATGCAAACCCACAAGGAAAAAGAAAAAAATATTTCAAGATCTTGCGTGTTTTCAACAGTACACCTCGTCAGGGAATGACGTCATTCCTTGACGAGGTGTACTGTTGATTACATCAAAAGTCTTGGAATAATTTTTCTTTTTCCTTGTGGGCTTGCACTATATATATATATATATATATAATATATATATATATATATATATATATATATATATATATATATATATATATATATATATATATATATATTAATAAATGGAATTTGAGCTGGATCGTAGTATCTGAGCTATCCAGTCATTTGAACTGCATTTATAGGAATAACTGAAAGCCGTAACACTAAAAGGACCTTCTATCTCCTACCAATACGTTATGAAGAAGAGGCGGGGAACTCCTATAAATCTGTTAATTAGCTTTTCGAGCTACCAATTCCGAACACAAAGAGTTCACTTTCGTATGCACCTAAATCAATTTCTGATGGCGATGTTTAGACTCTGCTCTTGAATAGCTTATTCGTATAAGTTCATAACAGAATCGTCGGTGTAAGGGCTCTTTGAAATGACTCCTCGATGCACCGAGGCTTCCCGTCAATACAATTCTGAGTGTAAATGTGTTAAGTCACCGAATATATAATGCAGTCCTTACCTGTCTTACCTGTAATATGCTGTATGGCTTGGCATCATGTATATTTTATCTTTTTGTTCGCACCGGCACTTTGCTGATTACGTTTCGGCTAATTGGCTAACGCCAGACGATTTTACCCAATCTCAGAACAGCCCCATGGAGAATGAAGTTAATAAAGTGAACTGAATAGAAAATGGATTCTCAACAGTTTAAAAAAATTTTCTTTGTGTAAACCTTAGTTTTGCTTCCGACCAAATTGTTCATTCTGACGGTCAAGCTTGTTAACCCACGTTAGACCTACAGCTTAGGGTGGAATTCGAACTACGATTCACGTGGGAAGTCAGAAACGACCTCCCAACCAGCTAGACTACCCAGGTGTAACGTTATATTCTTTATAAAAAGGATATATATATATATATATATATATATATATATAATATATATATATTATAAACCTGTATTGAGGCTGGTATTTCATTTGTACTTTAAAAGTGGAGCCGAGGGCATAACAGTTAAAATGCGATAGCATAAAATTCTAAACATTTACAGTTTCGGAAAAAAGTTGATCAAGAAACGAAGTTTGTAAAAAGCATAAAATATTGCTTATTGGTAATATCCTCCTTTTTTTTTGCGATATTTTATTCTTCTTGGCGATAGTTATAAGATTTTAAAACGAAAGCTCACTCATTACCAATTATTTTTTAAAGCTTTTCACGAATTTTATATTTGTAGGCAAACTTTTTTCCAAAAAATTTTACATCGTATTTATAAATGTAACTTAATTAAAGATTTACTTTTTTGAAAAATAAAAAGAATGGTCTCATCCGAAACATGATTTTTTTGTTTTTCCCTCTGCAAATTTTAAATTTCCCTCAAAGTTTGACGCTATTTAAAAGTTTAAAAACATTGTTTAATTTTAAGTCTTGAACGATTTTATATATTCAAAGAATATCATTTCGAGTAAAATACAGGGTGTCCCATAAGTCCGATCTCATAGGAAAATTTATTTCAAATTAAATTTACGAAAGTAATACATTAAGACTAAAACAAATGTTCAAGTTGATATCTTGTTTTGGGGCCTTTTTTTTTATGCAGGTAGAATAATACGCAATGGCTAATATGGAAGTGAGTTACACTCGTGAGTAAAAGGCCACACCCTGTACAGTATATTACACCAAGTCGCTTTAATAGAGCATACTGAACCAAAGTATGCCTATATGGGTATTCTCTTTTTAAGATTGTGTAACCCGTTCAGTATACCAATATATATATACGAGTATATATATATATATATATATTATGGTGTTGTGCTTAGCATCGCTGACTTTGAATCCACTGGCCCCAATTTCGATTCCCGGCGACGGCAGCCGGCGCCCAGCTCACCCAGCTGTTCAGCTTTCTATACAACTAAAAAAAATTGGTTGGTAGATAAATGGGTACCTTGGGTAGTTTAATGGTTAAAAACGCTGGGCTGCTGATTGTGAGGTTATGAGATCGAGTCCGGGCGAGGTTTTTGTAATTTCTGATCACCCTTGGTTGGTCGTGATTCGGATTCCACGTTAAGCCGTAGGTCTAAGGTGGACCAACAAGCTTGACCCTTGTCAGACTGAGCAATTCGGGCAGAAGCAAAACCAAGGTTAACCGAGGTTTTATATATATATATATATATATATATATATACACGAGGGTCACTCGATATATTTTACCCCACCTTTATTTTTTTCTTTCCAAGTTTCCTTGTAAGTTCCAGAAATTTTGTACACAATTAGTTATATACCTTTTTTACAAGTTTTTATTTTTCCACATGGTCTCCATCCTTTTCTGGGGCTTTCCTCCACCTCGAAACAAGGGCCTTTATTCCTTGCTCGTAAAAGTCCGCTGGGTTCCACTGGAGCCATCTCTTAACCTTCTCAACAACCTCATCGTCACTCTGAAACTTTCTTCCACGAATAGCATCCTTCATTGGCCCAAACAAATGGAAGTCTGAAGGTGCCAGACCCGGGTTGTATGGAGGGTGGGGTAACACAGTCAAGCGCATTTTTGTGATGGCCTCTCTTGTTTGCAAAATGTTGTGTGGTCTTGCGTTATCGTGCAAAAGAAGGACGTCTTCCAGTTTTCTCTCCGGTCGAACTCGCTTTATACGTCTCTGGAGTCTCTGTAGGATAGCAATATATGCCTCTGAGTTGATTATTTGTCCTTTCTTCATAATATCCACCAGAATCACCATTTTCATGTCCCAGAAGATGGTGGCCATAACCTTTCCTGCAGAGGGAGCCATTTGGAACTTTTTCTTAGGTGTGGAGTCTGCGTGATGCCACTCCATGGATTGGCGTTTTGTTAAACAGCTTCAAAGTGGTGTACCCAAGTCTCATCCCCAGTCACAGTTTGTGAAAGGAAGTCATCCCCTTCTGTCTCGTATCTAACCAACGACTCAGAAGCAATTTCTTTTCTTTGGGCTTTGTGATCTTCAGTCAGTTCGCGAGGAACAAACCGTGAACACACTTTTGAGTATCCCAGTTGCTGAATTATCGTATTCACACTTCCTTCACTAATTCCTAGTTCCAGTGATAGCTCTTTGTATGTGAGGCGCCGATTTGATCGAATGATGCTGTTAGCACGTTGCACAGTGTGAGATGTCACAGCCGATGCCGGGTGACCGCTACGTGGCTCATCATCGAGGCTAGCTCTCCCTCTCTTCGATGATCTCACGTTTAGACCAAACCAGCGTGCAACTGTGCTTCGATCAACAACAGCATCTCCGTAAACGTTTTGTTGACGTTTGTGAATATTTCCAACTGTTTCCTTCTCTGCGGTTAAGAACTCGATAACAGCTCTCTGTTTACGACGCACATCACTGTCAGACGCCATTTTCGAAACTGCGTTAACCGTCGATTTTATACAAGGACGTTTAAAAGCGGTTTTATACAAGGAGGGGAGGTTCAAACTGGAAAAATCCGGTTATGTGAAGTTCAAACTTACGACCCAAAAGACATTTCAGCCCCATGGCCTATTATTTAGCTAAGAAAAAAGGGTGGGGCAAAATATATTGAGTGCCCCTAGTATATATATAAAGTTACATATTCCAACTTCTAAGATATGGTAATAACAAGGAGCTACATAATAAAGGGTACAAAACTCTGCAAACCAAAGAGATAACACCAAATCCACAAGTCAGGGATCTTGGAGTAATAATGTCGTCGGATGCAGAATTCAGAGAGCACTGTAACCTGAAAATTAGAACGGCTAGAAAAATAATGGGAATCATCTGGAGGAGCTTCCGCAGCAGAAAAATAAACATCATGCTCAAATTATGGAAGAGTCTAGTCCTACCAATAATTGAGTATTGCTCAGTACTCACAAGCCCATATAGAAAACGGAGCACCGACAATTCAGCGCAGGACAATTCAGCGCCGACAATTCAGCGCCGACAATTCAGCGCAAAGACAATTCAGCGCAAGACAATTCAGCGCCGACAATTCAGCGCAAGTCAGTACAGTTAAAAGTTTAGTTAAAAATAATAAAAATAAATCGCAATAAATAAAAATTGGGTCTGTATCGAAGGAGTGACATTTCAAAGGAGTGACATAAATACCATAACGAAGGAGTGACATAACGAAGGAGTGACAAATCGGAGATAAAATTCAAAGGAGTATAATTATTAAAATTTTATTTAAAAAAAACAAAATTTGTTAGAATTGTTAAAATTAAGATTTTATTTCAAAAACTAGAAACCTAACCTAACCTAACCTAACAGTTGCAAGCCTCTCTTCCCTCTGGATTTGTTCTTTCTTCTTCTTTGTTGGTATTTTCGCGCTGAATTGTCTTGCGCTGAATTGTCTTGCGCTGAATTGTCTTTGCGCTGAATTGTCGGCGCTGAATTGTCGGCGCTGAATTGTCCTGCGCTGAATTGTCGGGTCACGATAGAAAACGAGACACTGCGAACATTGAAGCTATACAAATGACTTTTACGTCTAAGATAGAGGAAACGGAAGGTGAAGACTACTGGTCTCGACTACAATCCCTGAAACTCTACTCTCTCGAAAGAAGGCGCGAGCGGTACACAATAATATACATTTGGAAAATACTTGAGGGCTCTGTAACTAACCTTATAAATGAAATAGAAACAAACTGGAATGAGAGAAGAGGCAGATTTTATACTGTCCCAGCTGTGGTGGGACAAGGGGCCATGAAAACGAGGTTGGAAAATATCCTCAGAATAAGAGGTTCAAAGCTTTTCAATGCCCTACCAAAAGAAGTAAGGAATATCTAGCACACCGACCTGAATAATTCAAGAACCAGCTGAAAGATTCCTGTGCAAAGTCCCTGACCAGCCATGCGTAGCTGGCTACGAGGGCAGGAAGAGATCAGACAGAAATTCCCTCCTCCACCAAATCCCGGAAATGAGGCGGGATGCTGCAGAGGGGGTCGACCGCATGTTGATCCTGAACCGTCGTTCGAACTCAAATAAAGTAACATAAAGTAAGTAAGTATATATATATATATATATATATTATATATATATATATATGATGAGTAAAACCACGAAGGAAAAGAAACAGAGAATGGTGCTCAAGCGCTTTCGTCTAATGACATCCTCAGGAACACTCGTCATTAGACGAAAGCGCGTGAGCATCATTCTGTGTTTCCTTTCCTTCGTGGTTTTATTCATCATAAATATTTTTCACGTATTACTTTCGTGAAATAATTCTCATATATATACAGGGTGTCCCCAAAAAAACTATATACTCTTTATAGCATCATATATTTTATAATTTAAAAAAAAACCAAACAATATATTGTTATAGCAATTGCCAATGAAAGGTAAATTAGTAATCTAAGTGATCAAAATGTTATAGCGAGTTGTTTGCATATAAAATTTACTTAACTACGCCAAGTGCTCAAAATGTTCTCCGGAGGCATGAATGCACTTTTGAATATATATATATATATATATATATATATATATATATATATATATATATATATATATATTAGGGTGGTCCAAATTTAGGGTGAAAATTTGAAATTTGTCTGAATCAAGCGAGCACATGGTGCCCTCATTGCACTTCATATACAATAGCTTTGTATAAAATTTGAAGAACATTAGATGATGTTTAGGGGTTCCGCAAAACGTTTAGTTATTTTAGTCTCATAAAATTCTAGCAAAACAGCCAATTTCCTTTAATTCTTTGAAAATTATTAGTTGTAGCCTATATATTTCTATAGTTACGCTTATGAGACCTAGTTTCTGTTTTTTTGTGTTCATAGGTAGTGTTTTTGATTGGATAATGGATATGGCGACAAGAAGTGGGCCAGCCTTTTGGCTTGTTGGCCACCCAGACCCAGATATCACCGGTGCTCGATTGCCTTCCAGAGGCCAAGTGCTTAGGAAATATTACTTCCATCACTCTGTCATGAAGCAAACGAAAGCAGATGCTGCAAAAGCATCTATTCATCTATTCAAGCAGTGCTAGAGATATGGGAAAAGGCTAAAATTCCAACATCAACCCTGGCTTACAGCAAAGCCAAACTTTTGAAAATGATTGATGAGTACGACAAGCTCAAGAAAAACCGCAATCGAGACTCCGAGACCTGTCGTACTCAAGAGGCAATGTTCCGGGACCAGCTCGAGGATCTCTTTGATGTGGCTTACAAGGATGCGATGATTATCATTTCAAATGAAGAGGATAAGGCCTTCCTGGTGAGCCAAAGGGAAGATCGAACATCATCCTTCATGACCGGGATCGATGTTATTCACACCACAGTCAGCGCGGAAAAGAGGAAACGAGAGGAGGTGATTAAGCAACAGAAGGAGAGAAGTGAAAATGAGAAGAAGGCGTTATTTGAAGTCCCTGATTCCTCGCAGATGGCACTGCCTTCCTCCTCAGAAACAGATACAGAAGAGAATGACGCCGAGTTTACGCTCAAAGATGGCAGGTCACTGCAACGAAGGAAGGAGAATCGACGTGTTCTGCTCAGCCCAAAAGTGATTGCAGCCATGGATCGGTTCAACATCCCCGACAGGGCCGCCATGGGCCTTTCGGGAGCCATGGCAAAGGTATCGGGGCAGAACCTGAAGAAGATGACGCTCTCACGAAGTTCAATTCGACGACACAGGATGGCCAATAGGGAAGCATTCGCAAAGACAAATAAGAACCTGAACCTCCCTCCCAAAACTCCACTCCTCCTCCACTGGGATTCGAAGCTTCTTCCTGATGTGTCCAAGTCCGAGAAGGTTGACAGGATTGCCATCCTGGTCACAGGAGGCAACCAAGAGATCCTTCTCGGGGTCCCCAAAATTGGCAGCAGCACAGGT
Source organism: Bathynomus jamesi (assembly GCA_023014485.1). Classification (NCBI taxonomy): domain Eukaryota; kingdom Metazoa; phylum Arthropoda; class Malacostraca; order Isopoda; family Cirolanidae; genus Bathynomus; species Bathynomus jamesi. The sequence goes on along the minus strand of JAJOZX010002823.1, from coordinate 205,780 downwards.
GTGAACCAGTACAACGCTTGCATCACTGCTCTTCAGGAGTGGAACCACATGGATCATGTGCGAGGCTTGGTGTTCGACACCACGGCCTCAAACACTGGTCTGTCCGAGGGAGCTTGCACGAAGATACAGGCTGCAATCAACTGGGAGATTATTTGGATTGCTTGCCGTCACCATATCCTGGAAGTTGTTCTCTCTGATGTCTTCAAGAAGGAGTACGGACCATCCAGCGGCCCCAATATCCCCTTGTTCATGCGGTTCCAAGAGCAGTGGAGATTCATTGATGGAACCCGCTGGAAGCCAGCAACGCACAATGAGAATATCGTGGAAGAATTCTCTGTTCCCCTGGCAGGATTCAAAGAAAGGGCGCTGAAGGACCTGAAGGTGGCAATCGAGTCAAAGGCTCACCTCAGGGTCGATTACAAGGAACTCCTTGTCCTGTCATACACCTTCTACTGGCATCAAGCAACGATCGCATCATATGCCCCCAAAAATGACTTGGATTTCATGAAGGATCTTGAGAGCGGAATTCCGAATCGTCAGCTGGCGAACACTGCCCTCACAGCCTTCAAACGCCACCTGTCCTGTGGTATGTGTCCGAGGAATTGATCGGTCTTGCATTCTTTGATGACCGGATTGGAGAAGAGGAGAAAGTTGCAATGGTGGAAAATCTCAAGAAGAGAGAGCGGAAGGGACTGAAGAAAATTGATGGCAAGAGATTCTCTCCTCAAACACCGATTCCTGACTTCATGACTGCCAAGACCAAGAACATCTTTGACCTCATTCTCCCGAATGGTCGTCAGGAGTCGGAGTCCTTCCTCGCCAAGCCACCTTCTTCTTGGAACAAAGATGAAACCTACCAACAATTCATGGCCTCCGTCGCTTCACTGAAGGTTGTGAACGACAGCGCCGAAAGGGGTATTGCTCTGATCACACAATTCAACTCATCCATCACCAAGGATGAGACCCAGAAGCAGTACCTCCTGAAAGTTGTAGCTCAGCACAGGAAGGATATGCCCTCCATGTCAAAAGCTGTCTTCGTGAAATAAACTTAAAATCTACAATGATGCCTTTCGTTTTCCGTGAGCTTAGTTGAGATAATTGTGTTAATTTTTTGTGATGACCGGGAAGTTGAAGTTTTGCGGAACCCCTGAATATTGAGATAAGAAACTGAAATTTTGCCTGAAGACATATTTTGGGTAAAGGTATTAGAGCGACATGTGTGTAAATCAAAATTCCAACGTTTAATTTTTTGGACCACCCTAATATATATATATATATATATATATATATATATATATATATATATATATATTTATCATCTTTCACATTTAAAGATAAACTTTGAAATAGATGTTTCTGTTTCTTTAATCACAGGATAGGTCATTTCAGTTCGCGCGATATCGGATTCAATGGTCAGTACATCACAACTCATTGTTTTTATCTATTCCTTTCTGCTCAAATATCATCCTTCGTTCGCATTTAAAGATAAAATTTGAGAACATGTTTCTTCAACAACAAAAATTTGAATACATGTCATTAAAGGTCTTCCATTCTGAACGTATCTCATATATATATATATATATATATATATATATATATATATATATAATATATATATATATATATATATATATATATACACATATTGTTTATTTATCAGCAAATCTCACAAGATTCGAGATTAGGTTTGCTTTTATATCTCACAGCTGTGGGCCATTTCAGTTCGCGCGATATCGTATTCAGTGACACAGTAAATCACGCATATTTGCCATTATCTATTCCTTTCTGCTCAAATATCATCCTTCGTTCGCATTTAAAGATAAAATTTGAAAACATCTGTTTCTCCAACAACAAAAATTTGAGTACATGCCATAAACGATCTTCTAAGCTGAACTTATACACTATATATATATTCATTTTCGTTAGCGTTTAAAAATCTGAAACTTCTGTTGTCTTATCGAATGTTCTCAGTTTTCCAAGATTATCGGCAAGATATGCATTTTAAATTATGTTCAAAGCACAATCATATATATATATATACACACACATGTTGTTTATTTCTTTATCATCAAGTCTCACAAGATTCGAGATTAGGTTTGCTTTTATACCTCACAGCTGTGGGTCATTTCAGTTCGCGCGATATCGTATTCAATGATCCAGTTCATAACATATCTTTGGCCATTATCTCTCTCTCTCTCTCTCTCTCTCTCTCTCTCTCTCGAATATAAGATCGAAAATCAAGTTGTTTCGCGTCCCTCTCCACGAATCGGAGCAGCTGACACACTCCAGATTTCACGGGACAACCAACCACATCCCTGTGGGGCGGCTCCCAGGAAATCTGTTTGGCTGCTATGCAGGCTTACGCGTCAATCCCAGCCCAAAACTCACCGCCAGCCAATAGGAAGCTAACGAATCTGTTTTGTGGGTTGGTCATAGGCCCCCTTATAAAGGAAGAATCTTGTCTCAGAGCCTCAGTTTCTTGCATTTTACGACTAGTGCTTTATACACAGTGAGTCAGTTATCTTTGTACAATTCCCCCGATCTGATTGGGGATGAAGACTTTTACGCTTAAGCAGCATCCCGACTAATTTTCAGAGCTGTAGATCAGGATGAACTTTTACCAACCCAGAATGTTGCGAAAAATTGTGGTGAAATGCAAGAACCAATCAATGAAGACACTGTTGAAATGTGAGTAACCTATAAGTACTGTGAAAAAACTATATAGGGCTATTGGTTGATTGCCTGATACCCTCATCCGTTGGAAATTTCCAGCAGACTTCAGTGGAGAGTTACCGACAAAAGCCCTATGTTTTTTCGTTAGAGTTATGTATGTGTAGGTCTTTAAAGGACCTCTTTATGTTTAATTGTCTACGGTAACTCTAGCGTCGGGATTTTAGATGCCTATATGTGAACGAAAGAAAGTGTCCCACCTTATTTTCGCTCGGCCTTAGTTTGCTTCGATGTAGGGCGTGACGATCTTCTTCGATGTAGGGCCGTTACGATGGAGCCTAAACTACGAGTTGACACTTTGTAACTAATATAGGCAGTCACTAATTAAGCCCCTGAAGGAATAGGCCTATCCTTTTTATAGTTATTAGGTTTTATATTATAAGGAATTCACTCAGAACTTTAGAGAAGACGAAGCACATCTTCCCTGTTTAAACGTTCGCTGTAACATAAAGAGCTCCGAGCGAGAGCCGCTATAATATAATCTTCGTATTTTAGTTATAAATTGCTGATTTGGCAAAGGTTGTTGACCCTTGCCTTGATGTAATCTCATGAGTTTGCAATGGAAAAGTTTGAACACGAGATCATAAATGTTTTCTTGTTGTTATGCAGGCCCATTGTCTACATATGGGGTCTATGTATGTATGGCAATCATTTCATTCCCAATAGGCTATGTCGCCAATCCCGAGGCAATTTTGTAGATATTTAATTCAATTAATTAATAATTTATATTTAATTATGAAGTAAAGGTATCACATACGATACCATGTTGTAAGCGCGTATTGTTTTTCTATATACTGGGGGGGGGCGGAGAAAAATTTGTATGTTATAGATCAAATTTGTTGATAAACTGTTTTAAACCATGTGAAATGGATTAAAAAGAATGAAGTAGGAATTTAGGAAGAGAAAGGTTACTCAAGACCTATTTAAATATAAAAGTTCAAGAGGCTAACTTCTCAAGTTTAGTTAAAGTTATGTCAATTAGTTTGACTCCCCTTAGGTATAGGAAATTTATGGAATTAAAGTAGTTATTAAGCATTTTAACTTTGCTCATTATTTGTGTAAATTTTATGTCAGTAGTTTTTAAATGCTGGTTTACTGATGTGGTTTTGGAGTTTTGTCATGTTTTGTTTGGTTAACGATTTGTTTTAAAGTGACTTCTACGTTGGTGAGTTAATTGAAATGTACGATACTTCCATGTTGTGTTGTTTGGTTAAAAGAGTTTGTACTGTATTCAAACCTCTTACCACTTCAGACTAGTCAATACTCGTAGTTTTAGTAGAGTAAATGTTACTTCTCCACAGGTAGATCTGGAGGGCTTGGGGCTTTGAATGTTGTACTGTTTTTGTGTTATTTGGTCTCTGGCCATGGGAGGCCATAAGACCGTTGTTCTTTGGCCCATGGCCAAGGGAGGTCACAAGACCCTTTTTGCAGTTTGGTCTCTGGCCAAGGGAGGCCACAAGACCCTTGTTGAATAGGTTGGGCTATGGTCAAGGGTATGCCATCAGCCCCGTGATGAATATGTTAGGCTATGGCCAAGGGTATGCCATCAGCCCCGTGATGAATATGTTGGGCTATGGCCAAGGTAGGACATCAGCCGTTTGATGAATTTGTTGGGCTGTGGCCAAGGTAGGCCAAGGCCCTTTGATGATCCGTTGGGCTATGGCCAAGGTAGGCCATCAGCCGTTTGATGAATTTATTGGGCTATGGCCAAGGTAGGCCAAGGCCCTTTGATGATCTGTTGGGCTATGGCCATTGGCCAAAGTAGACCATCAGCCGTTTGATGAATTTGTTGGGCTATGGCCAAGGTAGGCCAAGGCCCTTTGATGATCTGTTGGGTTATGGCCAAGGTAGGCCATCAGCCCCTTCATGAATATGTTGGGCTAGGGTCAAGGCAGGCCATCAGCTCCTTCTTGAATATGTTGGGCTATGGCCAAGGTAGGCCATCAACCACTTGATGAATTTGTTGGGCTATGGCCAAGGTAGGCCATCAACCCCTTGAAATAGTAGTTTGGGCTATGGCCAAAGTAGCCATAAAACCCTTTAGAGTAGCGTAGTTTGGGCTATGGCCAAAGTAGGCCATAAAAACACTTCAGAGTAGTTTGGGTTACGGCCAAAGTAGGCCATAAAACCCTTTGGAGTAGTTTGTTTGTATGTGCCACTGTCTAACCATATAATTTTTGGCACAAAATTATGTGCACAGAACCAGAGCGCAGCAAGAAAAGCTTTTACTCTCCGATCTTTGGTTATGTTCAGACAGGTTGTTGTGTTTGAGACACATGGAAAGAGTACAGTGTGTGTGTGTGTGTGTGTGTGTGTGTGTGTGTGTGTATGTTGCATTCCTCTGAATCCAGTTGGTCTTCAAAACTTGGATTCACCACTCCAGTGAAGTCAATACCCGTAGTTATGATTGAGTAAGTGTTGTGTATCCTACAGGTAGGTCTGGAAGGTTTGGGGTTTTGAAGGAATCCAATCTGTTTGCAAGGAATGTATGTGTCTGTTGATGAAATCTGTTGTGTGATTCTTCCTTAAAAGAAGAATTGGATGTTTGGAGTCGTATGTATGTATTTATATACTGTACCGTACGTATGTGCGTAAATGTGTACTTTGTTGTAGGGTTTTATTTTTGGGTTTTGTGTTAGGTTAACCAATTTGGCCGAGTGAAGATCCTCAAATGTTGCATTTGAGACCCTTATATCAAGCCTTGTCTGTTTTATGCCTATATGTGAAATAGGACTTAGAATAGGTCGCGCCTATACGTCAAATAAGACTTAGAATGTGTTAGGCCTATATGTCAAATAGGACTTAGAATAGGTTGTGCCTATATGTGAAATATGACTTGGAATAGGGTTACGCCTATATGTGAAATAGGACTTAAAATAGGTTGCGCCTATATGCCAAATAGGACTTAGAATAGGTTGTGCCTATATGTCAAAGAGGACTTAGAATGTGTGTGTTAGGTGGGTGTAGGTTTGAATTCGTGCAAATGCTTTAGGTCTTTGTGATGTTACACTTCCGAATTGAGTTTTGTGATGTTACAGTTCTGAGTTGAATTTTGTGATGTTAAAGTTCTGAGTTGAATTTTGTAATGTTAGTGAGTCTTATGAGTAAGTTAAATTGCTGAAATAAATTTTACAACCTACACCAGAGGTTGAATTATAAATTTAGTGTTTTTAGTTAGGATAGGCCTTGAGGATAGGTCTACTTTGTGAGGTAGGCTTCTTGTATATTTAATTGCAAATTGTAGTGTTTGAAGTAGGCCTTTAGTGTATGAGTATGTTAGGCCTATTAGTTAAGGTAAAGTTATTCGGGCCTACTAAATAGGTTTATGTGTTGGGCCTACTAAATAGGCTTATGTTGAAATTAGCCTCTTTTATAGGACCTATAATGAGTTAAACCTGTTAAATGAACAAGGTTTGTTTTGAGTTAAAGAGTAGGACCTATTAATAGGCTTAATGTTATGGGCCTATTTTTATAGGACCTAAAATGAGTTATGCCTGTTAAATGAACAAGCCTTTGTTTTCGGTTAGTGTAAAGGTAAAGGGATCGGTTCCCCAGTTACATAGGCCACTATATGAAAAAACTATAGTGGGATTATGGTTGAAATTGGGGTTAGCCTAATGAGCTAAGCCTAGCCACTGTTTATGTCAGTGTAAATTTTAGAGGGGTCAGTTCCCCATATACGGGCCACCATGTGAAAAAACTATATAGGGCTATGGGTTGATTGCCTGATACCCTCATCCGTTGGAAATTTCCAGCAGACTTCAGTGGAGAGTTACTGACAAAAGCCCTATGTTTTTTCGTTAGAGTTATGTATGTGTAGGTCTTTAAAGGACCTCTTTATGTTTAATTGTCTACGGTAACTCTAGCGTCGGGATTTTAGATGCCTATATGTAAACGAAAGAAAGTGTCCCACCTTATTTTCGCTGGGCCTTAGTTTGCTTCGATGTAGGGCGTGACGATCTTCTTCGATGTAGGGCCGTTACGATGGAGCCTAAACTACGAGTTGACACTTTGTAACTAATATAGGCAGTCACTAATTAAGCCCCTGAAGGAATATGCCTATCCTTTTTATAGTTATTAGGTTTTATATTATAAGGAATTCACTCAGAATTTTAGAGGAGACGAAGCACATCTTCCCTGTTTAAACGTTCGCTGTAACATAAAGAGCTCCGAGCGAGAGCCGCTATAATATAATCTTCGTATTTTAGTTATAAATTGCTGATTTGGCAAAGGTTGTTGACCCTTGCCTTGATGTAATCTCATGAGTTTGCAATGGAAAAGTTTGAACACGAGATCATAAATGTTTTCTTGTTGTTATGCAGGCCCGTTGCTTACATATGGGTTCTATGTATGTATGACAATCATTTCATTCCCAATAGGTTATGCCGCCAATCCCGAGGCAATTTTGTAGATATTTAATTCAATTAATTAATAATTTATATTTAATTATGAAGTAAAGGTATCACATACGATACCATGTTGTAAGCGCGTATAGTTTTTCTATAAGTACCTAACCTAACTTATTCAGTGTTTCCCTACAAAGAAAAATTATTCCTAGGCCTCTTTCTCGTTTTTAACAATATAACCTAACCGTAAAAGGCGGCTATAAACGCGTTTCCAAAAATATTTTTTATTCTCTGCCTCCTTCGTGGTTATTTCAGTATATATAATATATATATATATATATTATATATATATATATATATATGGCGTTTTTATTTGTACATTTTTTGTAGGATTTTTATAAAACAATAGAAATCTTAAAAACTATCAAGATTTGGCTCCGGGTTCGAGTCCCATTGCAGGCAGATGGTGCATAGCACACCCAGCCAAAACTTTTATGAATTAATTATCTACACTCAAATTCGTGACATTAATCTCTATTTTAATTACAGGATCGAATCCGAGCTAGGCCGTATTATGGTTGCTTTTGATGAAAGGGAGATAAATAAAATGGTTGCTTTCCCGCCCAGCCAACCCAGTGATCTGAATACAGAAGTTGAGGTGTTGGCGCACATTCGGTCCAGCGAGTGCCACGTCATCGAGGAGATAATGTAAGTATTTTTGAGGCTAAGAATAAAACGCAATATATTTTCATTTATTAAATAACAGAAAACATGTACAAAACGGTATCAGTATCCGTTACATAAGTCTTAATGGCTACAGTTACAAATGTATATACAGCTTTACACAATATAGATATACACCTTACACTTTACAGGATGTGCTAACATATGGGAACCTTTTTTTATCTGTTTGCATACACCTTTATCGTTCATATTTGTGTCGTACAAATCGAATAATTTTAAAAATTCATAAAACTCTTCCCACGTGACATGTGCATCAGAAATAAAATGCAATACAACCAGCATGTTTCAGTATAATATCCTTGGAAACGATATGGGGACCAAATAATCTCAGGCACGCCTAGTTGGGCTATAAACTTCACAATTACCGAATCATTCCATGGCGGAAATCCGAGTGAGTCAAAAGAGTACATTCTTTCCCTATTTTTAAAATAGATTGCAAACCAATGAATCCCCTCACCCGCCACAATGTCGGTGTTAACGATAATCCCGTACCAGTTTCTCGTGCTCGGCACCTTCAATATTTCATTCTTCGCAAACACACCGACAAATTTTGAACGTGTGAAACGGTCACTTTTCATCACTCTCTGGAGTGTATTCGCATCCATTTTAAAAATCTGTGACGACGTTCCTGAAAAGATCAATCTCTATTAGTGCCTGTGATTCGAGATACACGAGTACACTTATAGGCGAGTCTATAGGTTTGGCAAATTCCAACCTGACTGAGATGTTCCCACTCTGTTGTGGACTTAAGTGCGTATCTGTGCCAACAGACAAGTCAGGCGTAATATCAAATGAATAAATGTTAAATTCTTCGCCAAATTGTTTCTGCGTTACACCAAAACCAAGTTCGTCACAGGCGCCTGTATTATGTGCCAGACTACTATACGCTCTCGCGCGGAGCGGGAACACAGCGTCTGATGAGTAGTCCTTATTCATGGACTCCCAGAGCAATTCCGTTTGCGTATAGAGTAATATTTTTAAGGCCGAAATTCTCGAATTTAAAGGCACTCTTTTTATATTTTCCATTCGTCGATGCGTGGTTCTGCATTCCAATTAATATCCTATTAGGTAAGACTCCAAGGGCAACGTTTTCTAGTTGCTTCGAGGACAGCCCTGCGGGGACCGTGTACAGTTTGATCTGTACCCTGTTAATTGGATATTTTACTGTGGCGTGTATTAAGTCTTTCTCAATTTCTATTTGTTTCGGGGAACTTAATTTCACTCGGCGTATACGCAAATACGTTTCCATGATGTGTATCACAACGGGTTTCGCGCCTTCGTCTTCATCAGACCCCAGACTTATGCAGATCTCAGGAATCGTGCGGGTAAGCTTCAACTTCATATCCACCCCGTTCATAAGCAACTTCTCCTGGAATGTGAAGTCTGTATGCAGGCGCCCAAAACATTCATATATCTTCTTTTTAGAATTTTTAAATTTATCCTTTATTCCATTTTCATATTTAGTGTGGTAATATCCCTCAGCGGTTAAAAAGGTGTCCTTCGCTTCCATTGGAAAGTTGGACATTTTCCAGATAGGCTCGAAGGTGGTAGTACCCCGTAACTGCCGAGATGTTAACATGGTTTAAATACACTTCACACTGGCTGAATATGGAGTGTAAAAAGTTGGTTTCAGGGTAGGCAGTGTAACTATCATCGCAGTCCGTCCCATCAGAATGGGCTATACGTAGTTTAGCATACATGTGGATGCAGCTCGGGTCAAAAAAGTAAGGGCCTGAGCTGGGTATCATGAATTCTATAGGAGCACTGGGCGAACTAATTGTATTTAATGGGTTAATTGTAATAAAGTCACTATGCTCAATAGAGACCTGGGTGGGGGGCATATCAAAGAGGGACAGTTCCGATTTACAGCATTGTGAACTACACGGATGGATGAAATGTGCCATGACGAGTCAGAAATAGTGCCACCTACCTCGACGAGTATTAGTCAGCCTATGATTCGTGAGAGTAGTGTCCTCAGCTTATATCAGTTAAAAAAATGATCAGCCATATGTTTCATACGCTTAGAGCATTTCTTTTTTATTTCCTTTTACGTTTAACGCCACGTGATGGTAACCCCTTCTTCCTGACAGATCTCTTCTTTCCGCCACGCGCTGGTAACCCCTTCTTCATGGCAGATCTCTTCTTTCCGCCGCCACGCATTTTTCTGTTTGCATCTTCGATTATTTCATCCCGTGTACGTTTTAATTGTTTTTCTAGAGCTTCTTTAGGCTTAGTTCCACCCATTATGTCTTCTGCCTCGTTAAAACCTGTTTGTAACGCCTTCCGCCCTAGGTACCTGGCCCCCCTCTTCAACAGTGGGACAGCGGTGCGTAGTATGGATGAAAAAATGGAGCCAAGACCACTCCCACGCTGGTACCTCACTCGGTAGACTGTGAACGGTCTTCGAGTCATTATAAACGACGAAAGTGTAGTTTCACTGTTGAGCTCCCATCACCGAATAGGAAATTTTTTCCCTCAATCGTCCTTATATATATCGAGATGTTGGTTAATAGATTAGTCGCAACATTTACATAATGGGGCTTGTCATATGTAATGCTCAAACTTTTCCCTCTATGATTGGGGATGCGCGCAATGCGCAACAGGCGCGCCTGGGTGTCCCCAACAAATTGGTGCTCTACAATATTGCTATAAATATAGCACATTTCTGGGGGCGGAGAGCTTTCACCCAATTTCTCCATCTATCTTCAATTGATACATTAAGCTGGACAAGTCATGCTGTGCCTCGTGAAAGGTATCTCTTTGGAGAGCTGAGCTATATCGGTCCTCAGCCACAATTGTGAACAGCTTTTTATCTTTAATATTTCTACTAAGCGTTGACTTTAACTTCATTGTGCATGCAGGCGTGTCTATGTTTATGACTTCAAAAAGTAAATCGTTTGTCACGTACGACTTTTCAAGAATCTTGTTTAAACCCGTCACAATGTCCATGGCTGTATCATAATGCCCGATTCCTAGCTATACATTTATGCTATAGTACCGTTCCTCACCGCACAGGACTGAACGCGTAGTATTGTCTAAGGTTATGCCTAATTTTTCGCATTCATCGGTTCTTCTAAGGATCAGAAATATGATTTGTTCATTTTCAAGAGTTAAAAATTTGGTGGCTAGCTGGAGTTCACATAACCCCACCTCATACGAATCACGCTCCAATTCAATGGGCCCGTGGAGTTCTGTCACAAAGTTGGCGAGGGTGTTGTTAGGGTGTACAGACAGGGACGAGGAGGACGGGAGTGTGACGTAGAAATGGTCAGGCGCCATGTTGCATACTTTTTAAGCTTCATTATTGCATCAGCTTTTATATAGGTGTTGAAGCTTTCTGGGTAACCCAGCCATTTCACCAGGTACATTTTTCTCTTTCCTGAACCTTTGCTTCCTATAATTTTCTCAATTTTAAACACATTTTTTCCTAAATTAAATGCCACTTTCTGCAACTCCTCGCGGTAAAAGCGTCCTGAGATTTCTTCCCCATTCAAATCTTCAATGTAATACATCATTATCTCACCTTTAGGTCTCATAGCCCTAACTTTAAAAAATCTCACGTGTCCATCCTTGCTCAAATCCCTTCGCGAATTTATTCCCCGAACGCGACAGCCTTACATAATTATTGAGTTTGAAAAGCGCAGAGTGTGGTGGTGCTCCATCTCTTCTCACCACTGGGCACGTACCTCTTTCTAAACCTTCGTTCGGCGTTGTGCCAATCGTAAGGTGATGTAAGCGGTTGTAGGATGAAGCCAGTGAACCGAGAATGTTTATATATCTGTATGTGTTTTTATGTGTAAAATATCGGTGCATGCGTTCCTTTATGGTACGTTGAACTCTTTCAGCTAAAGAAGCCTTATGTATAGAATTGGTAGTGTAGTAACTGATATTAAACTGACAGCATGTTCTGAAAAGCGCGTCCTATAAATTCTTTCCCCATATCCGTACAAAAATAGCCAGGAATCCTGTTTTCTTTCAACATCAACGTTTTGGTCACTTTAGAAACTGTTTCAGGCGATTTATTTTTCAGGGGAATTAACCACAGGTATCTAGAGAATACATCTATTGTGAATAGTATGTAGCGGTAACCATCATCATACACTGAATATCTTTGCATGTCTGTTAAATCCGCCTACCAAATAGAGTCAATCGAGGCAGCTGTTGTCTTGGCTGTTTTAAACCTTTTTCTCACCGGTTTATGAAGTGTATAAGCATCCTGTTCCCGCAAAAATCTCTCAACATCTTTTTTCCTTACACTGTAAACACCTCTGTACAGTCTATTAACGCCACCATAGGTGGCGGGGTTAGAAATGTCATAATAACGTTTACTTAATATGTTAGCCATTTGCGTATTTTAGAGGCACGTGGATAAGGCTGGCCGTTTGTCCTCTTCTTTCTCCTCTTCAGAGACGCTGCTACTGCTGGGGGCGATAGCGTACTCAGTTGTGACACATGCGAGACTTGGGGACATTTATTTGTTGTCGTCTTGCTTTAATATGCTTCCATCCTGTTGGTGAGGGTCTGTCCCACTTTCTCACCAGATCATGAACAATATCAACGATATTGGATCCTTGTACCCTTGTTCCTTCAACAATGAACTCGCCTGTATCGGTCCACTGTATGATGGGGTCTCACTCAATAGATTATAAAGACTTAACCCTTTATTCCTCAATGTATGTGGGAGGCTGTTTTTTAGCACATGTTCGAAGTGTTGTGTACCGTTGTTCTTTGGCTGGCCATCGTCAGGTCCTGTGTCGCTATGCTCAGCACTACTCGAACTGTGCCTAATAACCACGGGGAGCTCTGTTGGATGTTTATAATCTTCGTACTCATGAAGAAATTTCTGCAAAGCCTCTTGGTACAAGATCCTTTTCTCATCAAGTGACTTTTCACTGTTTAATAGGGCTAGCAAGTCGCTTTCCATTCTTTTAAGCCTACTTTTACGGGGTTCTAGAACCGTGTCTGGAGTCTTTGAACTTTGCAATGAAGCATACACCTCGTGCGGAATCACAACCACCTTCTTCATTATATTAATCTAGTCAGTAAAGGACCCAAAACTGAAAATAAGATAGGCAGGAATGATCCTCCTCTTTGTACAATAATACGCTTTTTCTTACCCACAGTTTGACTTTTATGAGCGAGCGTTCGTATTATGTTCTTCTAACGACCTAAGCGAGTCTTCTGAGAGGGTTTTATTGGTACATTACATTTTATAACATTAAGATAGATTTCACAGATGCATTTAAAACAGTCAGAGTCGATATTTTTAACAAACATCTGCTGCAGTGCCCGAGGCAATCGTTGATAGATTTTTAATAATTCATTTAATTTGTCATTCTGGAATATACACCGTTTCAGGTTCGCTTGGGAATATATTCGTTCTTTGAAGCACCCTAAACGTGTTTCGCGGGTGAAGGTCACAAAGCAAATATCCATAACGCTGGTTTGTGGCCTCTTTACAAACCTCCAAAAACTCCTTACGGTGATTCTTGAACATTTGACTGGTTAATACCTCAATTTGTGATACATCTCTACGTTGCGCGAATAAGACTAGATATTGTGTATTTAGCGACACATCACGCATGTATCTATTTTTGAAAAATAGATTCTGATTGATGAAGAACACGCTTATGTTAAGGTGGTGGGAGAATACTGTAAATGTCTCGGCAAACGTTTTATCCATCTCCAGGTGAGATCGTCAATTACAATGACTGTATGTTCATTTCCCTTTAACGAATTAACGTCATAGACCCCCTTGTGGAACAAAATATCCTCTTGGTACTCGTTGAACACTGATTGATACGTCGAATAGCACCATATAACTTTATGCACAAATTTTGAGAATATCTCCCCCTTTTCTTTAATGATTTTAAGCATAAACAGTTTTACCACATCCTGTAGGTCCAGATATAATACATGTGGATGGGCTCGTGAACCTGAATTTTTCTACAGAATCCATTTCTAACACGTCACATTCCTAAGTGTACCATTTACAAAGTATTACAAATATTGAGTGCTGCTCCTTATATTTTGTTTTCTTCTTCCACAGAACCGTGAATGAGAACGACGATGTACAGCACCCCATCATCGATATCACGGACGACCCGGTTGACCGTCCAGCTAGAGAGTCATTCCCCGCCGACGAGCCCTCACCAGCGACACCTGTAGCATGCGCCAGTTCAAAGTGGGGGCGTGATGAAAAATCCTCCACGTCAGGTATAAAGCGCTCCAGGATTCCTCCGGTTGTTAGACCACCAGTAATAGAGCCCCAACCCTCAACCTCTTACGAAACAACCCCCACAACAGTACCTTCCCCAAATATACCCCCTTATTCAATTCCGGGTATATCATCCACAGCGACTCCCCGTTCTGTTGAGGATGGCATAACATTCGAATTGGTACGCACCGCAACCCCCACCCCAGCCTTGACTAGAAATTGGTATATAGTCAGGGTTGATCCTAGGTCCATGTTTAGCAATTGTGTTGAACACGGACTACGGCGCATAGTTGAACGTATTGTAGAGTTTGCCCTTCAGAACCCGACGAACGTGAAGTCAGGACGAGGCTATCCTTTGGGTTCGGGTCAGATGACGGAGATGTAGATGATTTTTGGGTAGTAATACCGTTCAGACGTTTGGCGGCTGAGGATATAGAGTATATATTAGGCCGTATAATGCAGGCTTCTTAAAGTAGTATAGCCTTCAATATGGACAACTTCACGGTAAATATTGACCGTGTATTCCGTGTTGCGGGTCATAGTGCCACACCTTATACTCTTAACTTCAATTCTCAGGCTATTTTTAGAAGGCATATAAACGTCGATCGTATGTTTACTGTACTAAACACACGGACCCAAAAAATTTGGTTGCCTACGGTAGTAGAGCGTGCCCGTAAACTAGCTGTAGACTGTAAACTTGAGTTTGACTGTGCCATGGGTCCTGAAGAACTGAGAAGGGTAGAACAGGAAATGAATGTTCGTATAGCTGTATTTGGACTGGATGATCGTCGTAGAACTGTGTATGTTTTTAAAAGCTGTGTGAGAGACCGTACAAGACCCCTACTTATTTTAGGATTGTCAGGGACAACGTATCTCCCCATCCGTAATATAAGGGACCTTTACGCGAGTTATGATAAAAGTCGAAAATATGGACGACATCATGATTTGTGTAAGGGGTGTATCGAGTTTGCGGATGATATAGTGAAACATTGTAAAGAATGTCACATGGTATGTGAGCAGTGTAAAAGCCAAATGTGAAAGCCGTGTAGTTGAAGCTGAGAAGAGGGATTGTATGTGTGTAGACGCACATTTTTCAATAATAACTGTTTTGAGCTCCATAAATCAATTGGCACGTGCAGGAAAATGAGAATCTGTGAATGTGGTATGTTTCACATGATGGATAATTGGGGAAATTAGCATAAATGTGATGAAATTCACTGTTCTACATGCCATGAGAAATATAAGGCGGTTGGAGTAAAGCATGTATGTTATATGAAAGACGCCAAGCCTAAAAACACCCTTGTATAACTGTGTACTACGATATAGAAACATACACGAACGCTGAAACCAAAGAGGTTATTCCACATTTACTTGTGAGCCAGACTATCTGTGATGAGTGTATGGAGATCGAGTGTGATGAGTGTCACAAATGTGGAAAACGGACAAACGTTTTTAAAACGAATGCCCACGATAGCCCTGTGAAACTCTTTGTGTCCTATATTGTCAAGTTAGCGGACAAGTTAAAAAAATGACTGTATATTCTTGCCCATAACGGGCGAAATTTGACACACAGTTCCTTTATAAGGAGTTGCTTGAGCACGAGTCATCTGAGATATTTACAGGTGATCCCTTGAAAAGAGGCAACAAACTAATACAGATGCAAATAAGAGGTAATGTACAGTTTAAAGACACTTTATTATTCACACCTTGTAAATTAGCAAAGCTACCCAAGGTGATGGGCGTAGCCGCTGAAGTTTCAAAAGGATATTTCCCTTACACATTCCTCACTAGCGAAACTTTAAATTACGTAGGACTACCTCCACCCAAACATTACTTTAACTATGAATGTATGAGCACAGATGAACGTGAAGATTTTGACCGATACTACAACAGTTTCAATGAATGTAATCCTTATAATATAGCTGATGAATGTGAGCGTTATTACGTGAATGGTGTGCGCGTGCTTAGAGTACGTTTCCAGGCCTTTAGAAGGATATACATATGTCGTTTCAAATGCGATCCGTTACAAGTCGCAACCACCATCGCCTCATTATGTTCTACGGTGTTCAAGAATAACTTCATGCCTAAAGACACCTTAGCCATTATCCACAGAAACAACCTCCGCAGTTATAGGCACAAGGATATTTACTGGCTCATACACCTACAGCAGCAGACAGGTGTATACATAAAGCATGCCCGCAACACGGGTGAAGTACTCATTAAGGTTAATGGTCGTGTTTTTTGGGTTGATGGTCTAAGTGAAAACAGTGTCACTGGTGAGACTGTGTACTCCTTTAACGGTTGCTGGTGGCACGGGTGCCCCCGCCTGAGTGGGATCGTAGGAGATATCCACGGTAGATCTCCTGCCGTCTGTCTTGCGTGGACGCGCACCCGCGATCAACTTATAGGCTCCAAGTTCACTCACAAGGTCTTGTGGGAGCATGAGTATGATGCACGGTCGGTAGCAGATGGACAGTACCGTGAAGAAATAAACACGATCAAACGTTCAATGGTGCTGGATCCTCTCAAATGCGGTGATAGCTTGTTCGGCGGGCTTACAAACCCCTTGAAGCTATACTTTCCGCCTACGGAGGGTGTGAAGCTCCATTACTACGACTTCTGTTCTTTATACCCCTCCATGATGAAGAACAATCCGTACCCCTTAGGTGCACCTGAAAAAATGGTGGGTCCCGCCATACCAACCATCGCCGAGTTTTCGGCCAACTTGAATGAGCGCTACTTTGGACTCTCTTTCGTACATGTGCTCCCCCCTCGCGATTTATGGATGCCGATCTTACCCGTCGTTATAGATCACAAGCTCATGTTTCCCCTGTGCGTGAAGTGTGCAGAAGAGAACAATGGTGATTGTGACCATACACCCAACCAGCGTAAGATCAGAGGTGTATATACAAGCACTGAGCTGGACCTAGCTGTTCGCCATGGATATAGAATAATGAAGATACATGAGATGTGGAGGTTTCAGAAGCTACCCAACCTTTTCACACCATATATAAACGCTTTTTTGGAGGATAATGTTGAGGCATCAGGATATCCGCGAGGGGTTGATACCGAAGCTGAAAAAACGTTTTATATTCAACGTTACCGTGACCGTGAAGGTATACAGCTTGATTGTACCCAAATTGTAAAGAACCCTGGCAAGCGCTTTAGTGCAAAATTGTGCCTAAACAGTCTTTGGGGAAAATTTTCACAGAATACCGGCAAAGGGAACGTTCATTTGGCACAAAGTTATAGTGAAGTCTGGGATTATGCCAACGCACCCGATGAAGAGGTCATGGAGATTGTGAATGTAGGTAATACTTACATAATAAAGTACAACAATACCGAATTGTCCACAGATACCTCACGGGTTACAAACATTCCTGTAGCCAGCTTCACAACAGCCTACGCACGCATCAAACTTTGGGGCCTATTGCATTCTCTTGGACGGAGCGTTTTGTATGCCGATATAGATAGCGTGATATTCACAGCGAAGAGGGGTGAATACATGTCCGCATTGGGGAGTTCCTCGGAGAGCTAACTGACGGGATCAAGGATGAGTATGGAGACATCGCATACGCAGACTCGTTTGTGTCAACAGGGCCAAAAATCTATGGGGTACGGGTGAAGATAGGGGATGATACGAAGTATATCGTGAAGGCTAAGGGTATCACGATTAACCATGCGAATCGGCGGGTCGTTAACTTTGATTCGTTGAAGGAGTTAGTGTGCTTGGAAGATGATGAGGGTGACCGCCCGCCACAACTGACTGTATGCACCCACAATTTTAGGGCACATAAGCTGGGGGGCGTGAAGGAACTTAGGGGTACAAAGGTGTGCCGTAACACATATAGGAAACGCTACCAAGTGCCTGGTACCTATGATACCATGCCCTTTGGATACCGTAATCTTTGATATGTCTATTGTTAGCTTATTTATTACACGTATTTTAAATATATTTACACCTTGAATATTTCGTTTATTAAATAAATCGTGTTTCAACTAGCGTTTCACTTTCTCCTTTGCGTGTGTGCGTGTGTGTGTACAGTAGAAAGCTAAGGCCCGCCCATTGTAAGACCGGCAACGTGAGTCATGCCGCTACCTGAGCATGCCTCTATCCCTGCGTGCTCAGTTGACCTCTGGATACCCTTGAGCTCAGACGTGCATTCTCTCGCGTAGAAGAAAAATAGTAATGGCTACCTTTAATATCGCGTGTTCAACATTTATGAAGTGGTATTCTGCAAAGTGCAGAGATGTGGTGGATACTGGAAAACTCCCTGTTTCCCCCTCCTTTGCCTCTTTTAATGCTACATTGAGCCGTGCGAAGGACCAAGATGTTCAAATACTCTAAGGGTATTATGGCGAGGGGGTTGTAGGATTCTGCAGTACAGACGATGTATTGAAGTATGTTATAGACCTAAGCTTTATAAAGGCTCACATATACCGCGAATTAGAAGAAGCAACACGTTCAGAAGATAAGCAGCGTTTATGGGTCGTGAGTCTTGTGGATGAGTGGTATGACAAGCGGTATTATATCATGTTACATCATACCGACTACTCGTACCCTACGGTTGAAAATGTAAATCTTGTCATCATGAACAAACTTAAGTATTTTTACCACTATATAAATATATATCATGATGAGGTTTGTAGTGAGGTTGTGGCTAATGGGCTGTGTGAGTTTTTAACAGACTTTAGAGACGAGTATCGCTTGTTAAACAAAAAGGCCAAATATGAACATGTTTCTCTCTAATAGCACGCCGGTTTGTGAAGATGTTTAGTTTGTGGAAATGAACGTGTGGTGAGTGATAAAACATTAAATTCGTTTCGGGAAATTCTGTTTGTCCAAGAGTATTCGAACAAGCCTGTACACGCTTTAACAGTGTGACGCGTTCCCGTGCCGCCCACCCGTGTACCTCACGAAACATACGAGTTCGAACAAACCCATACACGTTTCATCAGCGTGACCCATCCCGCCCCGTCGAGCCGATCCGCCCACCTGTTGCTCATAGTCATCTCAGAGCTGAACCGAGTGGACGTGCGAACACGATGGAACTTCCTTTGAGAAGCATTCTCAACGCCTCGTACGATGTCTCTGTGGCGAAGTCATTGTGCGTGTTCAGGCGTGAAACAGGCACCATTAACTATGTACTTGAAACGGTTTGCAGGCAAGCAAGCAAACGTAATGTTATTTATTTAAGTGTTGAGGAGATGAATAGAGTCTTCGTGATAGTTGAGAAGTGGGGGGAGGACCGTTATAAAATACCTGCAGGTGTAGGTACAAGAAGAGAGCTGGTTAGTGACGCCCCCTCATACGCCGTTGTTTGCACATTGTGTATAAATAACGAACAGCCATGCGTTGATATACGACTGCTGTGGAAGAACGCATCTGATAATAACGTCCTTGTCCCCACGCGAAACCGTTTCATCCTCGACAGAATGTTTGAAATCGTCGGATTCCGCAAGCTGAAGCCTATATTAGACGCCCGTGTTACGGATATGATTTATTTTGACACGGTTCTTGAATACGCATACACCGCTCTGCTCGACGGATTTATCGAATGTAGGAATGAACAGGGCGAGAATGGTCTAGAGCTGGATACATATTTAAACGGTTTAGATTCTTCGAAATATCCTGAACTTTGATGCAAAGCACTTGAGCGGTACGGGGCTGAGCTCACCTACACTGTTCACCCTGAAGAGCTGTATCTCTATATAATGAATAGCTGCCGTTACGACTTGGAAGATTATTTCAACTGCCGCTATGCAGAGTGAAGAAGGGTTCACGATTGAAAATCTCGGGACGATAAGAAAAAAACCCTCGATTGGAAAGGCGTGTTTATAAACTTGTATTTAATAATGATGTTGTGGTTAACGATGACCCCTTTGTGCGTGCTTTTGATTGTATTCTATCTGTGTTTAAAGATAACTTGCCGGCCGGGTGTAAAGTGGGCACAAAAATAGTATTGAATGATATGAAGGCCATTTATGTCGAGTATTGGACTCCGTATCAGTTAAACGGTGAAGTGATGCTTGGATGGTTTTACCACGTCGTACAAAGTAATAGCGATGTGGATGTAGACTCTATTATGTGTAAGTTTAGCGTTTTGCACCGTAGAACATAAAGGATATATATTTAAATTGTGTGTGTGTATTTTTCCTGTACTAATATGCAATTGAATATATGTTTCGTATATTTTCAATATATTTAATATAACTATATATTTTTCCTGTACTAATATACTGATAATGCACTGTTTTGTATATTTTTTATTATATATCCCCGTTCATGATGCTATTATTATTTTTCGACCATATATATATATATATATATATATATAATATATATTAATATATCCCTGTATATGTATTCCCATTAATTCGTCTAAATAAACAGAATGATGTATTGGCGTTTTATTTATTCCTTTTTGTTTGTGCACGGTATTTAATTATTAGTCCAGGCATTTGTAGTTAGACCTGGGCAAAATTGCTTCAGAAGCTTTCTAAACTGTTTCCAGCTCAGGAACCATTGCCGAATAACATCCAAAATCCGCCAAAATTGGAACCCGGGAACACCCCCAAAAATGAAATTCAAAATGGCGGACTGGATGTTTCCTACGAAAAAAAAAATATATATAATTTACATTTGATGCTTTTTCTTTCAGTTGTAATGTTTTAAATAATTCAACAATATACAACACAACCAGTTATTACGCAAATATAATGTTATATAGCTTTTTACAGATTTTTATAATCAATAATACAACAATTATTTTTTTCCCAGTTTCAAGTTATGTTCATTACAGAAGTGATACCTGGTCACAAACATACAGAAATTAATCCTCTTCATCACTATCATCGGATAGATTACCGGTACTTGGGTTGTTATCGCAACCACTGATTTGGCACTCGCCACAAGCGGCTGAACAGGGCATTCCATTACGCTTGCATCCACATCTTGAAGTAGCACATTTCGTCTTGCAGGAGCAGCGGATCATGTTGAGTAGATAATTTGGAGCTGGTGGCTTGTCGCAGGCTGCAGGGTAGTAGGAATTATTCTTTACATACCAACCCCACTGTTCTGCATCGATCTTCTCTTCTGTAGACTTCCAGATTAGTATTTGAAAGTATGTGCGAAAGCTGTGGTACTTTGTGGACGCATCGGTAGGTGGCAAACGTTCGGGTGTAACAAAAGATTTAGCTGTAGCTACCTTTTCAACTAACATTCGATGACGTAGTGCGTTAGTGGATTCAAGTGTTTTGCAGCCCTACAACAGAAGCATTGCCTTTCTTCCAGCGGCTTCAATGTCAGAGTGTTGGCACAATCAGAACAGAATGTATTTGCAACTGAACGGAGTTCAGCCACCTTCATCAGTGTGTCGAATGCTTTGGCTTTACCGATCGAAAAAATTCTGGATGTGCTATCACAGCCCGTGAAAGCATGCACGAACAGGAGATACTTGCAGATGTCATTGCCTAACAATGATTGAATGCTGAGAATATCATACACAGGATTAGGAGATGGTCCCCGTCTTATATCGCTGCGATAGTACAACTTGAAACCACTGTCCTTGGCATGGTACAGAAGGAGATTCAGCAAGTCGGTGTCTTCCCCTATTACTGTTGTAGTTGCATTTTCTGATGAGGAAACTGCTGCACGAACGATGTCCACATCAGCATCCCCATCTGCGTTGTGAACAGTACACCCGTGCTTCTTCAACATCTCACCTACGAGGGAAATAAATGCTTGCTTGTTGTTTTCATTAGCCAAGAAGTGTTCCTTCTGGCCAACAAACTTCATGCTTGGACTGAGATTCACATTTCTGCTTGTCTTGGTGCTGCGTCTTCTGTGGGTCATGTCCTTGATCGTAGGAGAGCTGCTGTAGCCATCAAAAACAATGATTGCTTTTCCATATGTTTTCAGAGTGAAATCGGCATATGAGCTGGCGATGCTCTCATATGTTTCATCTTGACGCCAGGAAACACGATGTAGTAGAGATCCACCATCCAATACGTACTGGTCTGTGCACTGAATTTCTTGAACTTCTTCCATGCGTAAAGTGTCAGTGTATTTGATTATTGCATGAGCTAGCTGAGACTTATCGGGTTTCCTCAAGATACTTCGTGATTCGAACATTGCAAGAGGATATGCACACAGTTCGTAACACATGACATCTTCAAGATTCATGTCTCCGCCAGTGGCAACAGTCATCATTCTCTGAAACAGTAGTGCAGGATCTACTTCTATATCTGAAGCATCAGTGATCACAACGGCAGAAGCAGATCCTAGTGTTTTCACTTTGTCAGATCTTTTGGCAGAATATGTAAAGGCTTGTTTCCCAATCATTTTTACGACAATGTTCGTACCGATTGAATGCAATTGATGAACGTTAACTCCAGGATCAGCAGTTAGCCCTGTTACAATGTTGCAGAGACCCGAGGTAGAATGGAATGGGGATAAGGATTCCAGACGTTCAAGTACTTTCTTCATGTCATTACTGTCCCTGATTTGTCTACTTCCCCTCATTTCCTTGTGCTGTTCACTACTTTCCAACAAAACTCTGGTGTATTCCTGCATTGCTAAGTTATAAGTGGAACACAGAGGCATAGAAAAGAGCCACGTTGTCCTTTGGATGTCTGTAAATCCACTTCCGCGTGTCAGTCCGCCTCTGCTTTTCAGGGAACGCATTAGTACTTGTTCTATCACCAGGTCTGTGCCGAGTCCGGCCCATAATAATCTGTCGCTTCTTCTTACCACAAACTTACCTTCCTGGAACATTTTGTTAACGGCTGGATTTTCAGAAGGCAAACTTAACATTTTCTGCAGGTACAGGTATATCGATTTCAGGTAATTGTGATGTCCGGCTGCTGCAATTATGGGGATGGTCTCCAGCATAGCTTGCAAGTGCAAATCCCACGAGCCGGTTCTGTCTGCTGTTATCAAGGAACGTGCAATGTTGATCATTCGCTGATATTCCAACCAGAGTTGACTTGTTTGCGAAGTAGATTGTAGGTCAGTTTTCTTCGCATCCAAAGTGGTAGTAATCTGAGACAATGCATTCGAAGATTCCACATCCTCAACTGATTGTTTGGCGGTCATAACATCGTCGAGCAGGTCACAAGCTTCCTTATGGAGGTCATGAGGAGTTCCATCTTCATTACGAGGGAAAACGTCTGCGACTAGTAAGGTACTAAGAGCTGCATCTACTATCATATGACCACGTATCGCTCTTGAAACAGCTTTTCCAGACATCATGTGTTGCACGGCATTTGGTCCGTATATTTCTTGAAGTACTTCAGACAATCCTGAACCATTCATAAGAGTACCGACTGCTCCCAAAAGATTCATCAGAGTGTGAAATGATCCCAGCATTAAAACAATGTCCTGCAGGTCTCTCTGTTCATTGATGATTTGGGAAGCTTTCCAGAACAAAGGCTGATCAAAGGTAATAATGCATGGGACTTTTTGATCGCGTGCTATCTTGCTCAAATATAGTAATGTCGAAAATATGCAGGTCATGTCAGTTGGCGCAATATCTATGATGGGAAGGAACGTGATCGACGCCACACCTGGATGTGAGACACTTGATCCACCGTGAATTGCCTGCATTGTTCCGGACCAACTTGGACCTGATCTTTCTGCTGAAGATATCTGCCAGAGAAGACTAAGTCGACTTATGGTGGCAGTGGGTACTGGAAGTTCGCGGAATGAGATGTCCCTCAACATGCTTCTCGCGTGTCTATATTCCCTAATGTCAACGGTTGCAATCTTCTTAATGTCATTGTCACCAACATTACGCCTGTGAATAGAAGGGTGGATCTTGATCTTCGGAGTTATTGCGGCAATCATACCATTCCATGAAAGGTATTCTTCCCATCCAAAGTGCAGACATCATGATCGACGTTATCTGCTGCTAGAAGGACTGCAGTGTTTTCATCAACAGTAAAAGAGCCAGACCCACTTGCCAGCGCCGCGTTTCTTTCGAATCTTGTTACTTCTGCATACGACGAACAGTAACCCAGCTGATGGAGAACGTCAATAAGGTACCTTGACCTAAAGTTGTGGTGTAGCTGAACCGACAAACCGATCTGTAGTGGACATAGTAATCCTCTAGGACGGGTTGCTTGCATAATGCTCTGCCCAATTGCACCTATTTTTCTTGAAGCATCCTGTCCCGCAAATGCTTTTGATAATAGCAATTTCAGACTGTTGGGAATGTAATGAAGAGCACTTTCTGCAGTGATGTCATTTAGAGATGGATACACATCTTTTCTAGGCGAGTCGACAGACTTGATATCACTTCTGATTATTTTTGCAGCAGCTTCTACTAGGTAAATCTTCTGTAGCTCTATATCTATATCACATTCTTTCGACTTTTTGTGATAATCTATAAGAATTTCATTAGCTGTCTCTCGTAGTGTTACTACATCTGCCTTCCCACTTTCACCTGATATTATGATCTTATCTCCGTAACGTTCTAAAAGCTTTCTCTTCATGTGCCTGCGTTCGTAGACAGAGCTCTGACTTCCTTGAAGATATTCCTCCATTTTGGAAATTAGGTCTCCAATCAACAGTTGTTCATCATCATTCTCTTCCAGGTAAGCACAGGTCTGAAGGAATGCTTGGTGTTGCTCTTCATTAGTTGGTCTCCCTTTCTTCGAATCATGATCGTCGGAGGAGTATGCGCGAGGAATGTTTTTTCCACTTCGAAAATTTACGCTGCAGGTGTGATGGTAGACACAATCTGCAGCAGGAAGATCACGAAGATAATACTCCAGACGGCCTTTTACATTAAACGACCATTCATCGCAGCGGCTTTCACAGCACCTTTTTATGGTTTCGGAGAACTCTGTAGTTCTTATTTTGACATTCTCTGATTTTGGTTTGTGTTTGGAAAAAAAGTCCACAAAGGTATCACAAAACAAACTGAGTAGCACTGGAAAATGCGTATTCATGAAAACGAGCACTTTTCCTTGGTATTGCCTCGGCTGCGGTCTGTCGCTTCTTTATTTCAATGGTCTTTTTATCCGTAAACCTTTTCCTACATACAACGTGAACACTTATTCCAGCTGTTGCAACAACATCGATTCCACGGCTGCGGCTGGATGAATTTATACCATCTGCTCCTTTTTGCGAGATGTGAACCACTTCATGTCCGCTGTCCAATTTCTCCTTACAAATCACGCACAATTCTTCAGGGGTCTGCATTCTTGAAGGCGGACGCACACCGAGTCAGCCGTACACCGAGTCAGTCTGAAACAGAAAACACAAATTAATAAACTGTGTTGCAGTATTTAAAAGGAGTACATAATAACAGTTTTAAAGAAAATGACAAGCACAAATACGCAGATTTGATAGTGGGTAGTAGGAATTAAAGAGTTGTATATAATATAAGTTTATAAAGATGTAGCAATGTCCATTCTCACATACACTCCATACAGTATATTTTATTTACATTACGTGACGTCATAGTTTAATACTAGCCGCCTAATACAATTTTTAGTGTCATATAGGTTAATTTAGAAACGAAAATGTGTTTTAAAACATTTTACTGATCAAGAAAAACGTCATAACTCTCTCTACAAAGCGAAATTAAAATTTATTGTATTTCGTAGGAAACTGCCAGTCCGCCATTTTGAATTTCATTTTTGGGGGTGTTCCCTGGGTCCAATTTTGTCGGATTTTGGATATGTTATTCTGCAATGGTTCCTGAGCTGGAAACAGTATAGAAAGCTTCTGAAGCAATTTTGCCCAGGTTGAAGCTATTTTTGCTCTAGATTGCCTGGACTATATATCATTTGATTGGTTTCTAAAGCGGATTTCCAAGGCGGAATATATGTTTCAATTAAATAAATAGTGCAAACCGGCAACTCAGCCAGATACGGCAACTGAGAAAGGGAGATAAACAACATGATCGCGTGTTGCAATAATCCTATTTGTTTAATAGGTCTGTCTATTGGTCGTATTTAGTGACGGTCTACCAGGAGTTGGCTGATGGTGGGTTGTTGGTTTCACCACCAATCGTTTGGACGCTTGGTTGTAGCCCTCATATCGGATACGTGGTGTTAATGGGGTGAGCTCCTAAAAAGTCGTAGCCCTCATCTCCTGTTGATGGGGTGAGCTCCTAAAAGTCGTAGTCCTCATTTCATTATCTCATGTTAATGGGGTGAGCTCCTAAAAATATATACGATTGTTGGTGATGCTTTTGTGTGTGTGTGTGTGTGTGTGTGATAATAGAGGCTTAATGGGCGTACAGTCGGTGAGTGTATGTCCGCTTTTAATTCGTTCGAAGGTTATATACATCCAATTTATGCCTTCTAAGAAGCCTTCTAAGCCACCTGGCGGAATACGACAGAATATATGCTTTAACTAAATAAAAAGCGCAAACTGGCAACTCAGCCTTCTAAGCCAGCTGGCTGATTAAGCCAGAATATATACTTAATTAAATAAACAGCGCAATCTGGCAACTCAGCCTTCTAAGCCAACTGGCTGATTAAGCCAGAATATATACTTAATTAAATAAACAGCGCAATCTGGCAACTCAGCCTTCTAAGCCAACTGGCTGATTAAGCCTTAATATATGCTTTAATTAAATAAATAAACGCAAACTGGCAACTCAGCGTTCTAAGCCAACTGGCTGATTAGGGGTCCTATAAGACAGCGGCCGCTCGGCTGAGGTCTTCATATGCGCCTGGTAGTGGCCGGGTGAACACCTCTTCCTTTCTCTCTCTTAGGTTAGGTTCATTGCAGCTTGGGGGATAACCCCGCCTCCAAGTTGCAACATCCCCCTCCCCCATTTTGGGAGTGCCTTGCAACAAAGGGGTGGGGTTTACAACAAAGGGGGGTGGGGGTTGGCACCAAGGGGGTGGGGGTTGGCACTCTTGCAACATTTGCAATTGCATTGCACTCTCCCATTTTGCTGTCATATATATATATATATATATATATATATTATATATGATACACACAGATCGTGCATGGAACAAGGAACTCTTCTGGGAAAATTAAATCCACTATAGTCCGAATAAGTAATGGTAAATGACAAACACTATAGTTTTTATTTTACCACTACCATTTACCATTTACCATTACTTATTCGGACTATAGTGGAACTTTCGATTTTTCCAGCTCTCACCCGCCTAATCTGTGTCACTATAGCAGAAAATAAATTGTGAAAAATTTCACTCACATCGGTGCATAATTAGTGGTCGCTCATGGGGCTATATGTTCTTCTCTGAGTCACTCATTACTATGATCTATTACAGGTGCTAATTAATGCCGTTTTCTGCTCTTTCATAGGTTGGAGTGTTAAATATAGCTATATGAAATAGATTTTAATAGATATTAGTATACCATACATTGGTTTATATTGGTTATATTTACTTACGGTGACGGTCATGTCAAAAACACGTGGTTTTTACTTGTTGGACGAACCGGACCAAAAGATTTTAGGTAGTAAACTGCCTTCAAATGGCCAGGTCCTAGGTGTTTTTTTGCACCATCATGTTGTGAATAAAAAAGACACCAAACAAAGTGCCGAAGAAGTGCTGGAGTAAGTTTTCTCATTTTGGGAAAGAGCCCGCATACCAACACGCCGGAAGGACCACTGTTTGGAGAAGCTTTTGGTTTTGTTCAAAGGGTGGCAGGCGTTGAAAAAGAACAAGGGAACGCGAAATCCAAAACAAATCCAAAATGAGACGTCTTTCAAAAGCAAGCTGAACAATTTGTTCGACATTGCACATGGAAACGCTCTCCAGATGATCCAGTTTCAAGAAGATCGCGACTTCCTTCTCGCTCAAAGAGAGCCCTGTCGGCGTGGCACAATGTGCTCCGTCGACAAAAAATTGGCGGAGAAGGAGCAGAAGGTTGCAAAGCAGAAAGCAGAGGAAGACGTTCAAAAGAGGAAAGCAGTCGAAGAGCAAGGCCTCGACATCCCAAACAGCCGAACTTGCTTCTTCAAGCTCTGCCGATGACGAGTTTCTTGTGGGAGCCACTGGAGGTTGTCCTTCTCCCCCCAAAAAAAGAACAGGCCAGACCAAGAATATTTTCAACTCCAAATTATCTTCAGCCTTAGACAGGACGGGGGTGAGTGACCGGATGGCGCTTTACATTGTATCGGAAACAGCTCGCAACCTTGGCCAAAACCTCGAAGAACTGACTCTCAGCCGATCCTCTGTGAAGCGCAGCCGAGAACATCATCGCAGGCAGCAGGCTGAATCGGTCCAAAATGGATTCCATTCTGGACCAGTGGTGGTGCACTGGAACAGAAAGTTTCTGCTAGACCTTCCCAACATCGAGCAGGTGGACCGGCTTCCTGTCTTAGTGTCCACCTCAGATGGCAACTGCCAGCGCTTGGGAGTGCCAAAAATAGCTTCGGGAAGTGGGCAACAGCAGGCACAAGCGGTGTTCGATCTCTTGCAACTTTGGGGAGTAAGTGAAAGGATGGTGGGGATGTGTTTCGACACTCAGGATGTTGTTTGCTTCTAGAGCAGAAGTTTCAGAAAGAGCTGCTCTACTTTGCATGCAGGCATCATATCATGGAGCTAGTTTTCGCCGCTGCGTTCACAGCGTGTCATGACGCAATTTCTGGTCCTAAATTTCTGTTATTCAAGAGATTCCAGCAACAGTGGAACTACATCAACAAAAGCAAGTTCCAAACTGGTGTCGACGACCCCACTTTTGGTAGCATCCCTATTACCCAGTCAGAGAAGAACTTCTGAAGTTCGCCAAAGACCAAATCCAGCGCGAAACGTACCGAGACGATTACAAGGAACTTTTGGAACTCGCCATTGTCTTCCTTGGTGGAAATCTTGAACCGACGATTCAATTCAAGCGCACAGGTGCGATGCATCACGCTCACTGGATGTGCAAGGTCCTGTATTCTATCAAGATGTGGATGCTCCGGGAGCAATTGCAACACCTCACATCGAAAGAGACAACATGCTTGCAAGACATGAACATCTTCGCTGTGACAGTCTTACTGAAGGCATGGTTCACTTCTCCGATGGCAGCTTCCGCTCCAGCCCAGGACCTTTGCCTCTTGGAATCATTGAGGTCGTATCCACAGCAGAAGATCTCCAAAGCAGCCAGTCAGAAGCTGGCAGGACAGCCTTCTTCGATGCCGATGTTCCATCTGCAACGAAACGTCGGATGGTCGCACCCCTTGCAAGAAAGAGGGTGGAGAGCAGATTCCAAAGCGTGTCAACCCGCCTCTCAGTTCGTCTTTGGAGAGCATTGTGACGAAGAATTCGATGAGGTTCTTCGAACGAATGCAATTGTCTGCAGGTTTCTTGAACAAAGATCCGGATGAATGGGAAAACATGGGGGAGTTTCAGACGGCGCTTAGGGTTGTAGAAAAACCTCAGGGTGGTGAATGACCACGCCGAGTGAGCTGTGGCCCTCGTCCAACAGTACAGCGGCTGCCACACCAAGGAAGAGAAGCAGCTGCAGTATCTGCTGCAAGTAGTGTCGGAGCATCGCCGGAAGTTTCCAGATGCCCGAAAAAGCTCCTTCATTGGACGACAATGAGTGGTTGCCAACCATGACACCCCAGTTGTAGAACGGATAGTACTCATCCATCAGCTCATGGAAGCTGTGCAGCGGTGGAGCTGTAGTGCATACCATATAATACCTATTACAGTGATAGAAAGATAAATTTTGAAACTCGTGAGCGACCCCAAAATATGAACTGATCGAAACGAAAATTTATCTGCAACATTTTCTCACAGAACCTCGCAACTTCAGTAGGTGAAAGCTAGGGAATATTAAAAAAATATTTCCCCGATATAGTTATGGACCACCCTAATATATGAAAATGAAAATGAAATGAAAATGGAAAGGTTTATTGGCAGACTATAGTCCATATAACAAATATTATTAATACAATGACAGTTCATATACTAAGGATAGAAATATATACAGGGTGTTCGGAAAGTCACTGTGCACTTATATTTATTTAATAGCATACAATAGTATAACATTGCATATATGATAGAGGTTATGGATGGGACCATCAGAACTTATAAAAGGTGTTGAAAGTGATGTCCTTTAACAGCAATAAAGGCCTGGACCCGTCTTATTTTATTTTGAAACACCTTTGTCAGTTCTTCTTTTGAAATGGACCTTATGTACGCAGTTATTGCAGTTTTCAGGTCATCAAGCGTGAGTGGACGATCTCGATTATATAAGTGCACAGTGACTTTCCGAACACCCTGTACAATTGATTAGAAATAATACTGCACTGTCGAAGTTAAGTGGAGCTACAGACAGACGTTTTCTTACCAAGAAGTCCATAGCTTAGAGGATAAATGGCAGGACTCATGGATAGCTTGGATGATCGGGTTGGTTGATTTTATAATTCTTTGCATTAGACTGTGTTGAGCACGTCTTGTTACCTCCGGGAAGCTCTGGACATTGCGGGTAGCAAACATTTGCGAAGCTGAGCATCTCGGGGGTAATTCAGAACCTTTTTTATAATTCACCCACAGTTGCTGTCCGTGTATATTACTGCAGAAAGTAGAAAAGAGTGTGTCTTTAGCTTCACTTGTACAGAATCGAAAGTTCCTTATGGTCATATTCGCTTTAGCACACAGGCTTCGAGATTGTTTTCTTATATCTGAGTCATCACTGAAGGAGCTGATAATAGTTTGATCCAAATACTTAAACTCTTGTACTTCCTCAATTACTTCACCATTCATTTTAAACCTTATATCAGTTGGCTGATTACAGCTTTTAGGATGAAATTGCATAACCTTAGTTTTTGTAACATTAAAAAGAATATGTTTCTGCGAATACACTTCGCAGACTTTTAGTAGCCGATCCAGACCTATAACAGAGGGACTTATTAACACCATATCATCGGCATAAACTAAGTTATTTATCCTTGTGTTATCTATACAACATCCCACTGTTGCCTCATTAAGTGAAGCAATTAATCCGTCAATATACACATTAAACAGCATAGGGGAGAGCAAGGATCCTTGTCTCACCCCGCAAGAGGAGCCAAAACACTCGGATAGTGCATTGCCCCACCTAACAGTGAAAGATTGGTGGGAATACCAAAATTTCAATAAATTTAATATGTACATGGGAACCTTCCTGTCTTCTAGTTTTGCAAATAAAATATTGTGGTTCACCCTATCATATGCCTTACTTATATTAAGGAAAGAGCTATAAATAGTTGAATTACTGTCAATGTAAACTTATTTAGATATTGTTTCTTTAAGTACATAGATACACAGGTCAGTTGAGTGGGACCTTTTAAAGCCAAACTGATTAGATGTCCATAGGAAATCATTTAATCGGAGTAACAAGGGTTTGTCTAGTAGTTTCGAGAAGCAGGAAGCGACAGCAATAGGCCTGTAATTATTGCTGGACAGAATGTCTCCGTACTTATTTTTTACCGGTGGCAAGATATATACCCTCATGAAATCTGCAGGTATATAGCTATGAGCCAGCATGGCTGATAGGAGCAATGATATATGCAGACATACTACGTCATTTACATATTTTAAGTGCTCATTCGATAAGTCATCTAACCCTGACGCAGAACCAGTCTTTAACTCTTTAATTAACCTCTTTACTTCAGAAAATGATGTCAAAGTATTTTCCCTTGTTCCTCCCACAATCGTTCGCTGCAATCTATCTTAAGATTATCCCTACTCACACTGTTAAGAATGTGAGAGTAGTGGTTTTTCCACAGCTTTGCAATTTCATCCTCCCCCGACACCCCATCGATTGTCGGAGGGAGGACATTTTTGACACCCGTTTGATTATTAACAAATTTCCAAAATTTGTTATTACCGTTATTTATGCGAGCTTCACAGGCTTTTGATGCTCGAATAGACTCTTCTTCCTGTTTACATCGCCTTATGGCCGCCTTATACTGACCCCGACTTCTACACATATTCATGTATACTGGTCCTAATCTGGGTCTACCATGAAAGCACCACAAATCATAGGCTTATTTCGATTCCCTCTTCAGGGGGGAAATAAAATCATTCCATCCAGGGATAATCTTAGTATGATAGTTGTAAGATTTAATCAGGGGGCTTCCTGCTTCTCTTAACAGGGATATTATCTTACTATAATATCTATCTATGAGTTTACAGTGAGAATCATTTGAACAAGGATTATTACAGGCAAGGTGCAAAATTTCTAAATTATTAAAGAGGTGACTTGTTCTCTCTTTGTATTCTATTCTCTGCTGCATATTAACATTGGACCAATCGACGCGATTATTCTTACCTATTGAGTTCTTGTTAAGTCGTGTTGCGCATAAATTGGTAACGTTAATTAATATTTCTAATGGTCTATGATCAGAAAGAAAGAAGGAAATCATGCAAAATATGAACTCTAGTAAATCGATCCTTTAGATTATTACTAGTGAGACAATGATCAATTCATCTGGTGGTACCACCAGGTGGGAAATATATATATATATATATATATATATATATATATATATATATATATATATATATATATATTGTGTGTGTGTGTATGTGTGTGTGTGTGTAAAATATATATATTTTTAAATTAACGTCCATATTTGTGGTTGAAATATATGAGATCAAGTTTCAAGTTCGAATATGAAACATCCAATTATTTTATTAAAGATCTTGATTTTGATTCAGATTTACAGTAAAGGATCAGTTTTGAGAAACAAAGTAAAGATTCTGATTACACTGGTATGCATCAATTTTGCTGTCAAGGGTTTTGTAAGTGATTCTTATAGAGGTTTTCCTGCTGATTTCGAATCTGCAATCCGTTTTTCTCAATCAGCTCAGGTTATCCGGCTATGGCCTCATAAGTAAAATATAATTTTTCGTGATTTTGTCAAAGCGGAATTGGAACAGTAACATCTATCATCACTTGTTTCACTTGTATAATATCTTTTTTTACTTTTCAGGCATATAGATAAAATATTTCATAATGAATAGAGCGTGGAAAAATGATCCCAATAGATTCTGCTACATATGTGGGACGGTTACCATGCCAAATAACCAGTCCCAAATCACTAAATTTGTGAAGACAATGTATAGAGTATACTTTGGAATTAAGCTAGGGGACCAGGACAAAAATTTCGCCCCTCATATGTGCTGCAAGATGTGCATTAAAAATTTGAGAAGATGGAGCAAAGGCAGAGCGAAATCTTCGCCTTTTGGAATTCCCATGATTTGGAGAGAAGGAAAGGATCACGTGACAGATTGCTATTTCAGCATGACAAACCTCCAAGGTGGACTTATAAATTTATTTTTCTTAAATATTTTGAAATCCTCGTATGAAACTTGACATAATATTCACCATAATGTAATATTCACCATATATAGCATAATATTCACCATAATGGTAATCATACATTTACATATACATATTGTTATAGAAAATACATTTACACATACATATTGTTATACAAGTTACATTTACATATACAATGATTGTATATTTTCTTTCTTTTTCATTCATATTGTCCCCGAAGGGACAATATGAATGAAAAAGAAAGAAAATATACAGACTCCATCGACCTATTTCATATCTTACAGACCGCAGCCTTCCCTCACGAGCCGCCACTGTTGAATGCTTCTTCTATTTCATATGCAAGTTTTATATCCATGTTTCTGTGTTTCTATTTTCAGGAGTTAACAAGAAGAATAAACACATTGTTGTATACCCTGACATTCCTTCTGCTATGAGACCTGTACCCCATGGTCCTGGAATTCCAATACCCGACCCACCTCAAACCCTGGACTTCGATGATTCTGATGATGAATCAATGACCAATGCCAATGACCAGTCCCAGTCGTATATACCTCAAAATACCGCTTCAAATGAGCCGAGGCCTCTCAACCAGGCCAAACTTAATGATCTTACCAGGGATTTAGGACTTTCTAAATTAGCTGCCGAGATCTTGGGCTCACGACTTCGAGAGGACAACTTGCTGGCTCCGAGAACAACATTCTCCTGGTATAGGAAACGAGAGGAAGAATTCCGCAAGTTTTTTGCAGTGCACGAAAATACCTCTTCCTTAGTGTACTGCTGCAATGTTGAGGGGCTAATCGAATCCTTGGGCCTGCCATATAACGCATCAGAATGGAGGCTATTTATAGACTCGTCTAAACGAAGTTTGAAAGCAGTACTTCTCAACATTGGGAATAGGGTTGCATCAGTCCCTGTAGCACATTCCGTACAACTTACTGAGAGCTACGATAACATGAAAATTTTACTGGATGATCTCGTATACGACCAACATAACTGGAGGATCTGTGGAGATTTGAAGGTAATACTAATATCATAAGTAAACGATTGCTATTGACTATGTTGTTTTTCCAAAGGTTATTTGAGAGCGTATAAGAACACTTAACTTCCCCACAGAAGTGATACAGTCCAATGCATAGATTTTTTTACCTGATAGAACAAATTCTCTAAATTCTTTAAATATTTTCATTTTTTTCAGATTGTGGCATTTGTATTGGGAATGCAAGGGGGATACACGAAATACCCGTTTCCTCTGCAAATGGGATAGCCGAGCCGATGAGAAGCACTATACACAGCGTGAATGGGCATCCAGAGAGAATTTTGAACCTGGGTCGCATAATGTCGTTTCAGTGCCCCCTTGTACCACCAACAAAAATTTTGCTCCCACCACTTCATATTAAGCTAGGCTTGATGAAAAATTTCATCAAATCAATGAATAAGGAGGGTTCAGCATTCCGATATCTCGAGAGTAAATTTCCTCATATATCTGATGCTAAACTAAATGCTGGGGTTTTTGATGGTCCTCAAATTCGAACTTTGATCAAGGATACTCAGTTCGAAAACGCAATGACTCCAACTGAGAAGAATGCCTGGCAGGCATTCAAATCAGTTGTCACTGATTTTCTTGGCAAGCGTAGAAGTCTAGAATACGAGTCCGTTGTCGAAAACTTGATGGAAGCTTTCAAAGCTCATGGGTTGCGCATGTCCATAAAAATGCACTTTTTGTGGTCCCACTTGGACTATTTTCCTGAAAATTGCGGGGATTATAGTGAGGAACAGGGTGAACGATTTCACCAAGATATCAAAATAATGGGAGAGAGGTACCAGGGAAACTGGGATATCAATATGCTGGCGGACTATTGCTGGTGTTTGAAGCGAGACGTGCCCGAAGAAAAACACAGACGGAAAGCCAAAAAAACTTCATTCCTTCCTCAATAAACTTTTTTCCATATTCATTGTATGAATAAAAGTATTTATTCACACAATGTTTACATTTTTCACGAGTGTTCTTATAATATTACTCATATCTACAGTGTTTAAGCTAAAAAAATCAATAAATTTGGGGATAAAATTGGACTTATAATAAATGGCCAATAGAAAAAAAAACCTGACCTGATTGAGGAAAACCAATGTCATTTTCGAATTCAGCATGGTCGAATTATATAATATGAGTTGAAAAAACCCTCACAGCAGACAAAAAAATTTCATATGCATACCAGTGTTATAGAACCACATATCATGCATACATACATACACACACAGACACACACACACTCACACACACACACACACACACACACACACACACATATATTATATATATATATATGTATATGTATATATATATATATATATGTATATATATATATATATATTATAATATATATATATATATATATATTATATATATATATATATAGAGGGTGTCCCATAAGTCCGGCATCATAGGAGAAATTCATATTTTTCTATTTCTACAAACCATAATTCATATTTTTCTCTTTGTACAGGCCATAATGTCTGTGAGGAAGGAAGAACGAATCCAGATAATTCTACTCATAGGAAATCGGAGTCAAAGAGAGGCCAATGCTGAATTTAACACACTGCATCTAGACCGCGAGCCAAAAACACAGAGTTGTGTTAGCAGACTTGTTGCAAAGTTAAAGGAAACAGGATCCATAGAAGATAAACCACGCAGTGGACCTTCAAGGAGGTCTAGTAAATAAATAGACCTAGTAAATAAATAGACCTTCAAAGAGTTCCACTGACGATGATACAGCGACTGCTATCGTGGCTCATTTTAACAGAAGTCCCAATAAGTCTCCTCGGCGACTGTCCGCCGAGACAGGAGTGTCGGAAAGTAGCATCCATCGCATTCTTCAGGCTCACAAATGGCATCCATATAAACTTCAGATCTTACAGAAATTAAGCGAAGATGATCCCGACCGGCGGATGGAATTTTGTGAATGGGCTACGGAACAATATGCTCGGGATGCCAATTTCCCGTCCACCATTCTGTTCAGTGACGAGGCTGTTTTTTATGGAAATGGTGAGGTAAATCGACAGAACACCAGCTACTGGTCTCAAAACAACCCTCACTGGTATACCTCTTCAAAGGAATAAGGTGAATCTCGGGTGATGGTATGGTGTGGCATTTGGAAGGATCGCATCATAGGCCCCCTCTTTTTCGATGAACATGTCACTGGAGGCACCTACCTACGTATGCTCAAGGAAGAAGCATTTCCCAGTGTCTTGAACGAAGAAGGAAATTTCCCAACATGGTTCCAGCAAGACGGCGCTCCTGCACATTACAGCACCTAAGTAAGGGAATACCTGTACCAACAATTCCCTGGTCATTGGATAGGACGTCGAGGGCCTTTGGAATGGCCAGCTAGAAGACGGATCTCACGCCACTAGATTTTTATCTCTGGGGACACTTGAAAGCGCTGGTATACGCAGAGAAAATTAGGAGTGTTGAACATTTGCGGCAGCGCATTACTGGGGCATGTAATACCATTACTCCTGACATCATTTACCGTGTGCGTGCTGACTGGGTATCACGTCTGAATTTGTGTATTGAAAACAATGGTGGACATATTGAGCACGTTCTGTAAGTAAAAGCTTTTGTTTCGCCTTTTTTTATTATTTTTCCTATGATGCCGGACTTATGGGACACCCTCTATATATATATATAAACAAGAACTCAATAGGTAAGAATAATCGCGTCGATTGGTCCAATGTTACGATGCAGCAGAGAATAGAATACAAAGACAGAACAAGTCACCTCTTTAATAATTTAAAAATTTTGCACCTTGCCTGTAATAATCCTTGCTCAAATGATTCTCACTGTAAACTCATAGATAGGTATTATAGTAAGATAATATCCCTGTTAAGAGAAGCAGGAAGCACCCTGATTAAATCTTACAACTATCATACTAAGATTATTCCTGGATGGAATGATTTTATTGCCCCCCTGAAGAGGGAATCGAAATAAGCCTATGATTTGTGGTGCTTTCATGGTAGACCCAGATTAGGACCAGTATACTTGAATATGTGTAGAAGTCGGGATTAGTATAAGGCGGCCATAAGGCGATGTAAACAGGAAGAAGAGTCTATTCGAGTATCAAAAGCCTGTGAAGCTCGCTTAAATAACGATAATAACAAATTTTGGAAATTTGTTAATAATAATCAAACGGGTGTCAAAAATGTCCTCCCTCCGACAATCGATGGGGTGTCGGGGAGGATGAAATTGCAAAGCTATGGAAAAACCACTATTCTAACATTCTTAACAGTGTGAGTAGGGATAATCTTAAGATAGATTGCAGCGAAACGATTGTGGGAGGGACGAGGGAAAATACTTTGATATCACTTTCTGAAGTAGAGAGGTTAATTAAAGAGTTAAAGACTGGTTCTGTGTCAGGGGTAGATGACTTATCGAATGAGCACTTAAAATAAGCAAATGACGTAGTATGTCTGCATATATCATTGCTCCTATCAGCCATGCTGGCTCATAGCGTCCAGCAATAATTACAGGCCTATTGCTGTCGCTTCCTGCTTCTCGAAACTACTAGAAAAACTCTTGTTAAGCCGATTAAATGATTTCCTATGGACATCTAATCAGTTTGGCTTTAAAATGTCCCACTCAAATGACCTGTGTGTCTGTGTACTTAAAGAAACAATATCTAAATACATTGACAGTAATTCAACTATTTATAGCTGTTTCCTAGATATAAGTAAGGTATATGACAGGGTGAACCACCATATTTTATTTGCAAAACTAGAAGACAGGAAGGTTCTCATGTACATATTAAATTTATTGAAATTTTGGTATTCCCACCAATCTTTCACTGTTAGGTGAGGCAATGTACTATCCGAGTACTTAATGAGGCAACTGTGGGATGCTGTATAGATAACACAAGGATAAATAACTTAGTTTATGCCGATGATATGGTGTTAAGAAGTCCCTCTGTTAAAGGTCTGGATCGGCTACTAAAAGTCTGCGAAGTGTATTCGCAGAAACATGATATTCTTTTTGATGTTACAAAAACTAAGGTTATGCAATTTCATCCTAAAAGCTGTAATCAGCCAGCTGATAAAAAGGCTTAAAATGAATGGTGTAGTAATTGAGGAAGTACAAGAGTTTAAGTATTTGGATCAAACTATTACCAGCTCCTTGAGTGATGACTCGGATATAAGAAAACAATCTCGAAGCCTGTGTGCTAAAGCGAATACGACCATAAGGAACTTTCGATTCTGTACAAGTGAAGCTAAAGACACTCTCTTTCGTACTTTCTGCAGTAATATATACGGACAGCAACTGTGGGTGAATTATAAAGAAGGTTCTGGCAGAACTCTAAATTTGCTGTACAACAGGTCTTTTAGATCTTACATAAATTACCCCCGAGATGCTCAGCTTCACAAATGTTTGCTACCCGCAATGTCCCGAGCTTCCCGGAGGTAACAAGACGTGCTCAACACAGTCTAATGCAAAAAATTAAAAAGTCAACCAACCCGATCATCCAAGCTATCCATGAGTCCTGCCATTTATCTTCTAAGCTATGGACTTCTTGGTACGAAAACGTATGTCTGTAGCTACACTTAACTTCGACATTACAGTATTATTTCTAATCAATTGTATATATTTCTATCCTTAGTATATGAACTGTCATTGTATTAATAATATTTGTCATATGGACTATAGTCTGCCAATAAACCTTTTCATTTTCATTTTCATTTCTTTTTCATTTTCATTTCATATATATATATATATAATATATATATATATATATATATATATATATATATATTATGCAGGAAAGAGGAACCAAGGGTGAATGCCTGCAAAAGCGCCCCAGCCCCCCGAAAGAAGAAGAAGAGAGCCAAAATCAAGATCCAGGGTTTTCGAGATGCCTAGACACTGCATTTGAAAGATTGGAGGTCATAGACAGGAGGAAAGATAGATTGAGGAAGATTGTTCCAGAGTTCACCGGTTGAGTACATGAAAGATTAAAAATACCGATTAACCCTTGCGTTAGAGAATTGGACAGAAAAGGAATGAGAATGTGTAGAAAGTCTGATTCTGCGTGCTTGCCTTAAAGGATGAGGCATGCAGTTAGAGATTTCAGAAGAGCATTGTCCGTTATAATAGCGATAGTAAAGAGAGAGTGAGGCAACATTGCGGCGAAGAGAGAGGGATTGAGGACAGTGAGTAAGAGGCGGAGAATTGATGAGACGAAAAGCCTTTGATTTCACTCGGTCAAATTGAGTTGCGTGGGTTGAGCCGCACCATATACAAGAAGCCTACTCCATACAGGGGCGGAGAAGGCCCCTATACAGAGACAGCAACTGAGCGGCGGTGAGGAAACCGCGGAGGCGGTACAGCACACCTACAGATCTACAGAAG
This sequence comes from Bathynomus jamesi, assembly GCA_023014485.1. Lineage (NCBI taxonomy): Eukaryota > Metazoa > Arthropoda > Malacostraca > Isopoda > Cirolanidae > Bathynomus > Bathynomus jamesi. The sequence goes on along the minus strand of JAJOZX010002823.1, from coordinate 166,088 downwards.
CTAAGGCTAACAAAGACCCTAAGATCCACTCTAAGGTTAGCCCGAGAGAAAGAAGAAAGTAAGGGGTTAAGTAAGTAGCAAAACCTATCACTCGTGGGTTAAAATTCATTCAGAAAAAGAGGAAGAAAGACACCATCATCATCCGCCAGCCACTGCCGACAAGTCGGAAAAATAGTCGAAGAGAATATTTCCAGCTATTGCAGACCGGTCCTCCACTCCATAGGGAGGTAGAGGATGCAGCCCACTCTGCCGGAAAGGGGTGAAAGATGAAAAGAAGTAAAATAAGAACGCATTACAAACCATGCAACACATTCATAACTCAACGAACAACACATTCTTAACTCAAAGCAACACATACCTCCAGCAGTTGCAGACTGGTCCTCCACTCCATAGGGAGGTAGAGGACGGAGCCCACTCTGCCGGAAGGGGGTGGAAGATGAAAAGAAGTAAAATAAGAACGCATTACAAACCATGCAACACATTCATAACTCAACGAACAACACATTCTTAACTCAAAGCAACACATACCTCCAGCAGTTGCAGACTGGTCCTTCACTCCATAGGGAGGTAGAGGACGGAGCCCACTCTGCCGGAAGGGGGTGGAAGATGAAAAGAAGTAAAATAAGAACGCATTACAACCATGCAACACTTTCATAACTCAAACACTATCATACCATGCAAACTACAGACCTGCAATGAAGAGAGTTACAGGCATGCAAAGAAGGAGAAGAAAAAAGTATAAAGAACAACAAAAAGTGGGTTAGTTTACGTTACGAGCTACATCTAAGTTCCTGTTAGTCTAATTTTTTTTTTTTTTAAATTTTTGCTGGCATATCACAAGCTGGCATTAGTCGTCAACAGACTCGTCAACAGCCTCTTCATTCTTAACAATACAGAAGAACATATACACATACCACATCAAGCAGAATACTCAAACTCCTCCCCAGACATAACGTTCTGTTCCCCCTCACTAGCAACACATACACAATGGAGAACAGAAAAACAACTGTCATCAGACCACCTGCCCATCATCATTACAACACATTCTACACTCTGCCCCAACAGCCTTAGGCACACTTACAGAAATTACAAGAAAGTTGATTGGGAACAGTTCAAAATACAGACTGAGGAACAATTCACCACATTAAACAGCACACCCATCATAAACATCAATACAACACTCAAGACATTTAATCAGATCATCAATAATGCAAACAAATACATACCCAAGGGCAACATTAGGAATACAACCCAAATTACACTAGAGAAATAGCCCACCTCATAAGGCAACGTAACAACCTCAAATATAACACACAAACACCACACACAGAAGCCATAAAACAGCAGATACAACAGCTCAACACAGAAATAAACAACAAACTCAAAGAAAAACAAACAGAAACATTCAGGGAATTCATAACAACACTAAACCACTCCACAGATACATCCAGGCTATACAAGACTATAAACAGCATTATCCACTCTAACAGCAGCATTCACACCTCTCACGCGGCTATCTGTCGCAGCCAAAATAATATCCCAACATACACACAACAAGCTAACATTCTAGTTAATCACTACGCAAAGATAAGTCACTTAAACAGACAACAACCAGAAACGCGCAGACAGACAAACAGCCAGACACAAGAAAACCTACAGACTCGACACGACCATTACACCCTTCAATACAGACCAGACTACCAAGATCATCAGAAACATTAAGAATTCGAAGGCTACTGGACCAGACAACATATCTAACATACACCTTAAACACTTGGGCTCACAAGGAATACTAGCTCTCACAAATATCAGCACATATTCATACCAACACTGTATTATTCCTGACATATGGAAACAAAGTAAAATTATTACACTACTCAAACCAAACAAAAATCCAACAGAACCAGCTTCCTATAGACCCATTACTTTACTATGCACACCTTCCAAAGTAACAGAAAGACTAATCTTACAAATCACCAACCCGCACATTCCACTATCGCCTACTCAACATGGATTCAGACCTCACTACTCAACCACGACATTACTCACTAACCTCACTCAGCACATCATGGATGGCATCAACTCCAGACGACCAGCTCAACGTACACTATTAGCAACAATAGAGCATTTGATGCTATCCCACGCTTCCCTCTCATAAACAAAATACTCAACACAAACATGCACAATAACACCAAAGGGTGGCTGAGCAACTATCTTTCAAAAAGATACTCATATGTCACATTTAATGGCAAGTCATCCAAAAACAAGCTTTTTCCGAACGGGGTCCCTCAAGGCTCTGTTCTCTCACCAACACTCTTCAACTTATACATGCATGACATTCCAACACCCATAGATAACAAGCTTACCTTATCATCATATGCAGATGACATCACTCTAACATCCACCCACAACAACATCGACACCGCTACAAATAACCTACAAACATACATAAACAGTATACAAGACTGGCTCACACACAATAGACTCAAAGTAGCGCCCACAAAATCAACCATCACCTTGCTTACAAGCAACACAAAAGAACACCAGTAATTCCACAGCTTACACTAAACAACATCAACATTCCACACACTCGCAGGACCAAAATACTCGGGGTCACATACAACACATCATTATCTTTTGCAAACCACATTCAGGACATTAAAAACAAATGTACGTCAAGACTTAACACGCTTAGGGTACTAACAGGCACAAACTTTGGACACCAGCTGGAAACAACATCACTCATATACAAACAATATATTCGCTCAGTTATGGACTATGCTAGCTCATGCTGGGCACCCATTATCTCAAACACACACGTAAACACCTTACAGACAATACAAAACAACGCACTTCGTATCATTACAGGATGCACTCAAACAACACCAATAGAACACCTGCACACAGAAACAAAAATACTGAAAGTTAGGGAACATTTAGACATGAGGGGAACAAAATTCATGGCAGCAGCGACAACTAACCCACAACACTCTTGCCACTACATGTACAATCATGCACCAACACCTCGCACTATTAAGGTAACACCAGAGAGACATTATAACCAAATACTCCATTCCATACCACGCCCCACAGACATCACACAGTACAGAAAACACATACACACACACCTAACCCACAAAGCTCTGACACGACTCGGTCCGAATGCGGTCCTAGGTGTGAAGCCGCCACCCATTAACAGGTCAGAGATCAGCCTGAGCAGATCGGATCGAGTTAACTTAGCACGATTCCGATGTGGACATCACCCCAACTTACGGACATATAAACACAGACTAGACAACTCCATAGACGACACCTGCCACCTGTGCCAGGACACACCACAAACACTTGAACACATTATGACAGACTGTACCGCTCTAGCACAACAACGAACACAACACAACATCACTAGTGCGCTGAACCTCTGGTCCACTCCGCAGAGGGCGATCGGTTACCTGCGTGCTGCCGGCTTGCTCGATCAGGGTAGGCTGATCGGCTAAACAACAACAACAACAGACTCATCCCCGATCACCACCCCCAGAGCTCCGAGATGCTATTTGTTTTTTATTTTAAACAATGTTAATACCTTTAAAATGCCTATCTAGACGGTTCTTAAACATATTAATGCTGGTAGAGTTCACGACGGGCGCGGGAAGATTATTCCATTTATCAATTACTTTAAACGTAAAGAAGTTTTTAGCGATATTAGTAATGAAACGTCTGCCACGCAACTTAAATCCGTTATTACGAGTATTGCTGTTATCGAAAGTGAACAGTTTACCAAAATTTACGTTACCGATGTTATTAACGATTTTGAAAGCTTCAATAAACTCTCCCCATAATCTCCTAGTTTCGAGTAAATGCAAGTCTAACTCTTTAATCCTATCTTCATAAGGCTTGTTGCGCAATGACGGAATTAGTTTCGTGGCACGATGCTGAACCCTTTCTAACCTATCAATATCCTCACGCAAATACCGGCACCAAAACTGAACGCATATTCTAAATGAGGCCTGATTAGGGACTTGTAAAGGGGCAATATAATATTCTTGATTTAAATTCGAAATTACGCCCTATGAAGCCTAACATCCTATTGGCTTTTGCGAAAGACTCCAGGCACTGGTTCCTAACTTTTAAATCCTTAGATACGCGTACGCCTAAATCTACTTCATCGTCAACGCTCGCTAACTCTCTATCATCCATCGTGTACGTGTAATTATTGTTACGAGAACCTATATGCAAAACTTTACATTTGTCTACGTTAAATTGCATCTGCCACTTATCCGTCCACTCCATAATCCTATTTACATCGTCTTAGAGCCTATTTCTATCGTCCTCGTTAACAACCTTACCGCCTATTTTAGTATCGTCCGCGAATTTTGACATGTTACTAATCAATCCTACATCTATGTCGTTAATATAAATTACGAATAGCAATGGGGCTAACACTGAACCTTGTGGGACACCGCTACCTACATCCAACCACCCCGATTCACTACCATTAACAACGACCCTCTGTCTCCTAGCAGGAAGCCACTCCTCTAACCAGTTAGCTACCTGACCGCGTATACCGTGCGCTTTAACTTTCGCAATTAATCTTCTATGCGGAACTGTATCGAACGCCAAGACTGTTAAGAGAAGAATAAGGATTGAGTTGTGTGTTGTTGAAGGTAAGGGGATAGTTGTATGGAAGATTGTGATGAGTAGACAGATGGAGGAACTGAGTTTTTGAGGCATTGAAAGCCACAAGGTTTTCTCTGCCCCAGTCAGAGATAGCAGAAAGATCAGAGGTTTGGTTTCCCATAGCCGTCCGACGCGAATCATGGAGTGACTGTCGAGAGGGGCGCTTTGGGAAGCGGGTGGAGAAGGGAAGAGTGGAATCATCGGCAAAGGAATGAATAGGACAGGAAGTGCGAATTAAAAGATCATTAATAAATAAGAAGAAAAGAGTAGGTAACAGGACAGAACCCTGAGTAACACCACTGTTGATAGCTTTAGGATTGTCCAGAAAGGAAATTAGAGATGAAGGCATAGAAAGAAGGGTAGAAACCGAAGGAGGACAGTTTCGAAATTGAAGATTTGTGCCAGACTCTATCAAAAGTTTTCGATATGTCTAGTGCAATAGCAAAAGTTTCACTAAAATCTCGAAAGGAGGATGACCAAGAGTCAGAGAGATATGTAAAAAGATCGCCAGTAGAGCGTCCCTTGCGGAACCCATACTGACGCTCTGAAAGAAGATTGTGAGAAAAGAGGTGTTTAAGAATCTTCCTATTAAGGATAGATTCAAAAACTTTAAAAAAAGGCAAGAAATCAAAGCAATTGGACAGTAATTGGAGGATACAGAGCAGTCACCCTTCTTTGGGATAGGCTGAATAAAAGCGTACTTCCAGCAGGAAGGAAAAGTACCAGATGAGAAACAAAAACAAAACGGTTTGCCTCAGCAGGGTGTCAACACTGAAGCACAGTTCTTAATAACAGGAGGAACACCATCATGACCATACACCTTCCTAGAGTTGAGCCCAGATAAGGCAGAAAAACAATTTTGGAAGATATTCTAATTTCAGACATATTAAAGTCAGACGGAGGAAGAGATGGAAAAACAGCACCGGAATCATCCATAGTTAAGTTGGAAGCGAGAGTTGAGCGAAGAGTTCAGCTTTGTCAGGAGAAGAGACGGCAACTGTGCCGTCGGAATGGAAAAGAGGAGGGAAAGAAGAGGAAGTAAAGTTGTTGGTGAGGTTCTTAGCTAGATGCCAGGAAGAGCGAGAAGACTTAGAATTGGCTAGATTTTCACATTTTTGTCGGATGAAGGAATTTTTGGCAAGTTGAAGAACAGATTTTGCACGATTCTGAGCAGAAATATAGGCTGAGTGAGAGTCAGGAGTTGGATGGCGACGGTACCTTCTGTTGCGGATAGCATTAGAACAAGTAAAGTTAAACCAAGGTATTTTTAACGTTGATAGTAGGAATAGAATATGGAATGTACGCCTCCATGCCAGAGAGAATCACCTCTCGGAATAAGAGGGTCCTGCCACAGAAGCAGTAATTATTCCATGGATATCACAGAAGTGTCTATCAGTGTCAATCAGTGTCACCCTCAATCAGTCATGGAATCAAAACAAAGGCTATACACGTGGGCATGAAACAGGCCCACAGAGGAAACAGGGATTTTGTGGTATTTCCCGAAATGACCACCAGAGGACGTCACCAAGGCCTATAAAATGCAGGTTCTTTCTCAAATCACTCTCACTTGCCATTTTCTCGTTTTTGTCGTCACGTCTCACTCTCTGCACCTTCGTCAGTAGCACGACTCGTCACACCACCCGCTCTCCGGCCTTCGCCGGAGAGCGGCCCGCTGTTCCTTCAAGGCTTCGGTCGAGCATACACGAAGTCTATCATCAAGTAGGGCCCTCTACAATTTCATCCTGCAAGAAGCAACATCACTGCTGCAGGCGTTTCCGTTGGCCCCATTTTTAACAAGTCTTTGCCGGCCCTCAACACTCATCCTCTCGCCGGTAAGGCCAGTCCGCCTGCAGAAGCAATCCTTCGAAACCCAGCGCCGTTCGACCTCAGCCGGCCCAAGCCCCTCAAGCACCACCTCAACAATACACGAAGAGAATCAACCCTTGAGACGACATCTTTCTGGCCATGGCTTCACTCATCCTTCACTACAATTCGACCGCAGTAGGCCTATTCAAGTGTTGTACCAATACCGTAGTTTTTGTATCACTTTGTTATTATGTTCATTCATATAATTTCCTTATTTTGCATTCGATTGTTTATGTGATCTTTTATGCATTTCATTCTTACCGACCTAATCCATTTACTGTACTAACCGTACTTGCATTATTTCAGTTATCAATAGGCTTCATTACTTATTCTGTGTTCACCTCGGCATATCTCATTAGTCTACCTGAAGTAGTGTACTTACTTAACAATTAGACTGTATAACCATTCCTCATTGCTAAAATCAGTCATCTTTAGTATAGTATAAATGCAGTTATATAATTATTAATCACTATAAATACCGTTATTGAATTGTTAATCACTGTGAACAAATAATTAATTTATTTTCTTAATTAAACACAAAACAACAAAGTAATTTCTCTCTCCTTATTAAATATTGTTTGTTTGGCTGTAGGCCAAGCTGGTGACCCTAATTATTCATTTCAATGTAATTCAGTAATTATAGTAAGCTTACTTTCTTAGCCACATCAAATTGGTGATCCGTAGGCCACTATATATATATATATGTACAGTGGCGTTCAAAAGTCTGCGTCCACCTCAGTTTTAGACAATTTCTTGAAAATAATACAACTCTGAGAAAGTATGTCCGCTATATTAAGGTATCTTCTTTTGCAAGAAATGGTATTTCATATATCTTACTACATGTGTAAGTAATGTAAGTAATGAAAATGGCCCTTTTTGGTCCTGTTACGTTTTTTACTTTGCAGTATAATAACACCGATTTTATCTCAGGTATTGGTGACAGACCATAGCCAAATGTTATTATTAATCCTCAAAATAGTGTATTCAAACAGTAATTTTAACAACTGGTCTATTATAACTGATAAAACCAATTAGTCAATGACAGTGTAGCAATTTGATTAAGAAATAATTAATAATCTTCTCTATTCTCTTTTTAGAAGCCGTAATTGAAACGTCTAAGGAACTAAGTTTATCCCAGAGAGGATAAATAATTGCCCTTTCAAGAGAGGAAATGTCCCAACGCCAGATCTCGGCAAAAATTAACGTTTCAAAAGGGGCCGTCAAAAGAACTATAAGCAGATATGAAGAATCTGGATCGTGCTCTTCAAAGACAAGATCTGGCAGACCTAAAGTGACTGCTGATTCTGAGGATCATTACATGAAGGTTACATCACTACGTGACAGAAAAGCCACATCTACACAGATTCAAGCATAGTTGAATGAACAACGGGACTCTCCAATAAGTACAAGTACTATAAAAAGAAGACTCATAAAAGCTGGTCTCCATAGCAGAGTTGCTGTGTCGAAACCACTACTGAGGAAACAAAATAAGGCTAAAAGATTGGAGTGGGCAAGAGAATATCGAAATTTTACTGTGGACGACTGGAAAAACATTCTCTTTACTAATGAATCAAAAGTGGAACCTTTGAGTCTCATAGAAGAATTTTTGTTAGACGTAGAACCAACGAAAAACTGATAGATCCCTGCAAAAACATTCAGTAAAACATGGTGGAGACAACATTGAAGTTTGGGGTTGTTTCAGTTATTCTGGAGATCGAGATCTTCACAGAACCACTTACACTCTCACAAAAGAGAAGTACCACTCCATACTAGTGAGACACGCAATACCATCAGGATTGAGGCTTTGTGGTTAAGGATTCATTTTCCAGCAGGATAACGACCCAAAACACACTTCTAACCTTTGCATGAACTCTCTCAACAAGGAAAAAGATGAAGGTGTTCCACAAATTATGAAGTTTCCTCCACAAAGTCCTGATCTCAATCCAATGAGCATCTTTGGGACCATTTGAAGAGTCTGAAAGCTAAAAAGAATATAACTTCTCTTGATTCTCTCTGGGAGAATGTAGAAGAATCTCTCTGGGAGAATGTAGAAGAATGCTGGAACGGCAGAGCACAAGATGTTATCCAGAAACTTGTCGAATCTATGCCTCACAGAGTGGAAACTGTCATTAAGGCAAAAGGAGGTCATATCGATTATTAAGATTATGCCATTAAATTGTTAACTTCTTTACTAATTTATAATAATTACATTTATAAGCAAGTAATGTAACAATAAAAAATCAAATTTTGTTGTAATTATCATATATATTTGTACAATTTACAATAAATTGGGCGATTATAAAATGGAGGCAGACTTTTGAACGCCATGTGTGTGTGTGTGTGCGTATATATATATACCTCGTAACTTCTTAGCACTTCCATGCGCTGATTTTTCTTCATGCAAAGGTCAAGCCTAGGCCTGGCCTGGTGGAGGAGCGAGTTCCTCTCTTGCAATCTCCATTGCACATATCCAGACACACCCAGCATATCTGGTATCGTCTCAAGCCAGGCGTCCAGTCTTTTTTGAAGAATTCCACGTTGACACTAGTAATGTTTCTGATCTACTTCGGAAGCTGGTTAAATAGTCTTGGCCCTCTGACAACCAAGTTATTTTCTTTTAGAGTGGAGGGTGTCCTTTGTCTGACCTTTAGTTTAGGAAAAGTACACATTCTACCTTTCTTGTTTTGCACTGTTGTTTGGGTAGTTACTGGGTTGAGCTTGACGTTAAGTACCAGTTTCTCTATTATTTACCACATGCAAATTATGATTTATCTCTCTTTTCTTCTTTCCAGTGAATACAGATTTAGTAGTTGGGTTCTTTGCAGCCATCAATCTTGCTTATAAAATTTCTTTGGATTTCTTCTAGTTTATATATATACACATACATACATATATATATATATATATATATATATATATATATGTTAAACACAGACCGTGCATGGAACAAGGAACTCTTCTGTGAAAATTAAATCCACTATAGTCCGAATAAGTAATGGTAAATGACAAATACCATAGTTTTTTTCCTTTTTCATGATTTTAGCCCGACGTGTTTCGTGCCTTGAAAAGTGGACGCTCAATGTCCCGGTTGAGGTTTAAGTTTTGTTTTTTTTGGCTAAAAATACAATAGTTACCCCCTTTTTCTTTGATTTATTCAACACGACGTGAATGCAACGAGTCTTTTACTTATATAGAGGTTCTGAGTGTAGGGATCTAGGCTTGCTTTAAATCCTAGATCCACGTCCCAAAGCTGGATCCTGTCTGCTTTGCAGATAGCTGGTGAGGGAAGCTATATTTATGGGATCTCTTTGCGAGAGACCCGTTGCCCACGTCGGGCTAAAATCATGAAAAAGGAAAAAAACTATGGTATTTGTCATTTACCATTACTTATTCGGACTATAGTGGATTTAATTTTCCCAGAAGAGTTCCTTGTTCCATGCACGGTCTGTGTTTAACATATAATGTTCTCAGGGAACCATTCTGAGTTTGTGTATACTAAACGGACGTGTTTCGTGCCTTGAAAAGTGGACGCTCAATGTCCCGGTTGAGGTTTAAGTTTTGGTTTTTTTTGGCTAAAATACAATAGTTACCCCCTTTTTCTTTGATTTATTCAACACGACGTGAATGCAACGAGTCTTTTACTTATATAGAGGTTCTGAGTGTAGGGATCTAGGCTTGCTTTAAACCCTAGATCCACGTCCCAAAGCTGGATCCTGTCTGCTTTGCAGATAGCTGGTGAGGGAAGCTATATTTATGGGATCTCTTTGCGAGAGACCCGTTGCCCACGTCGGGCTAAAATCATGAAAAAGGAAAAAAACTATGGTATTTGTCATTTACCATTACTTATTCGGACTATAGTGGATTTAATTTTCCCAGAAGAGTTCCTTGTTCCATGCACGGTCTGTGTTTAACATATAATGTTCTCAGGGAACCATTCTGAGTTTGTGTATACTAAACGGACGTGTTTCGTGCCTTGAAAAGTGGACGCTCAATGTCCCGGTTGAGGTTTAAGTTTTGGTTTTTTTGGCTAAAAATACAATAGTTACCCCCTTTTTCTTTGATTTATTCAACACGACGTGAATGCAACGAGTCTTTTACTTATATAGAGGTTCTGAGTGTAGGGATCTAGGCTTGCTTTAAACTCTAGATCCACGTCCCAAAGCTGGATCCTGTCTGCTTTGCAGATAGCTGGTGAGGGAAGCTATATTTATGGGATCTCTTTGCGAGAGACCCGTTGCCCACGTCGGGCTAAAATCATGAAAAAGGAAAAAAACTATGGTATTTGTCATTTACCATTACTTATTCGGACTATAGTGGATTTAATTTTCCCAGAAGAGTTCCTTGTTCCATGCACGGTCTGTGTTTAACATATAATGTTCTCAGGGAACCATTCTGAGTTTGTGTATACTAAACGGACGTGTTTCGTGCCTTGAAAGTGGACGCTCAATGTCCCGGTTGAGGTTTAAGTTTTGTTTTTTTTGGCTAAAAATACAATAGTTACCCCCTTTTTCTTTGATTTATTCAACACGACGTGAATGCAACGAGTCTTTTACTTATATAGAGGTTCTGAGTGTAGGGATCTAGGCTTGCTTTAAACCCTAGATCCACGTCCCAAAGCTGGATCCTGTCTGCTTTGCAGATAGCTGGTGAGGGAAGCTATATTTATGGGATCTCTTTGCGAGAGACCCGTTGCCCACGTCGGGCTAAAATCATGAAAAAGGAAAAAAACTATGGTATTTGTCATTTACCATTACTTATTCGGACTATAGTGGATTTAATTTTCCCAGAAGAGTTCCTTGTTCCATGCACGGTCTGTGTTTAACATATAATGTTCTCAGGGAACCATTCTGAGTTTGTGTATATATATATATATATATATATGTATATATATATATATATATATATATATATATATATATATATATATATATATATATATATTCGCATCCGTGTGGGGTACGCGCCTCATGTATGGAGTAGCTCGACCCACACACCTCTATTTGACCGAGTGAAATCAAAGGGTTTTCTTCTCATGAATTCCCCGCCTCTTACTCACTGTCTTCAATCCCTCTTCGCCGCAATGTTGCCTCACTCTCTCTTTACTATCGCTATTATAACAGACAATGCTCTTCTGAACTCTCTAACTGCATGCCGCCGCCTTTAACCCTCTACTGCCCAAATTGTTTTCCTTTCAAAATTTTTTATTTTTTTATTTTTAGAGTTGTATGGGGGCTTTTATAACTGTATTTAATATTAAATATTTGAAATTTGACAAAATACACGAAATTACATTAATGGACGAATTCGTCCAATTAGGAAAGAGATGAGAATTTTTATAGGAAGTTATTTTCTATTATATTACAATTATATTAGCGGACGAATTCAATCTTTCAGCTACTCAACCGGTCATCTCTGGAACAGTCTTTCTTAATTCATCTCTCTCTCTTTCTATGACATCCCATCTTTCAGATGCAGTATCCAGGCACCTCCAAAACCATTGAACTTGATTTTGGCTCTTTTCTTCCGCAGTGGTGGAGGTGGAGGGCGTTTTTGGCGGGCATTTGCCATTGGCCCATTGCCCGTTAGGGTGGCCCACTTTTCAATTTTTTTTTAAAAGTATAGGTGATCGTGGTTTTTCCCATTATTTGGCACTATACTAGCACATTGGTACCATTTTTACAAAAATTGATCAATATTTAGGGGTCTCGCATCGACCTTGAAATTACTAGTTTTTTTTTTTAAATGCGTACTTTTTAACTTTTTACTGAATCAAGATAAATCATTAAGTAGGGATGTTTTCTGAATCCTCTTAATGAGAGAAGTCGTTTGGTGTGCCTGCCAATGTCATACGACTAACGGTTTAAAGGTTGTGCCTGTATACAAGTAATACCAATGTGCTAGTATAGTGCCAAATAATGGGAAAAACCACGATCACCTATACTTTTCAAAAAAATGAGTCACCATACCCGGGCGGAATGTATAATGTATATAGGTAATTAGAAAATGCACTATGCCTGTGCCAGGTACCTAACCTATTTCTTTTTTTGCAGATCATAACATTTTGAAATTCTGTCTGAGTTCCTCATCTTTTGTCATGGAGAAATCGATGGCAACCATAACTGGAAGAACTCTTGAAGCTACAAATAGAGAGTCATCAAAAGGAAAGGCGAAAATAACATCGCTACCTTCTCTAAGATCGGCCTCGGAAATTTTTTTAGTTGGCCAACCGTCGTCCTCCATCAGTGGTAGCAAATTGCCAACAACATGGCAGGTTTTGCAATACTTCTTCAGTGTTATCCAGTACACTGCTAACAGGAAAGACGCATTCAAAGAAACCGTAAACAACGTCTTAAAGTTTTGGAACATGGCCCGCATTAAAACAATCACAAAGCTCAACTGCGAACGGAAGCTAGAGGCATTGTGGAAAGAGTGGCACTTACTCCAAAAGAGCAGAAAACGAGAAACTGACGCCGGAGGAAAACGGCAGAAGTTTTCGGACAGTGTGGACAAGCTGTGGGATATCGGAGCATCTGACGCTGTCGAAGATATAAAGAAGAATCGACTGCTGTCCGACAAGGACAAGAAAGAAGACATTGACTTCTATCTCGATCAACGTGGTCCTCGGGTGGCAACGGTGAGCGGGAACGATAAAGTTTTCGCTGTAAAAAGAAAGCTACAGGAAGGAAGAAAACGTCCTCGCCAGGAGCCGCAAACCTCAAAGTGTGGATACGAAACCGGAGATGAAGCCATGGAGAATGATGAAACTGGCATGTCAGGAGAGTCGGAGACAGAACTAGCGTTCCCCCTGCCGAAAGAGCCAAGTGTGTCTGTCAATTTCATTATAACGCAAACAAAGTAATTGGTAACAATAAACCTGTCTTACTTACAATGGTGCCTATTCTGTTTCAGGTCATCTACTACACAAAACTGCTGATGTTCAGTAGGCAGCTGGAGCTCGACGCCGAGCTGGTCGACAAACTGCACAGAATCGTGGTGTTCATCGCTCTTCTGTACGTACCAGCTTGGTTGGCGGCCCCTGTAGCAGCTGATGCGCCGTTGAATGACCTGGTACTATACCAGCGTTTTCTGAGGTATAGGGCAGTGGACCGCGAGGTGGCAGAAGCGTCACTGACAGTGATGAGGCGGCACTTCTGGTATCTGAGGCCTCAGACCGTCATCTTCGCTCTATGCAGCAACAAGGTGGATGGCACTGTGGAGCAACAGATGGCAGAGAAGCTTTCCCACCTCCCTGTACCCAAAGACTTCACATACGAGAACGTCTCAGTCGACGAGATGACGCTACTCCCCGACCTGATCGACGAGTCCTCCTGGTTCTTATTTGCAGGTCTGAAGATGTATGGGTCTTCGTGGCTCACCCTGCCAACTGATAAGTGGGACGAGAACGAGGACTTTTGTCGTCTGAAGGATGTGATCTCTAATCTCCAGGTCACCAATGACGTCGCTGAAAGAGGAGTCCAACTGATACAAGACTATGCGAACACGGTCATAAAGGACGAGGCACAGCTGCAGGATCTTCTGCAAGTGGTGGAAAAGAACCGGAAAGAGCTCGGCGACTTCAAGAAGTCATCACTCGCCACGATGACATAGCACAGAGGGACAACGTTGCAGCCAGTGACGTGTGATAGTGGTCAATACAATGCAAAAGTGATTGTTTAAGTTATTGTTTCTTTCTTCCTTATTTGTCTGCTATTTTCTGATTGTTTTGAAAAGTATAGGTGATCGTGTTTTTTCCCATTATTTGGCACTATACTAGCACATTGGTATTACCTGTATACAGGCACAACTTTTAAACCGTTAGTCGTTTGACATTGGAGGGCACACCAAACGACTTCTCTCATCAAGAGGATTCAGAAAACATCCCTACTTAATTAGTTATCTTGATTAAGTAAAAAGTTAAAAAGTACGCATTTAAAAAAAAAAACTCGTAAATTCAAGGTCGATGCGAGACCCCTAAATATTGATCAATTTTTGTAAAAATGGTACCAATGTGCTAGTATAGTTCCAAATAATGGGAAAAACCACGATCACCTATACTTTAAAAAAAAAATTGAAAAGTGGGCCACCCTATTGCCCGTCCTTCACACATATATATATATATATATATATATATAATATTTAGGAGAAATCCAATGACAAGGAGGAATGTAAATGCCATGAAAAGTCTTCTTTAATGCGCAACGTTTCGAGCAATACGCTCATCATCAGGCTAGATAATAACAATATGAAATTAGAATCAATAAATAAATGTAAACAAGACAAAATAATTTCGATAAAAAGACTAAAAGAAGAGGGTTAAATTCAAAGTTATAAAAATTTACATATAAAATTACAAGAAATTTAAAAGCTATTTTTAAATTACATATAGTAAATTTGAAATTAGTACACTGGAATAATTAACACTAATACAATGGAATAATTAACACTACGAACCTTTCAATGCTGGTTCCGAGGCACGAGTAATTTAAAACAAAACAAAACAGGAAACAAGCTATGGGTTGGGCGGTTGGAGTTATAAGTTAGGGGAGGGGGGTAGATAATAACAATATGAAATTAGAATCAATAAATAAATGTGAACAAGACAAAATAATTTCTATAAAAAGACTAAAAGAAGAGGGTTAAATTCAAAGTTATAAAAATTTACATATAAAATTACAAGAAATTTAAAAGCTATTTTTAAATTACATATAGTAAATTTGAAATTAGTACACTGGAATAATTAACACTAATACAATGGAATAATTAACACTACGAACCTTTGAATGCTGGTTCCGAGGCACGAGTAATTTAAAACAAAACAAAACAGGAAACAAGCTATGGGTTGGGCGGTTGGAGTTATAAGTTAGGGGACCAGCATTGAACCAGCATTGAAAGGTTCGTAGTGTTAATTATTCCATTGTATTAGTGTTAATTATTCCAGTGTACTAATTTCAAATTTACTATATGTAATTTAAAAATAGCTTTTAAATTTCTTGTAATTTTATATGTAAATTTTTATAACTTTGAATTTAACCCTCTTCTTTTAGTCTTTTTATAGAAATTATTTTGTCTTGTTCACATTTATTTATTGATTCTAATTTCATATTGTTATTATCTACCCCCCTCCCCTAACTTATAACTCCAACCGCCCAACCCATAGCTTGTTTCCTGTTTTGTTTTGTTTTAAATTACTCGTGCCTCGGAACCAGCATTGAAAGGTTCGTAGTGTTAATTATTCCATTGTATTAGTGTTAATTATTCCAGTGTACTAATTTCAAATTTACTATATGTAATTTAAAAATAGCTTTTAAATTTCTTGTAATTTTATATGTAAATTTTTATAACTTTGAATTTAACCCTCTTCTTTTAGTCTTTTTATAGAAATTATTTTGTCTTGTTCACATTTATTTATTGATTCTAATTTCATATTGTTATTATCTAGCCTGATGATGAGCGTATTGCTCGAAACGTTGCGCATTAAAGAAGACTTTTCATGGCATTTACATTCCTCCTTGTCATTGGATTTCTCCTAAATATTAAATTGAAGCTTTGTAGAAGCAAACCGCATGACTATATATATATATCTATATATATATATATATATATATATAGCTTGATTGTAGGGTTTGTTCTTGGAGAACCGCAACTTAGTAAGGAATAAGAGGACAAGAAAGTGGCACATGTTTATTAATCAGACGCTTCGGAAATTCAATTTCCATCATCAGAGCTAAAAATAAATAATAAGTTAAAAAGTGAACAAATATAATGAGTGAAAAATTTTATACAATATATTTATGTAGTCATATGATAATAATTTAGTTATTTTTTTTATTAGGGCTGTTTAACCTTCGCAACATCTAAGGTTATAAGTTATGACGGAGGGGACCTACAGCTTTACGTGGGATCCGAACCGCGGGTCGCTACATAATCTGAGCGCGGAGGACGGTCTCCCATCCAACTACTACCCAGACCCAATGTCACTTAACTTCGCTCATCTCCGGGAAGCGGTGTTACGACATTGGCCACGACGTAGCCCAATTTAAAGTTAAAAAGGTATATAAAGTGTAGAGGTAAGACAACTTTTAACTTTACATTATTATCATATGACTATATAAATATATTGTATAAAACTTTTTACTCATATTTGTTCACTTTTATTTTTTATTTTTTTAGCAGTGATGATGGAAATTAAATTTCCGAAACGACTGATTAATAAACATGTACCACCTCGTTCTCTTATTTCTCAATATATATATATGTATGTTAATCCTCCGTCTATGACCTTGGGTGGTTCGAGGTTGACGGGGGTTCTGGTTAGGTGGCAGCAACGGATTTCTCACTCCTGGGTAGCTGGTACCGTGTAGGGATTCGGAATAGTTCTTTTATACGACATTCTGATTTCTTCTTGCAGCGGATCGGAAGATTCTGTGAAAACTTACTAAATTATCTGACGGTTCCCCGGTTCTTTTTGTAGCGTATCGGAGAAATTATTTATTCTGTTTTAAAACTAAGTTCTCTGGAGAAGGCAAGTCTGAAAGGAGAAGACAAAGATATCCTCTTACAGTATTTTACTGCTTTCTAAAATATTACAGGTAATGCTTCAGCCTCTAGGTCAGATCAGAATAATAATTTGAAAGATTACAAGAATTTATATACAAATAAACTTGATGACATCATTATTATTTAATGTTGACCTGTTTTATTTTTTATTCTCAATAGGTTGAATTCTTTTGCAAAATATTTGAAGATAAAGGTAAATTTTTACTTTAACAGCATACTGACAAATAAGCAAGATATTTGAAAATGAAGGCACATTTTTCTCTTAAACAGTATATTGACAGATCTGATGTTATGATGATTTGTCGAGTTAACTAAAAATGGAAATTGAAGTATGCATTTTATTACGGATTAAAATTAAACATGCATATAAGCCAAAACTAAATGCTTATAATTTAAAATTAAGTGTTAATTTAGAGTTTTGGCAAGTTATGACTTCATCTTTTACAACTAAGAGAGAATGTATAAAAAAATTAACATTGCAGAATTTAACACGATTACATGATTAAGCTTAAGCTGAAAAATGATTAGGTAATTTAAAAAGAAATAATTCATCAATTACTTAGCAAACATAAAGTAGAAAGAAAATTAAAAATTTATTTATTTTTCCAAACTTGCATTTTATATACAGTTAGAGTGTCACTCGAGTTTGAACTTTAGGATAATCTCTAGGAGCACTCCATTTTTCAATATTAAACATACACTCATAAAACATATACGATTTGAAAGCTCACATTTTTCTGAGTCTAAAAATGTAGTAATCCAAAAGTATCAATAGCAAATGCAAGATTATAGAAAAAATTACAAGTTACATTTTTATAGTGAATATTTCCTGTTTTGGCTATAATGTACTTTTTTTCCTAAAATATTTTTCCTGATTGGGCTATTTTTTCACTACTCTGCGACTTAATTAGTTGGTTGAATTCTGTTCTGTCTATTTTTTTTTTCTAATTGGATTCAGTTTGGTCGTGTTTGTGATAGAATTATGACGTGCTGTTCGTGTGGTTTCTAACTTTGAGAACTTGATTCGTCATGTGCCCTAGATGAAGAGAAAGCATTGGATGTTTTTATCTTTTCAATATTAAACATACACTCATAAAAC
Source organism: Bathynomus jamesi (assembly GCA_023014485.1). NCBI lineage: Eukaryota > Metazoa > Arthropoda > Malacostraca > Isopoda > Cirolanidae > Bathynomus > Bathynomus jamesi. Next base: position 147,889 of record JAJOZX010002823.1, on the reverse strand, counting down.
ATATATCATTTGAAAGCTCACATTTTTCTGAGTCTAAAAATGTAGTAATCCAAAAGTATCAATAGCAAATAAAAAGTAACTAGGTTTAATTGTTTGACTCGTGACGTAATTAATTACATTATAAAGGTTGGCTAAGTTATAAATCTTCAGTCTGTGTTGTAAGATGGTATTTTTGGTAATTGTTACGCTAACCTAACCTAACATGAATATGTTATTACATTACCACTTGTATAATTTAGGTCTCGGGGGTACGGGGGCGGAGCCCCCGTAAAGATCACGCATCACAAATTGATCGATATAGGGTTTTATATTTAAACCTAGTTACTTTTTATTTGCTATCGATACTTTTGGATTACTACATTTTTAGACTCAGAAAAATGTGAGCTTTCAAATGGTATATGTTTTATGAGTGTATGTTTAATATTGAAAAATGGAGCGCTCCTAGAGATTTACCGAACTTTATATGCAAAGATGAATGTTAGAATTATTTACCTTTTATATATATATATATATATATATATCAAAGCTATTGACTTCTCCTTAGGGAACCGGAGCTTACAGATGAAAAGAAGGATCAACACAACGGCAAACATTTTCATTTATTTGTACATCAGACGTTTCGACAAATCTTTTGTCATCATCAGTGAGTTAAGTCTTAAAACCTTAAAACAAAATTGAAAAGTATTTACCTATTGAGGTAATTTAATTTTAGTTTTTATAGTGATGAAATTTAATTTAATTTTAGTTTTTATAGTGATGAAATTTAAATGATTTTAATTTTGTATTGATGCAATTTTCATTTTGCTTTAAGGTTTTAATTTTAATGGTTTTAATATTGTATTGATGTAACTTTCACTTTTCAATTTTGTTTTAAGGTTTTAAGACTTAACTCACTGATGATGACAAAAGATTTGTCGAAACGTCTGATGTACAAATAAATGAAAATGTTTGCCGTTGTGTTGATCATTCTTTTCATATATATATATATCGTAAAGAACGACGCTTGTATAGGAGATATTCCGCGCAAGACGAGAGAGAGAAAACGGAACAAATGAAAAAATGAAGTAACCACCTGGGAATCGAACCCGGGATCTTCCGATTGCCGGTCAGACGCGATACCATTACACCATGGACTTCACTCTTCCAAATGCCGTAATTCTTCTACATACTCGCAGAAACCAATGCCCCAAGGGGGCACCTCCCGCATGCCGTAACATTATATACATTCAACTGCAAAGAACACGCAGTATAAATAACGTAAAGAACGACGCTTGTATAGGAGATATTCCGCGCAAGACGAGAGAGAGAAAACGGAACAAATGAAAAAATGAAGTAACCACCTGGGAATCGAACCCGGGATCTTCCGATTGCCGGTCAGACGCGATACCATTACACCATGGACTTCACTCTTCCAAATGCCGTAATTCTTCTACATACTCGCAGAAACCAATGCCCCAAGGGGGCACCTCCGCATGCCGTAACATTATATACATTCAACTGCAAAGAACACGCAGTATAAATAACGTAAAGAACGACGCTTGTATAGGAGATATTCCGCGCAAGACGAGAGAGAGAAAACGGAACAAATGAAAAAATGAAGTAACCACCTGGGAATCGAACCCGGATCTTCCGATTGCCGGTCAGACGCGATACCATTACACCATGGACTTCACTCTTCCAAATGCCGTAATTCTTCTACATACTCGCAGAAACCAATGCCCCAAGGGGGCACTTCTCGCATGCCGTAACATTATATACATTCAACTGCAAAGAACACGCAGTATAAATAACGTAAAGAACGACGCTTGTATAGGAGATATTCCGCGCAAGACGAGAGAGAGAAAACGGAACAAATGAAAAATGAAGTAACCACCTGGGAATCGAACCCGGGATCTTCCGATTGCCGGTCAGACGCGATACCATTACACCATGGACTTCACTCTTCCAAATGCCGTAATTCTTCTACATACTCGCAGAAACCAATGCCCCAAGGGGGCACCTCCCGCATGCCGTAACATTATATACATTCAACTGCAAAGAACACGCAGTATAAATAACGTAAAGAACGACGCTTGTATAGGAGATATTCCGCGCAAGACGAGAGAGAGAAAACGGAACAAATGAAAAAATGAAGTAACCACCTGGGAATCGAACCCGGGATCTTCCGATTGCCGGTCAGACGCGATACCATTACACCATGGACTTCACTCTTCCAAATGCCGTAATTCTTCTACATACTCGCAGAAACCAATGCCCCAAGGGGGCACTTCTCGCATGCCGTAACATTATATACATTCAACTGCAAAGAACACGCAGTATAAATAACGTAAAGAACGACGCTTGTATAGGAGATATTCCGCGCAAGACGAGAGAGAGAAAACGGAACAAATGAAAAAATGAAGTAACCACCTGGGAATCGAACCCGGGATCTTCCGATTGCCGGTCAGACGCGATACCATTACACCATGGACTTCACTCTTCCAAATGCCGTAATTCTTCTACATACTCGCAGAAACCAATGCCCCAAGGGGGCACCTTCCGCATGCCGTAACATTATATACATTCAACTGCAAAGAACACGCAGTATAAATAACGTAAAGAACGACGCTTGTATAGGAGATATTCCGCGCAAGACGAGAGAGAGAAAACGGAACAAATGAAAAAATGAAGTAACCACCTGGGAATCGAACCCGGGATCTTCCGATTGCCGGTCAGACGCGATACCATTACACCATGGACTTCACTCTTCCAAATGCCGTAATTCTTCTACATACTCGCAGAAACCAATGCCCCAAGGGGGCACTTCTCGCATGCCGTAACATTATATACATTCAACTGCAAAGAACACGCAGTATAAATAACGTAAAGAACGACGCTTGTATAGGAGATATTCCGCGCAAGACGAGAGAGAGAAAACGGAACAAATGAAAAAATGAAGTAACCACCTGGGAATCGAACCCGGGATCTTCCGATTGCCGGTCAGACGCGATACCATTACACCATGGACTTCACTCTTCCAAATGCCGTAATTCTTCTACATACTCGCAGAAACCAATGCCCCAAGGGGGCACCTCCCGCATGCCGTAACATTATATACATGGTTACTTCATTTTTTCATTTGTTCCGTTTTCTCTCTCTCGTCTTGCGCGGAATATCTCCTATACAAGCGTCGTTCTTTACGTTATTTATACTGCGTGTTCTTTGCAGTTGAATGTATATAATGTTACGGCATGCGGAAGGTGCCCCCTTGGGGCATTGGTTTCTGCGAGTATGTAGAAGAATTACGGCATTTGGAAGAGTGAAGTCCATGGTGTAATGGTATCGCGTCTGACCGGCAATCGGAAGATCCCGGGTTCGATTCCCAGGTGGTTACTTCATTTTTTCATTTGTTCCGTTTTCTCCCTCTCGTCTTGCGCGGAATATCTCCTATACAAGCGTCGTTCTTTAAGTTATTTATACTGCGTGTTCTTTGCAGTTGAATGTATATAATGTTACGGCATGCGGGAGGTGCCCCCTTGGGGCATTGGTTTCTGCGAGTATGTAGAAGAATTACGGCATTTGGAAGAGTGAAGTCCATGGTGTAATGGTATCGCGTCTGACCGGCAATCGGAAGATCCCGGGTTCGATTCCCAGGTGGTTACTTCATTTTTTCATTTGTTCCGTTTTCTCTCTCTCGTCTTGCGCGAAATATCTCCTATACAAGCGTCGTTCTTTACGTTATTTATACTGCGTGTTCTTTGCAGTTGAATGTATATAATGTTACGGCATGCGGGAGGTGCCCCCTTGGGGCATTGGTTTCTGCGAGTATGTAGAAGAATTACGGCATTTGGAAGAGTGAAGTCCATGGTGTAATGGTATCGCGTCTGACCGGCAATCGGAAGATCCCGGGTTCGATTCCCAGGTGGTTACTTCATTTTTTCATTTGTTCCGTTTTCTCTCTCTCGTCTTGCGCGGAATATCTCCTATACAAGCGTCGTTCTTTACGTTATTTATACTGCGTGTTCTTTGCAGTTGAATGTATATATATATATATATATATATATACTGTACCTTTTCTTTCAACCTTTCAAAGGTTCCGTGCGACGATTCCTCATTTCACAAAGGTCAAGCTTGTCGCCCCTTCTCTCGAGTTGGCCTGGTGAAGTAGTGAGTTGGTTTTTTGTACACTCCACCTCATATAGCCAGGTACGCCCGGCTCATCGGGGATTGTTCTGAGCCAGGCGTCTAATCTACATTTGAAGATGTCCACTGCAACGCCATTCGTTTTTCCTTAGGTGTTTGGGCAGCTGATTAAACAGTTTTGGTCCTCTCACAACAAAACTATTTTCTTTCAGGGTTAAGGATGTTCCCTCTCTAGCCTTTAATTTGGGAACACGACACAGTCTTCCTTTTCTATTTTCCACTGTTGTTTGGGGAGTTACAGGGTTCAAAGTAAGATAAGGGACTAGTTTCTTCATTATTTTCCAAGTGTAAATAATGGTGTATCTCTCTCTTCTCCTTTCCAGTGAATATAGGTTTAGTTCGCATAACCTTTCCCAGTAATTTAGTTCTTTGCACCCATTGATCTTGGCTGTGAAGCTTCTCTGGATCCCTTCTAATTGTCTAATGTCTTCTTTTTTATGTGGGCATGTTAGGACCGAGCAGTATTCCAATTTGGGTATAATCAGTGTTTTCAGTAGAGGAATCATTATATTCCTATCCCTTTGCTTAAAGGTTCTCAGTATCAGCCCAGTTATTCTCTTTGCTCTGTTTACTGCTATCTTATTTTGTCTTTCAAATTTCGCATTGTCAGTCATTACAACCCCTAAACCTTATTCTTTAGAATTTCTCTGAATTTCCTGTCCATTTGGGGTATAATATTCCATGGATTTTAGGTCTTCTCTTTTTCCGTATCGTAACAGCTGAAATTTCTGTGTTAAACTTCAGAGTGTTGTCTTCCGTCAACTTATAGATTCTGTTCATGTCTGTTTGTAGAGATCCTATATCTCCTTGGTTTTTTATTTTTCTACTGATCTTTGTGTCATCGGCAAAGTATATTACTGTGCTGTCTCTGGTAATGTACTCATCTATGTCAGTTAGCATGATTATGAAGAGTAGTGGAGCTAATACTGTTCCTTGTGGTGCTGAGCCGAGGACCTCTGATTCTGATGAAGATACTGCTTGTACTGTAACGACTTGCCGCCGCTCACTAAGGAAATTATATATCCATTTCCCTACTTTTCCTGTTATTCCTATATATTTCAGTTTATGTATTATGATTCCATGGTCACACTTGTCGAACGCTTTGGCAAAGTCTGTGTATATTACATCATAGTTTTCATTGCTTTCAAGTGCATCAATAATGTTGTTGTAGTATTCCACTAGTTGTGATAGGCATGATCTGCCTGACGAAACCCATGTTGGTATATATATATATATATATATATATATATGCGCCTCGGTGGTGTAGTGGTTAGCATCGCTGACTACGAATCCATTGGCCCGGTGTTCGAAACCCGGTGACGGCAGCTGCTGGCGCGCAGCAAAACCCAGCTGTTCATCCTTCCACACAATAAAGAAAGTGGTTGGTAGATAAATGGGTACCTTGGGTGGCCTAGTGGTTAAGAAGCTGGGCTGCTGGTGGGGCGTTCTCTATTTCCTTCCAATCTCTCTCCCATGCTATGCTTTAAAACTTTCATTTACCTTCTTAATCTTCGTTCATCATTTATCAGAGCTTCCTAAACAAACATTCACATATGAGCCATCCTGACTGCCGTTGTTTGTAGCCTTTTGTGCCCATTGTTATATTACATATTCTTCTCATTTGTTTTCGTTTTGCAATAACATCAGTAAAATAACGACATTGTAATGAGCTAGAAGATTTCAACATGCGACACATCGGTACATGAATAGGCTTCAGCTGAAATTTGACTGAGAAGATAAGCAGCCATCTTATTCATGTAGACATATTTTAACTTTTCATACTAAGCGAATGTATACTTAACAAGCTCTTCAAACGCTTGCAGGAAGATTAAAACCTTGAATATAAATTGCCTTAAAATAATATTAGCTGTCTTATCGTCATTATTACTGAATGTGGAAAGCATCATGCATTTATTCGGCTCTGTAGGTACTTATTTGATTGACATGTATTGCACAGAGCGATGATGGTGCCTGCAATATTAACCTTTTCTGTCCCAAATTATTGTTTTGAGCTAAAAAATAAATTTTTAACAATTAAAAATGTTGAAAATAGGTATGGAAACGAAACTTTGCTTAGAAATAATTAATTACACTAGAGTTATATGGCTCCAATGACGCTATCAAGTAATAAGAGACACTAACTTAACTTTGTACTTTGAATGAAACAAATAATAACAATATTTGAGTGGTCCCGCGTCTTAAGGTACCTAAGCGCCAAAATTAAAACTCGTCAGAAATCGCCTCCAAAGTTCAGCAATATTCTGGCAATAGTATCTCTGTTATTAATTGAGCTAGCACGTTCATTTATGGCTAAATTAGAGTTCTAAGTATGCTAATGAAGATGTTGATGAGTTTTTGGAATAGCTTTTCATATTTTATATTTTAGATATATTTTTTTAATTTTTTGATTTTCTTATTATGCCGAACTTTGGGTGAACTTTTGACTGGCGATAGAGGTGAAAAAAGTAGTTCGCTTCATAAGGTTTTCAACCATACTTCTAGTGTCGTAAAGTCATTATAACCCAAACCACGCGATAGAGGAAGGGTGAAAATAGTGATATCCATCAAAAACACGTTTTCGCCTGTGGTGGCGCTTAGGTACCTTAAGACGCGCGACCCCTCATTTGTCCTTTGCTAAACACAACGGTAAACCATAATGATTCGAGCCATTAAAGCAGTTTTGTCGTTTGTTAAGCATAATGGTACATCACACTTTCTGCATTATAGACGAGAGTAGCCCTTCATACAGTTTCTGCATCTCTTTTTGGGTTCTAAATGCTGAGGCCACTGTCCAAAAACTACCAGATAATGCTATACAGTTAATTGTTACATTCAAATGCCATAAGCCTTCATTGAAGCTAATCAGAGGAAAATACATGTACTTTTTGTTGATGATGCCACATGGAAAGGGTTAATAGTACTGAGACTAAGTTTACGTCATTAATAAGCTGTGGAAAAAAATCCTGCATCATTAATGACTGGTGTGTACATATACAGCTTTTATTTCCCCATAACTAATATAATGAAGGTTGTTAGAATAAAAAGCAATCTAATACAAAACAAGAAATTTGTTATCAATACAAATACAATACACAGAAAATTGTTAAAAGTGCATGGTAAACAGTGGTACAAAGAACATATAATAAAAAAGATGTGACAGATACATACATAATTTAAATACGGCTAAGCATTACAAGGGATGTATCTAGTCGATACAGTATCCAAAGGGTACGGTGTCGTAGCTGCCAGGCATTTGGTACCGTTTCCTGTAGGTGTTATGACAAACCTTCGTCCCCCTAAGTTCCTTCACGCCCCCTAATTTCTTTCCTCTGAAGTTATGAGTCCCCACAACCAGGTGGGGCGGTCCGTCATTACCATCGTCTTCTAAGCTCACTAGATCTTTGAGCGATTCAAAGTTAACGATCTGGCGGTTGGTATGGTTAAACGTGATGCCTTTAGCCTTCACGATGTACTTGTACTCATCCCCCACCCTCACGCGTACACCGTAAGTTTTTGGGCCTGTTAAGGCAAAAGAGTCGGCGTATACGATGTCTCCATACTCATCCTTAAACTCATCAGTCAACTCTCCAAGGAATTCCCAATAGGAGGCATATATTTTCCTGTCATCTCCGTGAATATCACACTAGCTGTATCAGCGTACAGAACCCGTTACCCGAAAGAATGCAACAGATGCCACAGCTTGATTCGTGCGTAGGCTATCGTGAAACTGGCTACAGGTATGTTTGTGACACGTGATGTATCTGTAGCCAATTCAGTTCGGTTGTACCTTATTATGTACGTATTACCTACATTCACGATTTCCATAACTTCTTTATTGTTAGCGTTTGCATAATTTCTGACCGCTATAACTTTTAGCTAAATGTAAGGGGTTCCAAAAAACCTTAGCCCCCCATTTGCAGCATACATGTTTATTTATATCGAAATAGTCTTTAGTGATTATAAAAATATATAAAATTCTTTATTTATTGCAGGTATTAAAATTACTCTAGCTGATAAAGTGATAATATAATGGCTTCTCAATTAATTGGTGATTCGGAGAGGCAACGTGTGATAGATCGCATACGAGCAGTAACATTTCGGGAAGCTCGTGGTGCTGGAGCCACCGTTATAACCCGTTCATGGGTTGCCAAAAAGTTGCGAAGAAGTGAGGACTTCGTCAAAAGAAATTGGAATAAAACTTTGGATGAATGTGAAATGGATACAACCAAATCTCGGCGCACAAATTTGCCACTCTCTCAAGAAACAAAGGACATCATTGAAAGCGGTACGCGTAAGCGGAAAAACAGCTTTGCTAAACTTTCTAGAGAGATCGAAGTGTTGAGAGGAAAGATCGTTAGTGGTGAGATCATTCGACTGTACCGTCATAGGCAAGGTTTAAAGCCTTGGCATGAACTTCCAAAGCCAAGAAAAACTCAACTTAACATCGATGACAGAATGTGGTTTGCCCATTATCTTGAAGATTGGGATGTGGATGATGTCATGCATTTAGCTGTCTCCGATGAATTTTTTGTTTACATAACACGTCGGCCTAACTACCAAAATGATCGAGTGTGGGCCACAACACCAGATGAAAGCGATGACAATGAACATTATCGCGAATTATTAAAAAGTCCAGACTGTGTTGATGTGTTTGTTTTGTTCACTGCAAAGAAGCTCATGTGGGTGCTGAAGCCAAATGGTCAGAGTTGGGATGGACAGTATTTTCGTGATATTATTCTATCCCAGCATGTCATTCCTTTTCTAAGAAACAAAACAATGTTATGGATGTCGATCAGGTCGCAGTGCGGAACCATGAGATCGATTTCTTTGGAAATGAAGAATGGCCAGGAAATTCTCCTGACCTGAACGTCTGTGAACACATTGGATCAGTTATAAAGGACAAGGTTGAATGTCTCTTGTTTCAAGAACCTGCAGCAAATCGATTTTCGAAGGATACAATGACGCAACACATTGAAACTGTTTTAGCAAATTTGCGTAACGATCAAGATCTATTCACGTCACGTCACTTTTGGCAAGCTACCCAAAGCGAATTCAGGCTGACTTGGAAGCCAATGGCGGGAACACCAAGTTTTAATTGTTTCTCATTAAATGCAGGATTAAATTCTCTTTTGTAAGGTATGTTTAGTTTTACTGTACCTCTAATGGTGTAGGCCATGGGCGGGGGTCTAAGGTTTATTGGAGCCCCGTACATGCGTCTTACACACTACATAATCTTTTCAAATTTAAAAAAGGCGGCAACTTCAAGAGTCTCGGAGTCCTCTGAGGAGGGTACCTTAAATGTCCCACTTCTGGCCCCCTGCTGACGATACAGAGAACACAGACCAGGGTAGCGGGGTTGGATCTGCCACCACCCATTCGAGATGTTCTTGTTTCTCAGCCTGTTTCATAAAGTTCTACAACATTCGTGGCCTTTTCTCAAATTTTCAATCTGTTGAACACACTCTACTCTTCCAAACCCCATCCCTCACTGAAGCTCAGGTTCCTGCGGTGACTGGCAGCAACCCCTTTTCTGTACCCTTTTATTTTCTCTATACTCAGTTTCATTCCAAAGGTGAACGCTGCCTATATGTACGCAATTACCTAAATTGTTCTCGTGTTCCCGATCTCCCGAATTCTATACCCTCTGGCTACGGCTTACATGCCAATCTCAAACCAAATACACCTGCGCTGTTTCCCTTTCCCCTAATCCTACTGACTATCTAAAATTCTTGAACTCTCTCATTTCCAAAGTGGAATACACTCTATTCCGCTCTCCATTGCTGAAATCTTCATTTTAGGATATTTCAACGTTCACCAGCACCTTTGACTTTCCTGAATGATCTAGAAAAGATTGTACAGCATCCTACTCGTAACCCGATCGCCATGGAGATAGACCCAACATTCTGGATTTATTTCTCACCACTCAGCACTCTTTTTACTCTGAAACTTTTTTCTCCGTTGGGCTCCTCCGATCACAAACTTATAACTGTTTCTTCTTCTATCGCTTAAAACGGTCTTTGAATTCTCCCAAGAGGGTGTGTCTTTGGTACTTTAGCGTCACTAATTGGGAGGCCTTTAGGCAGTACTTCTGTGATTTCCCGTGGAACGGTTACTGCTTACGTTGCCGCGGGCCATGTAGGACGTTTTGGCGCCGCCGTTTGGGCGCCACCGTTTGGGCGCCGCCGTTTGGGCGCGGAGCCGGTTTGGCCTCTAGGTCAGATCAGAATAATAATTTGAAAGATTACAAGAATTTATATACAAACAAACTTGATGACATCATTATTATTTAATGTTGACCTGTTTTATTTTTTATTCTCAATAGGTTGAATTCTTTTGCAAAATATTTGAAGATAAAGGTAAATTTTTACTTTAACAGCATACTGACAAATAAGCAAGATATTTGAAAATGAAGGCACATTTTTCTCTTAAACAGTATATTGACAGATCTGATGTTATGATGATTTGTCGAGTTAACTAAAAATGGAAATTGAAGTATGCATTTTATTACGGATTAAAAAACATGCATATAAGCCAAAACTAAATGCTTATAATTTAAAATTAAGTGTTAATTTAGAGTTTTGGCAAGTTATGACTTCATCTTTTACAACTAAGAGAGAATGTATAAAAAAATTAACATTGCAGAATTTAACACGATTACATGATTAAGCTTAAGCTGAAAAATGATTAGGTAATTTAAAAAAGAAATAATTCATCAATTACTTAGCAAACATAAAGTAGAAAGAAAATTAAAAATTTATTTATTTTTCCAAACTTGCATTTATATACAGTTAGAGTGTCACTCGAGTTTGAACTTTAGGATAATCTCTAGGAGCACTCCATTTTTCAATATTAAACATACACTCATAAAACATATACGATTTGAAAGCTCACATTTTTCTGAGTCTAAAAATGTAGTAATCCAAAAGTATCAATAGCAAATGCAAGATTATAGAAAAAATTACAAGTTACATTTTTATAGTGAATATTTCCTGTTTTGGCTATAATGTACTTTTTTTCCTAAAATATTTTTCCTGATTGGGCTATTTTTTCACTACTCTGCGACTTAATTAGTTGGTTGAATTCTGTTCTGTCTATTTTTTTTTTCTAATTGGATTCAGTTTGGTCGTGTTTGTGATAGAATTATGACGTGCTGTTCGTGTGGTTTCTAACTTTGAGAACTTGATTCGTCATGTGCCCTAGATGAAGAGAAAGCATTGGATGTTTTTATCTTTTCAATATTAAACATACACTCATAAAACATATATCATTTGAAAGCTCACATTTTTCTGAGTCTAAAAATGTAGTAATCCAAAAGTATCAATAGCAAATAAAAAGTAACTAGGTTTAATTGTTTGACTCGTGACGTAATTAATTACATTATAAAGGTTGGCTAAGTTATAAATCTTCAGTCTGTGTTGTAAGATGGTATTTTTGGTAATTGTTACGCTAACCTAACCTAACATGAATATGTTATTACATTACCACTTGTATAATTTAGGTCTCGGGGGTACGGGGGCGGAGCCCCCGTAAAGATCACGCATCACAAATTGATCGATATAGGGTTTTATATTTAAACCTAGTTACTTTTTATTTGCTATCGATACTTTTGGATTACTACATTTTTAGACTCAGAAAAATGTGAGCTTTCAAATGGTATATGTTTTATGAGTGTATGTTTAATATTGAAAAATGGAGCGCTCCTACAGATTTACCGAACTTTATATGCAAAGATGAATGTTAGAATTATTTACCTTTATATATATATATATATTATATATATATATATATATATACTGTACCTTTTCTTTCAACCTTTCAAAGGTTCCGTGCGACGATTCCTCATTTCACAAAGGTCAAGCTTGTCGCCCCTTCTCTCGAGTTGGCCTGGTGAAGTAGTGAGTTGGTTTTTTGTACACTCCACCTCATATAGCCAGGTACGCCCGGCTCATCGGGGATTGTTCTGAGCCAGGCGTCTAATCTTCTTTTGAAGATGTCCACTGCAACGCCATTCGTTTTTCCTTAGGTGTTTGGGCAGCTGATTAAACAGTTTTGGTCCTCTCACAACAAAACTATTTTCTTTCAGGGTTAAGGATGTTCCCTCTCTAGCCTTTAATTTGGGAACACGACACAGTCTTCCTTTTCTATTTTCCACTGTTGTTTGGGGAGTTACAGGGTTCAAAGTAAGATAAGGGACTAGTTTCTTCATTATTTTCCAAGTGTAAATAATGTTGTATCTCTCTCTCTCCTTTCCAGTGAATATAGGTTTAGTTCGCATAACCTTTCCCAGTAATTTAGTTCTTTGCACCCATTGATCTTGGCTGTGAAGCTTCTCTGGATCCCTTCTAATTGTCTAATGTCTTCTTTTTTATGTGGGCATGTTAGGACCGAGCAGTATTCCAATTTGGGTATAATCAGTGTTTTCAGTAGAGGAATCATTATATTCCTATCCCTTTGCTTAAAGGTTCTCAGTATCTGCCCAGTTATTCTCTTTGCTCTGTTTACTGCTATCTTATTTTGTCTTTCAAATTTCGCATTGTAAGTCATTACAACCCCTAAACCTTATTCTTTAGAATTTCTCTGAATTTCCTGTCCATTTGGGGTATAATATTCCATGGATTTTAGGTCTTCTCTTTTTCCGTACCGTAACAGCTGAAATTTCTGTGTTAAACTCCAGAGTGTTGTCTTCCGTCCACTTATAGATTCTGTTCATGTCTGTTTGTAGAGATCCTATATCTCCTTGGTTTTTTATTTTTCTACTGATCTTTGTGTCATCGGCAAAGTATATTACTGTGCTGTTTCTGGTAATGTACTCATCTATGTCAGTTAGCATGATTATGAAGAGTAGTGGAGCTAATACTGTTCCTTGTGGTACTGAGCCGAGGACCTCTGATTCTGATGAAGATACTGCTTGTACTGTAACGACTTGCCGCCGCTCACTAAGGAAATTATATATCCATTTCCCTACTTTTCCTGTTATTCCTATATATTTCAGTTTATGTATTATGATTCCATGGTCACACTTGTCGAACGCTTTGGCAAAGTCTGTGTATATTACATCATAGTTTTCATTGCTTTCAAGTGCATCAATAATGTTGTTGTAGTATTCCACTAGTTGTGATAGGCATGATCTGCCTGACGAAACCCATGTTGGTATATATATATATATATATATATATATATATATATATATATATATGCGCCTCGGTGGTGTAGTGGTTAGCATCGCTGACTACGAATCCATTGGCCCGGTGTTCGAAACCCGGTGACGGCAGCTGCTGGCGCGCAGCAAAACCCAGCTGTTCATCCTTCCACACAATAAAGAAAGTGGTTGGTAGATAAATGGGTACCTTGGGTGGCCTAGTGGTTAAGAAGCTGGGCTGCTGGTGGGGCGTTCTCTATTTCCTTCCAATCTCTCTCCCATGCTATGCTTTAAAACTTTCATTTACCTTCTTAATCTTCGTTCATCATTTATCAGAGCTTCCTAAACAAACATTCACATATGAGCCATCCTGACTGCCGTTGTTTGTAGCCTTTTGTGCCCATTGTTATATTACATATTCTTCTCATTTGTTTTCGTTTTGCAATAACATCAGTAAAATAACGACATTGTAATGAGCTAGAAGATTTCAACATGCGACACATCGGTACATGAATAGGCTTCAGCTGAAATTTGACTGAGAAGATAAGCAGCCATCTTATTCATGTAGACATATTTTAACTTTTCATACTAAGCGAATGTATACTTAACAAGCTCTTCAAACGCTTGCAGGAAGATTAAAACCTTGAATATAAATTGCCTTAAAATAATATTAGCTGTCTTATCGTCATTATTACTGAATGTGGAAAGCATCATGCATTTATTCGGCTCTGTAGGTACTTATTTGATTGACATGTATTGCACAGAGCGATGATGGTGCCTGCAATATTAACCTTTTCTGTCCCAAATTATTGTTTTGAGCTAAAAAATAAATTTTTAACAATTAAAAATGTTGAAAATAGGTATGGAAACGAAACTTTGCTTAGAAATAATTAATTACACTAGAAGTTATATGGCTCCAATGACGCTATCAAGTAATAAGAGACACTAACTTAACTTTGTACTTTGAATGAAACAAATAATAACAATATTTGAGTGGTCCCGCGTCTTAAGGTACCTAAGCGCCAAAATTAAAACTCGTCAGAAATCGCCTCCAAAGTTCAGCAATATTCTGGCAATAGTATCTCTGTTATTAATTGAGCTAGCACGTTCATTTTGGCTAAATTAGAGTTCTAAGTATGCTAATGAAGATGTTGATGAGTTTTTGGAATAGCTTTTCATATTTTATATTTTAGATATATTTTTTTAATTTTTTGATTTTCTTATTATGCCGAACTTTGGGTGAACTTTTGACTGGCGATAGAGGTGAAAAAAGTAGTTCGCTTCATAAGGTTTTCAACCATACTTCTAGTGTCGTAAAGTCATTATAACCCAAACCACGCGATAGAGGAAGGGTGAAAATAGTGATATCCATCAAAAACACGTTTTCGCCTGTGGTGGCGCTTAGGTACCTTAAGACGCGCGACCCCTCATTTGTCCTTTGCTAAACACAACGGTAAACCATAATGATTCGAGCCATTAAAGCAGTTTTGTCGTTTGTTAAGCATAATGGTACATCACACTTTCTGCATTATAGACGAGAGTAGCCCTTCATACAGTTTCTGCATCTCTTTTTGGGTTCTAAATGCTGAGGCCACTGTCCAAAAACTACCAGATAATGCTATACAGTTAATTGTTACATTCAAATGCCATAAGCCTTCATTGAAGCTAATCAGAGGAAAATACATGTACTTTTTGTTGATGATGCCACATGGAAAGGGTTAATAGTACTGAGACTAAGTTTACGTCATTAATAAGCTGTGGAAAAAAATCCTGCATCATTAATGACTGGTGTGTACATATACAGCTTTTATTTCCCCATAACTAATATAATGAAGGTTGTTAGAATAAAAAGCAATCTAATACAAAACAAGAAATTTGTTATCAATACAAATACAATACACAGAAAATTGTTAAAAGTGCATGGTAAACAGTGGTACAAAGAACATATAATAAAAAAGATGTGACAGATACATACATAATTTAAATACGGCTAAGCATTACAAGGGATGTATCTAGTCGATACAGTATCCAAAGGGTACGGTGTCGTAGCTGCCAGGCATTTGGTACCGTTTCCTGTAGGTGTTATGACAAACCTTCGTCCCCCTAAGTTCCTTCACGCCCCCTAATTTCTTTCCTCTGAAGTTATGAGTCCCCACAACCAGGTGGGGCGGTCCGTCATTACCATCGTCTTCTAAGCTCACTAGATCTTTGAGCGATTCAAAGTTAACGATCTGGCGGTTGGTATGGTTAAACGTGATGCCTTTAGCCTTCACGATGTACTTGTACTCATCCCCCACCCTCACGCGTACACCGTAAGTTTTTGGGCCTGTTAAGGCAAAAGAGTCGGCGTATACGATGTCTCCATACTCATCCTTAAACTCATCAGTCAACTCTCCAAGGAATTCCCAATAGGAGGCATATATTTTCCTGTCATCTCCGTGAATATCACACTAGCTGTATCAGCGTACAGAACCCGTTACCCGAAAGAATGCAACAGATGCCACAGCTTGATTCGTGCGTAGGCTATCGTGAAACTGGCTACAGGTATGTTTGTGACACGTGATGTATCTGTAGCCAATTCAGTTCGGTTGTACCTTATTATGTACGTATTACCTACATTCACGATTTCCATAACTTCTTTATTGTTAGCGTTTGCATAATTTCTGACCGCTATAACTTTTAGCTAAATGTAAGGGGTTCCAAAAAACCTTAGCCCCCCATTTGCAGCATACATGTTTATTTATATCGAAATAGTCTTTAGTGATTATAAAAATATATAAAATTCTTTATTTATTGCAGGTATTAAAATTACTCTAGCTGATAAAGTGATAATATAATGGCTTCTCAATTAATTGGTGATTCGGAGAGGCAACGTGTGATAGATCGCATACGAGCAGTAACATTTCGGGAAGCTCGTGGTGCTGGAGCCACCGTTATAACCCGTTCATGGGTTGCCAAAAAGTTGCGAAGAAGTGAGGACTTCGTCAAAAGAAATTGGAATAAAACTTTGGATGAATGTGAAATGGATACAACCAAATCTCGGCGCACAAATTTGCCACTCTCTCAAGAAACAAAGGACATCATTGAAAGCGGTACGCGTAAGCGGAAAAACAGCTTTGCTAAACTTTCTAGAGAGATCGAAGTGTTGAGAGGAAAGATCGTTAGTGGTGAGATCATTCGACTGTACCGTCATAGGCAAGGTTTAAAGCCTTGGCATGAACTTCCAAAGCCAAGAAAAACTCAACTTAACATCGATGACAGAATGTGGTTTGCCCATTATCTTGAAGATTGGGATGTGGATGATGTCATGCATTTAGCTGTCTCCGATGAATTTTTTGTTTACATAACACGTCGGCCTAACTACCAAAATGATCGAGTGTGGGCCACAACACCAGATGAAAGCGATGACAATGAACATTATCGCGAATTATTAAAAAGTCCAGACTGTGTTGATGTGTTTGTTTTGTTCACTGCAAAGAAGCTCATGTGGGTGCTGAAGCCAAATGGTCAGAGTTGGGATGGACAGTATTTTCGTGATATTATTCTATCCCAGCATGTCATTCCTTTTCTAAGAAACAAAACAATGTTATGGATGTCGATCAGGTCGCAGTGCGGAACCATGAGATCGATTTCTTTGGAAATGAAGAATGGCCAGGAAATTCTCCTGACCTGAACGTCTGTGAACACATTGGATCAGTTATAAAGGACAAGGTTGAATGTCTCTTGTTTCAAGAACCTGCAGCAAATCGATTTTCGAAGGATACAATGACGCAACACATTGAAACTGTTTTAGCAAATTTGCGTAACGATCAAGATCTATTCACGTCACGTCACTTTTGGCAAGCTACCCAAAGCGAATTCAGGCTGACTTGGAAGCCAATGGCGGGAACACCAAGTTTTAATTGTTTCTCATTAAATGCAGGATTAAATTCTCTTTTGTAAGGTATGTTTAGTTTTACTGTACCTCTAATGGTGTAGGCCATGGGCGGGGGTCTAAGGTTTATTGGAGCCCCGTACATGCGTCTTACACACTACATAATCTTTTCAAATTTAAAAAAGGCGGCAACTTCAAGAGTCTCGGAGTCCTCTGAGGAGGGTACCTTAAATGTCCCACTTCTGGCCCCCTGCTGACGATACAGAGAACACAGACCAGGGTAGCGGGGTTGGATCTGCCACCACCCATTCGAGATGTTCTTGTTTCTCAGCCTGTTTCATAAAGTTCTACAACATTCGTGGCCTTTTCTCAAATTTTCAATCTGTTGAACACCACCTCTACTCTTCCAAACCCCATCCCTCACTGAAGCTCAGGTTCCTGCGGTGACTGGCAGCAACCCCTTTTCTGTACCCTTTTATTTTCTCTATACTCAGTTTCATTCCAAAGGTGAACGCTGCCTATATGTACGCAATTACCTAAATTGTTCTCGTGTTCCCGATCTCCCGAATTCTATACCCTCTGGCTACGGCTTACATGCCAATCTCAAACCAAATACACCTGCGCTGTTTCCCTTTCCCCTAATCCTACTGACTATCTAAAATTCTTGAACTCTCTCATTTCCAAAGTGGAATACACTCTATTCCGCTCTCCATTGCTGAAATCTTCATTTTAGGATATTTCAACGTTCACCAGCACCTTTGACTTTCCTGAATGATCTAGAAAAGATTGTACAGCATCCTACTCGTAACCCGATCGCCATGGAGATAGACCCAACATTCTGGATTTATTTCTCACCACTCAGCACTCTTTTTACTCTGAAACTTTTTTCTCCGTTGGGCTCCTCCGATCACAAACTTATAACTGTTTCTTCTTCTATCGCTTAAAACGGTCTTTGAATTCTCCCAAGAGGGTGTGTCTTTGGTACTTTAGCGTCACTAATTGGGAGGCCTTTAGGCAGTACTTCTGTGATTTCCCGTGGAACGGTTACTGCTTACGTTGCCGCGGGCCATGTAGGACGTTTTGGCGCCGCCGTTTGGGCGCCACCGTTTGGGCGCCGCCGTTTGGGCGCGGAGCCGGTTTGGCCTCTAGGTCAGATCAGAATAATAATTTGAAAGATTACAAGAATTTATATACAAACAAACTTGATGACATCATTATTATTTAATGTTGACCTGTTTTATTTTTTATTCTCAATAGGTTGAATTCTTTTGCAAAATATTTGAAGATAAAGGTAAATTTTTACTTTAACAGCATACTGACAAATAAGCAAGATATTTGAAAATGAAGGCACATTTTTCTCTTAAACAGTATATTGACAGATCTGATGTTATGATGATTTGTCGAGTTAACTAAAAATGGAAATTGAAGTATGCATTTTATTACGGATTAAAAAACATGCATATAAGCCAAAACTAAATGCTTATAATTTAAAATTAAGTGTTAATTTAGAGTTTTGGCAAGTTATGACTTCATCTTTTACAACTAAGAGAGAATGTATAAAAAAATTAACATTGCAGAATTTAACACGATTACATGATTAAGCTTAAGCTGAAAAATGATTAGGTAATTTAAAAAAGAAATAATTCATCAATTACTTAGCAAACATAAAGTAGAAAGAAAATTAAAAATTTATTTATTTTTCCAAACTTGCATTTTATATACAGTTAGAGTGTCACTCGAGTTTGAACTTTAGGATAATCTCTAGGAGCACTCCATTTTTCAATATTAAACATACACTCATAAAACATATACGATTTGAAAGCTCACATTTTTCTGAGTCTAAAAATGTAGTAATCCAAAAGTATCAATAGCAAATGCAAGATTATAGAAAAAATTACAAGTTACATTTTTATAGTGAATATTTCCTGTTTTGGCTATAATGTACTTTTTTTCCTAAAATATTTTTCCTGATTGGGCTATTTTTTCACTACTCTGCGACTTAATTAGTTGGTTGAATTCTGTTCTGTCTTTTTTTTTTCTAATTGGATTCAGTTTGGTCGTGTTTGTGATAGAATTATGACGTGCTGTTCGTGTGGTTTCTAACTTTGAGAACTTGATTCGTCATGTGCCCTAGATGAAGAGAAAGCATTGGATGTTTTTATCTTTTCAATATTAAACATACACTCATAAAACATATATCATTTGAAAGCTCACATTTTTCTGAGTCTAAAAATGTAGTAATCCAAAAGTATCAATAGCAAATAAAAAGTAACTAGGTTTAATTGTTTGACTCGTGACGTAATTAATTACATTATAAAGGTTGGCTAAGTTATAAATCTTCAGTCTGTGTTGTAAGATGGTATTTTTGGTAATTGTTACGCTAACCTAACCTAACATGAATATGTTATTACATTACCACTTGTATAATTTAGGTCTCGGGGGTACGGGGGCGGAGCCCCCGTAAAGATCACGCATCACAAATTGATCGATATAGGGTTTTATATTTAAACCTAGTTACTTTTTATTTGCTATCGATACTTTTGGATTACTACATTTTTAGACTCAGAAAAATGTGAGCTTTCAAATGGTATATGTTTTATGAGTGTATGTTTAATATTGAAAAATGGAGCGCTCCTACAGATTTACCGAACTTTATATGCAAAGATGAATGTTAGAATTATTTACCTTTTATATATATATATATATATATATATATATATATATATACTGTACCTTTTCTTTCAACCTTTCAAAGGTTCCGTGCGACGATTCCTCATTTCACAAAGGTCAAGCTTGTCGCCCCTTCTCTCGAGTTGGCCTGGTGAAGTAGTGAGTTGGTTTTTTGTACACTCCACCTCATATAGCCAGGTACGCCCGGCTCATCGGGGATTGTTCTGAGCCAGGCGTCTAATCTTCTTTTGAAGATGTCCACTGCAACGCCATTCGTTTTTCCTTAGGTGTTTGGGCAGCTGATTAAACAGTTTTGGTCCTCTCACAACAAAACTATTTTCTTTCAGGGTTAAGGATGTTCCCTCTCTAGCCTTTAATTTGGGAACACGACACAGTCTTCCTTTTCTATTTTCCACTGTTGTTTGGGGAGTTACAGGGTTCAAAGTAAGATAAGGGACTAGTTTCTTCATTATTTTCCAAGTGTAAATAATGGTGTATCTCTCTCTCCTCCTTTCCAGTGAATATAGGTTTAGTTCGCATAACCTTTCCCAGTAATTTAGTTCTTTGCACCCATTGATCTTGGCTGTGAAGCTTCTCTGGATCCCTTCTAATTGTCTAATGTCTTCTTTTTTATGTGGGCATGTTAGGACCGAGCAGTATTCCAATTTGGGTATAATCAGTGTTTTCAGTAGAGGAATCATTATATTCCTATCCCTTTGCTTAAAGGTTCTCAGTATCTGCCCAGTTTCTCTTTGCTCTGTTTACTGCTATCTTATTTTGTCTTTCAAATTTCGCATTGTAAGTCATTACAACCCCTAAACCTTATTCTTTAGAATTTCTCTGAATTTCCTGTCCATTTGGGGTATAATATTCCATGGATTTTAGGTCTTCTCTTTTTCCGTACCGTAACAGCTGAAATTTCTGTGTTAAACTCCAGAGTGTTGTCTTCCGTCCACTTATAGATTCTGTTCATGTCTGTTTGTAGAGATCCTATATCTCCTTGGTTTTTTATTTTTCTACTGATCTTTGTGTCATCGGCAAAGTATATTACTGTGCTGTTTCTGGTAATGTACTCATCTATGTCAGTTAGCATGATTATGAAGAGTAGTGGAGCTAATACTGTTCCTTGTGGTACTGAGCCGAGGACCTCTGATTCTGATGAAGATACTGCTTGTACTGTAACGACTTGCCGCCGCTCACTAAGGAAATTATATATCCATTTCCCTACTTTTCCTGTTATTCCTATATATTTCAGTTTATGTATTATGATTCCATGGTCACACTTGTCGAACGCTTTGGCAAAGTCTGTGTATATTACATCATAGTTTTCATTGCTTTCAAGTGCATCAATAATGTTGTTGTAGTATTCCACTAGTTGTGATAGGCATGATCTGCCTGACGAAACCGATGTTGGTATATATATAATATATATATATATATATATATATATATATATATATATGCGCCTCGGTGGTGTAGTGGTTAGCATCGCTGACTACGAATCCATTGGCCCGGTGTTCGAAACCCGGTGACGGCAGCTGCTGGCGCGCAGCAAAACCCAGCTGTTCATCCTTCCACACAATAAAGAAAGAGGTTGGTAGATAAATGGGTACCTTGGGTGGCCTAGTGGTTAAGAAGCTGGGCTGCTGGTGGGGCGTTCTCTATTTCCTTCCAATCTCTCTCCCATGCTATGCTTTAAAACTTTCATTTACCTTCTTAATCTTCGTTCATCATTTATCAGAGCTTCCTAAACAAACATTCACATATGAGCCATCCTGACTGCCGTTGTTTGTAGCCTTTTGTGCCCATTGTTATATTACATATTCTTCTCATTTGTTTTCGTTTTGCAATAACATCAGTAAAATAACGACATTGTAATGAGCTAGAAGATTTCAACATGCGACACATCGGTACATGAATAGGCTTCAGCTGAAATTTGACTGAGAAGATAAGCAGCCATCTTATTCATGTAGACATATTTTAACTTTTCATACTAAGCGAATGTATACTTAACAAGCTCTTCAAACGCTTGCAGGAAGATTAAAACCTTGAATATAAATTGCCTTAAAATAATATTAGCTGTCTTATCGTCATTATTACTGAATGTGGAAAGCATCATGCATTTATTCGGCTCTGTAGGTACTTATTTGATTGACATGTATTGCACAGAGCGATGATGGTGCCTGCAATATTAACCTTTTCTGTCCCAAATTATTGTTTTGAGCTAAAAAATAAATTTTTAACAATTAAAAATGTTGAAAATAGGTATGGAAACGAAACTTTGCTTAGAAATAATTAATTACACTAGAGGTTATATGGCTCCAATGACGCTATCAAGTAATAAGAGACACTAACTTAACTTTGTACTTTGAATGAAACAAATAATAACAATATTTGAGTGGTCCCGCGTCTTAAGGTACCTAAGCGCCAAAATTAAAACTCGTCAGAAATCGCCTCCAAAGTTCAGCAATATTCTGGCAATAGTATCTCTGTTATTAATTGAGCTAGCACGTTCATTTTTGGCTAAATTAGAGTTCTAAGTATGCTAATGAAGATGTTGATGAGTTTTTGGAATAGCTTTTCATATTTTATATTTTAGATATAGTTTTTTAATTTTTTGATTTTCTTATTATGCCGAACTTTGGGTGAACTTTTGACTGGCGATAGAGGTGAAAAAAGTAGTTCGCTTCATAACGTTTTCAACCATACTCTAGTGTCGTAAAGTCATTATAACCCAAACCACGCGATAGAGGAAGGGTGAAAATAGTGATATCCATCAAAAACACGTTTTCGCCTGTGGTGGCGCTTAGGTACCTTAAGACGCGCGACCCCTCATTTGTCCTTTGCTAAACACAACGGTAAACCATAATGATTCGAGCCATTAAAGCAGTTTTGTCGTTTGTTAAGCATAATGGTACATCACACTTTCTGCATTATAGACGAGAGTAGCCCTTCATACAGTTTCTGCATCTCTTTTTGGGTTCTAAATGCTGAGGCCACTGTCCAAAAACTACCAGATAATGCTATACAGTTAATTGTTACATTCAAATGCCATAAGCCTTCATTGAAGCTAATCAGAGGAAAATACATGTACTTTTTGTTGATGATGCCACATGGAAAGGGTTAATAGTACTGAGACTAAGTTTACGTCATTAATAAGCTGTGGAAAAAAATCCTGCATCATTAATGACTGGTGTGTACATATACAGCTTTTATTTCCCCATAACTAATATAATGAAGGTTGTTAGAATAAAAAGCAATCTAATACAAAACAAGAAATTTGTTATCAATACAAATACAATACACAGAAAATTGTTAAAAGTGCATGGTAAACAGTGGTACAAAGAACATATAATAAAAAAGATGTGACAGATACATACATAATTTAAATACGGCTAAGCATTACAAGGGATGTATCTAGTCGATACAGTATCCAAAGGGTACGGTGTCGTAGCTGCCAGGCATTTGGTACCGTTTCCTGTAGGTGTTATGACAAACCTTCGTCCCCCTAAGTTCCTTCACGCCCCCTAATTTCTTTCCTCTGAAGTTATGAGTCCCCACAACCAGGTGGGGCGGTCCGTCATTACCATCGTCTTCTAAGCTCACTAGATCTTTGAGCGATTCAAAGTTAACGATCTGGCGGTTGGTATGGTTAAACGTGATGCCTTTAGCCTTCACGATGTACTTGTACTCATCCCCCACCCTCACGCGTACACCGTAAGTTTTTGGGCCTGTTAAGGCAAAAGAGTCGGCGTATACGATGTCTCCATACTCATCCTTAAACTCATCAGTCAACTCTCCAAGGAATTCCCAATAGGAGGCATATATTTTCCTGTCATCTCCGTGAATATCACACTAGCTGTATCAGCGTACAGAACCCGTTACCCGAAAGAATGCAACAGATGCCACAGCTTGATTCGTGCGTAGGCTATCGTGAAACTGGCTACAGGTATGTTTGTGACACGTGATGTATCTGTAGCCAATTCAGTTCGGTTGTACCTTATTATGTACGTATTACCTACATTCACGATTTCCATAACTTCTTTATTGTTAGCGTTTGCATAATTTCTGACCGCTATAACTTTTAGCTAAATGTAAGGGGTTCCAAAAAACCTTAGCCCCCCATTTGCAGCATACATGTTTATTTATATCGAAATAGTCTTTAGTGATTATAAAAATATATAAAATTCTTTATTTATTGCAGGTATTAAAATTACTCTAGCTGATAAAGTGATAATATAATGGCTTCTCAATTAATTGGTGATTCGGAGAGGCAACGTGTGATAGATCGCATACGAGCAGTAACATTTCGGGAAGCTCGTGGTGCTGGAGCCACCGTTATAACCCGTTCATGGGTTGCCAAAAAGTTGCGAAGAAGTGAGGACTTCGTCAAAAGAAATTGGAATAAAACTTTGGATGAATGTGAAATGGATACAACCAAATCTCGGCGCACAAATTTGCCACTCTCTCAAGAAACAAAGGACATCATTGAAAGCGGTACGCGTAAGCGGAAAAACAGCTTTGCTAAACTTTCTAGAGAGATCGAAGTGTTGAGAGGAAAGATCGTTAGTGGTGAGATCATTCGACTGTACCGTCATAGGCAAGGTTTAAAGCCTTGGCATGAACTTCCAAAGCCAAGAAAAACTCAACTTAACATCGATGACAGAATGTGGTTTGCCCATTATCTTGAAGATTGGGATGTGGATGATGTCATGCATTTAGCTGTCTCCGATGAATTTTTTGTTTACATAACACGTCGGCCTAACTACCAAAATGATCGAGTGTGGGCCACAACACCAGATGAAAGCGATGACAATGAACATTATCGCGAATTATTAAAAAGTCCAGACTGTGTTGATGTGTTTGTTTTGTTCACTGCAAAGAAGCTCATGTGGGTGCTGAAGCCAAATGGTCAGAGTTGGGATGGACAGTATTTTCGTGATATTATTCTATCCCAGCATGTCATTCCTTTTCTAAGAAACAAAACAATGTTATGGATGTCGATCAGGTCGCAGTGCGGAACCATGAGATCGATTTCTTTGGAAATGAAGAATGGCCAGGAAATTCTCCTGACCTGAACGTCTGTGAACACATTGGATCAGTTATAAAGGACAAGGTTGAATGTCTCTTGTTTCAAGAACCTGCAGCAAATCGATTTTCGAAGGATACAATGACGCAACACATTGAAACTGTTTTAGCAAATTTGCGTAACGATCAAGATCTATTCACGTCACGTCACTTTTGGCAAGCTACCCAAAGCGAATTCAGGCTGACTTGGAAGCCAATGGCGGGAACACCAAGTTTTAATTGTTTCTCATTAAATGCAGGATTAAATTCTCTTTTGTAAGGTATGTTTAGTTTTACTGTACCTCTAATGGTGTAGGCCATGGGCGGGGGTCTAAGGTTTATTGGAGCCCCGTACATGCGTCTTACACACTACATAATCTTTTCAAATTTAAAAAAGGCGGCAACTTCAAGAGTCTCGGAGTCCTCTGAGGAGGGTACCTTAAATGTCCCACTTCTGGCCCCCTGCTGACGATACAGAGAACACAGACCAGGGTAGCGGGGTTGGATCTGCCACCACCCATTCGAGATGTTCTTGTTTCTCAGCCTGTTTCATAAAGTTCTACAACATTCGTGGCCTTTTCTCAAATTTTCAATCTGTTGAACACCACCTCTACTCTTCCAAACCCCATCCCTCACTGAAGCTCAGGTTCCTGCGGTGACTGGCAGCAACCCCTTTTCTGTACCCTTTTATTTTCTCTATACTCAGTTTCATTCCAAAGGTGAACGCTGCCTATATGTACGCAATTACCTAAATTGTTCTCGTGTTCCCGATCTCCCGAATTCTATACCCTCTGGCTACGGCTTACATGCCAATCTCAAACCAAATACACCTGCGCTGTTTCCCTTTCCCCTAATCCTACTGACTATCTAAAATTCTTGAACTCTCTCATTTCCAAAGTGGAATACACTCTATTCCGCTCTCCATTGCTGAAATCTTCATTTTAGGATATTTCAACGTTCACCAGCACCTTTGACTTTCCTGAATGATCTAGAAAAGATTGTACAGCATCCTACTCGTAACCCGATCGCCATGGAGATAGACCCAACATTCTGGATTTATTTCTCACCACTCAGCACTCTTTTTACTCTGAAACTTTTTTCTCCGTTGGGCTCCTCCGATCACAAACTTATAACTGTTTCTTCTTCTATCGCTTAAAACGGTCTTTGAATTCTCCCAAGAGGGTGTGTCTTTGGTACTTTAGCGTCACTAATTGGGAGGCCTTTAGGCAGTACTTCTGTGATTTCCCGTGGAACGGTTACTGCTTACGTTGCCGCGGGCCATGTAGGACGTTTTGGCGCCGCCGTTTGGGCGCCACCGTTTGGGCGCCGCCGTTTGGGCGCGGAGCCGGTTTGGCCTCTAGGTCAGATCAGAATAATAATTTGAAAGATTACAAGAATTTATATACAAACAAACTTGATGACATCATTATTATTTAATGTTGACCTGTTTTATTTTTTATTCTCAATAGGTTGAATTCTTTTGCAAAATATTTGAAGATAAAGGTAAATTTTTACTTTAACAGCATACTGACAAATAAGCAAGATATTTGAAAATGAAGGCACATTTTTCTCTTAAACAGTATATTGACAGATCTGATGTTATGATGATTTGTCGAGTTAACTAAAAATGGAAATTGAAGTATGCATTTTATTACGGATTAAAAAACATGCATATAAGCCAAAACTAAATGCTTATAATTTAAAATTAAGTGTTAATTTAGAGTTTTGGCAAGTTATGACTTCATCTTTTACAACTAAGAGAGAATGTATAAAAAAATTAACATTGCAGAATTTAACACGATTACATGATTAAGCTTAAGCTGAAAAATGATTAGGTAATTTAAAAAAGAAATAATTCATCAATTACTTAGCAAACATAAAGTAGAAAGAAAATTAAAAATTTATTTATTTTTCCAAACTTGCATTTTATATACAGTTAGAGTGTCACTCGAGTTTGAACTTTAGGATAATCTCTAGGAGCACTCCATTTTTCAATATTAAACATACACTCATAAAACATATACGATTTGAAAGCTCACATTTTTCTGAGTCTAAAAATGTAGTAATCCAAAAGTATCAATAGCAAATGCAAGATTATAGAAAAAATTACAAGTTACATTTTTATAGTGAATATTTCCTGTTTTGGCTATAATGTACTTTTTTTCCTAAAATATTTTTCCTGATTGGGCTATTTTTTCACTACTCTGCGACTTAATTAGTTGGTTGAATTCTGTTCTGTCTATTTTTTTTTCTAATTGGATTCAGTTTGGTCGTGTTTGTGATAGAATTATGACGTGCTGTTCGTGTGGTTTCTAACTTTGAGAACTTGATTCGTCATGTGCCCTAGATGAAGAGAAAGCATTGGATGTTTTTATCTTTTCAATATTAAACATACACTCATAAAACATATATCATTTGAAAGCTCACATTTTTCTGAGTCTAAAAATGTAGTAATCCAAAAGTATCAATAGCAAATAAAAAGTAACTAGGTTTAATTGTTTGACTCGTGACGTAATTAATTACATTATAAAGGTTGGCTAAGTTATAAATCTTCAGTCTGTGTTGTAAGATGGTATTTTTGGTAATTGTTACGCTAACCTAACCTAACATGAATATGTTATTACATTACCACTTGTATAATTTAGGTCTCGGGGGTACGGGGGCGGAGCCCCCGTAAAGATCACGCATCACAAATTGATCGATATAGGGTTTTATATTTAAACCTAGTTACTTTTTATTTGCTATCGATACTTTTGGATTACTACATTTTTAGACTCAGAAAAATGTGAGCTTTCAAATGGTATATGTTTTATGAGTGTATGTTTAATATTGAAAAATGGAGCGCTCCTACAGATTTACCGAACTTTATATGCAAAGATGAATTGTTAGAATTATTTACCTTTTATATATATATATATATATATATATATATATATATATATATATATATATATATATATATATATACTGTACCTTTTCTTTCAACCTTTCAAAGGTTCCGTGCGACGATTCCTCATTTCACAAAGGTCAAGCTTGTCGCCCCTTCTCTCGAGTTGGCCTGGTGAAGTAGTGAGTTGGTTTTTTGTACACTCCACCTCATATAGCCAGGTACGCCCGGCTCATCGGGGATTGTTCTGAGCCAGGCGTCTAATCTTCTTTTGAAGATGTCCACTGCAACGCCATTCGTTTTTGCTTAGGTGTTTGGGCAGCTGATTAAACAGTTTTGGTCCTCTCACAACAAAACTATTTTCTTTCAGGGTTAAGGATGTTCCCTCTCTAGCCTTTAATTTGGGAACACGACACAGTCTTCCTTTTCTATTTTCCACTGTTGTTTGGGGAGTTACAGGGTTCAAAGTAAGATAAGGGACTAGTTTCTTCATTATTTTCCAAGTGTAAATAATGTTGTATCTCTCTCTCCTCCTTTCCAGTGAATATAGGTTTAGTTCGCATAACCTTTCCCAGTAATTTAGTTCTTTGCACCCATTGATCTTGGCTGTGAAGCTTCTCTGGATCCCTTCTAATTGTCTAATGTCTTCTTTTTTATGTGGGCATGTTAGGACCGAGCAGTATTCCAATTTGGGTATAATCAGTGTTTTCAGTAGAGGAATCATTATATTCCTATCCCTTTGCTTAAAGGTTCTCAGTATCTGCCCAGTTATTCTCTTTGCTCTGTTTACTGCTATCTTATTTTGTCTTTCAAATTTCGCATTGTAAGTCATTACAACCCCTAAACCTTATTCTTTAGAATTTCTCTGAATTTCCTGTCCATTTGGGGTATAATATTCCATGGATTTTAGGTCTTCTCTTTTTCCGTACCGTAACAGCTGAAATTTCTGTGTTAAACTCCAGAGTGTTGTCTTCCGTCCACTTATAGATTCTGTTCATGTCTGTTTGTAGAGATCCTATATCTCCTTGGTTTTTTATTTTTCTACTGATCTTTGTGTCATCGGCAAAGTATATTACTGTGCTGTTTCTGGTAATGTACTCATCTATGTCAGTTAGCATGATTATGAAGAGTAGTGGAGCTAATACTGTTCCTTGTGGTACTGAGCCGAGGACCTCTGATTCTGATGAAGATACTGCTTGTACTGTAACGACTTGCCGCCGCTCACTAAGGAAATTAATATCCATTTCCCTACTTTTCCTGTTATTCCTATATATTTCAGTTTATGTATTATGATTCCATGGTCACACTTGTCGAACGCTTTGGCAAAGTCTGTGTATATTACATCATAGTTTTCATTGCTTTCAAGTGCATCAATAATGTTGTTGTAGTATTCCACTAGTTGTGATAGGCATGATCTGCCTGACGAAACCATGTTGGTATATATATATATATATATATATATATATATATATATGCGCCTCGGTGGTGTAGTGGTTAGCATCGCTGACTACGAATCCATTGGCCCGGTGTTCGAAACCCGGTGACGGCAGCTGCTGGCGCGCAGCAAAACCCAGCTGTTCATCCTTCCACACAATAAAGAAAGTGGTTGGTAGATAAATGGGTACCTTGGGTGGCCTAGTGGTTAAGAAGCTGGGCTGCTGGTGGGGCGTTCTCTATTTCCTTCCAATCTCTCTCCCATGCTATGCTTTAAAACTTTCATTTACCTTCTTAATCTTCGTTCATCATTTATCAGAGCTTCCTAAACAAACATTCACATATGAGCCATCCTGACTGCCGTTGTTTGTAGCCTTTTGTGCCCATTGTTATATTACATATTCTTCTCATTTGTTTTCGTTTTGCAATAACATCAGTAAAATAACGACATTGTAATGAGCTAGAAGATTTCAACATGCGACACATCGGTACATGAATAGGCTTCAGCTGAAATTTGACTGAGAAGATAAGCAGCCATCTTATTCATGTAGACATATTTTAACTTTTCATACTAAGCGAATGTATACTTAACAAGCTCTTCAAACGCTTGCAGGAAGATTAAAACCTTGAATATAAATTGCCTTAAAATAATATTAGCTGTCTTATCGTCATTATTACTGAATGTGGAAAGCATCATGCATTTATTCGGCTCTGTAGGTACTTATTTGATTGACATGTATTGCACAGAGCGATGATGGTGCCTGCAATATTAACCTTTTCTGTCCCAAATTATTGTTTTGAGCTAAAAAATAAATTTTTAACAATTAAAAATGTTGAAAATAGGTATGGAAACGAAACTTTGCTTAGAAATAATTAATTACACTAGAGGTTATATGGCTCCAATGACGCTATCAAGTAATAAGAGACACTAACTTAACTTTGTACTTTGAATGAAACAAATAATAACAATATTTGAGTGGTCCCGCGTCTTAAGGTACCTAAGCGCCAAAATTAAAACTCGTCAGAAATCGCCTCCAAAGTTCAGCAATATTCTGGCAATAGTATCTCTGTTATTAATTGAGCTAGCACGTTCATTTTTGGCTAAATTAGAGTTCTAAGTATGCTAATGAAGATGTTGATGAGTTTTTGGAATAGCTTTTCATATTTTATATTTTAGATATAGTTTTTTAATTTTTTGATTTTCTTATTATGCCGAACTTTGGGTGAACTTTTGACTGGCGATAGAGGTGAAAAAAGTAGTTCGCTTCATAACGTTTTCAACCATACCTCTAGTGTCGTAAAGTCATTATAACCCAAACCACGCGATAGAGGAAGGGTGAAAATAGTGATATCCATCAAAAACACGTTTTCGCCTGTGGTGGCGCTTAGGTACCTTAAGACGCGCGACCCCTCATTTGTCCTTTGCTAAACACAACGGTAAACCATAATGATTCGAGCCATTAAAGCAGTTTTGTCGTTTGTTAAGCATAATGGTACATCACACTTTCTGCATTATAGACGAGAGTAGCCCTTCATACAGTTTCTGCATCTCTTTTTGGGTTCTAAATGCTGAGGCCACTGTCCAAAAACTACCAGATAATGCTATACAGTTAATTGTTACATTCAAATGCCATAAGCCTTCATTGAAGCTAATCAGAGGAAAATACATGTACTTTTTGTTGATGATGCCACATGGAAAGGGTTAATAGTACTGAGACTAAGTTTACGTCATTAATAAGCTGTGGAAAAAAATCCTGCATCATTAATGACTGGTGTGTACATATACAGCTTTTATTTCCCCATAACTAATATAATGAAGGTTGTTAGAATAAAAAGCAATCTAATACAAAACAAGAAATTTGTTATCAATACAAATACAATACACAGAAAATTGTTAAAAGTGCATGGTAAACAGTGGTACAAAGAACATATAATAAAAAGATGTGACAGATACATACATAATTTAAATACGGCTAAGCATTACAAGGGATGTATCTAGTCGATACAGTATCCAAAGGGTACGGTGTCGTAGCTGCCAGGCATTTGGTACCGTTTCCTGTAGGTGTTATGACAAACCTTCGTCCCCCTAAGTTCCTTCACGCCCCCTAATTTCTTTCCTCTGAAGTTATGAGTCCCCACAACCAGGTGGGGCGGTCCGTCATTACCATCGTCTTCTAAGCTCACTAGATCTTTGAGCGATTCAAAGTTAACGATCTGGCGGTTGGTATGGTTAAACGTGATGCCTTTAGCCTTCACGATGTACTTGTACTCATCCCCCACCCTCACGCGTACACCGTAAGTTTTTGGGCCTGTTAAGGCAAAAGAGTCGGCGTATACGATGTCTCCATACTCATCCTTAAACTCATCAGTCAACTCTCCAAGGAATTCCCAATAGGAGGCATATATTTTCCTGTCATCTCCGTGAATATCACACTAGCTGTATCAGCGTACAGAACCCGTTACCCGAAAGAATGCAACAGATGCCACAGCTTGATTCGTGCGTAGGCTATCGTGAAACTGGCTACAGGTATGTTTGTGACACGTGATGTATCTGTAGCCAATTCAGTTCGGTTGTACCTTATTATGTACGTATTACCTACATTCACGATTTCCATAACTTCTTTATTGTTAGCGTTTGCATAATTTCTGACCGCTATAACTTTTAGCTAAATGTAAGGGGTTCCAAAAAACCTTAGCCCCCCATTTGCAGCATACATGTTTATTTATATCGAAATAGTCTTTAGTGATTATAAAAATATATAAAATTCTTTATTTATTGCAGGTATTAAAATTACTCTAGCTGATAAAGTGATAATATAATGGCTTCTCAATTAATTGGTGATTCGGAGAGGCAACGTGTGATAGATCGCATACGAGCAGTAACATTTCGGGAAGCTCGTGGTGCTGGAGCCACCGTTATAACCCGTTCATGGGTTGCCAAAAAGTTGCGAAGAAGTGAGGACTTCGTCAAAAGAAATTGGAATAAAACTTTGGATGAATGTGAAATGGATACAACCAAATCTCGGCGCACAAATTTGCCACTCTCTCAAGAAACAAAGGACATCATTGAAAGCGGTACGCGTAAGCGGAAAAACAGCTTTGCTAAACTTTCTAGAGAGATCGAAGTGTTGAGAGGAAAGATCGTTAGTGGTGAGATCATTCGACTGTACCGTCATAGGCAAGGTTTAAAGCCTTGGCATGAACTTCCAAACAATCCCAACTCTTGAAGATTGGGATGTGGATGATGTCATGCATTTAGCTGTCTCCGATGAATTTTTTGTTTACATAACACGTCGGCCTAACTACCAAAATGATCGAGTGTGGGCCACAACACCAGATGAAAGCGATGACAATGAACATTATCGCGAATTATTAAAAAGTCCAGACTGTGTTGATGTGTTTGTTTTGTTCACTGCAAAGAAGCTCATGTGGGTGCTGAAGCCAAATGGTCAGAGTTGGGATGGACAGTATTTTCGTGATATTATTCTATCCCAGCATGTCATTCCTTTTCTAAGAAACAAAACAATGTTATGGATGTCGATCAGGTCGCAGTGCGGAACCATGAGATCGATTTCTTTGGAAATGAAGAATGGCCAGGAAATTCTCCTGACCTGAACGTCTGTGAACACATTGGATCAGTTATAAAGGACAAGGTTGAATGTCTCTTGTTTCAAGAACCTGCAGCAAATCGATTTTCGAAGGATACAATGACGCAACACATTGAAACTGTTTTAGCAAATTTGCGTAACGATCAAGATCTATTCACGTCACGTCACTTTTGGCAAGCTACCCAAAGCGAATTCAGGCTGACTTGGAAGCCAATGGCGGGAACACCAAGTTTTAATTGTTTCTCATTAAATGCAGGATTAAATTCTCTTTTGTAAGGTATGTTTAGTTTTACTGTACCTCTAATGGTGTAGGCCATGGGCGGGGGTCTAAGGTTTATTGGAGCCCCGTACATGCGTCTTACACACTACATAATCTTTTCAAATTTAAAAAAGGCGGCAACTTCAAGAGTCTCGGAGTCCTCTGAGGAGGGTACCTTAAATGTCCCACTTCTGGCCCCCTGCTGACGATACAGAGAACACAGACCAGGGTAGCGGGGTTGGATCTGCCACCACCCATTCGAGATGTTCTTGTTTCTCAGCCTGTTTCATAAAGTTCTACAACATTCGTGGCCTTTTCTCAAATTTTCAATCTGTTGAACACCACCTCTACTCTTCCAAACCCCATCCCTCACTGAAGCTCAGGTTCCTGCGGTGACTGGCAGCAACCCCTTTTCTGTACCCTTTTATTTTCTCTATACTCAGTTTCATTCCAAAGGTGAACGCTGCCTATATGTACGCAATTACCTAAATTGTTCTCGTGTTCCCGATCTCCCGAATTCTATACCCTCTGGCTACGGCTTACATGCCAATCTCAAACCAAATACACCTGCGCTGTTTCCCTTTCCCCTAATCCTACTGACTATCTAAAATTCTTGAACTCTCTCATTTCCAAAGTGGAATACACTCTATTCCGCTCTCCATTGCTGAAATCTTCATTTTAGGATATTTCAACGTTCACCAGCACCTTTGACTTTCCTGAATGATCTAGAAAAGATTGTACAGCATCCTACTCGTAACCCGATCGCCATGGAGATAGACCCAACATTCTGGATTTATTTCTCACCACTCAGCACTCTTTTTACTCTGAAACTTTTTTCTCCGTTGGGCTCCTCCGATCACAAACTTATAACTGTTTCTTCTTCTATCGCTTAAAACGGTCTTTGAATTCTCCCAAGAGGGTGTGTCTTTGGTACTTTAGCGTCACTAATTGGGAGGCCTTTAGGCAGTACTTCTGTGATTTCCCGTGGAACGGTTACTGCTTACGTTGCCGCGGGCCATGTAGGACGTTTTGGCGCCGCCGTTTGGGCGCCACCGTTTGGGCGCCGCCGTTTGGGCGCGGAGCCGGTTTGGCCTCTAGGTCAGATCAGAATAATAATTTGAAAGATTACAAGAATTTATATACAAACAAACTTGATGACATCATTATTATTTAATGTTGACCTGTTTTATTTTTTATTCTCAATAGGTTGAATTCTTTTGCAAAATATTTGAAGATAAAGGTAAATTTTTACTTTAACAGCATACTGACAAATAAGCAAGATATTTGAAAATGAAGGCACATTTTTCTCTTAAACAGTATATTGACAGATCTGATGTTATGATGATTTGTCGAGTTAACTAAAAATGGAAATTGAAGTATGCATTTTATTACGGATTAAAAAACATGCATATAAGCCAAAACTAAATGCTTATAATTTAAAATTAAGTGTTAATTTAGAGTTTTGGCAAGTTATGACTTCATCTTTTACAACTAAGAGAGAATGTATAAAAAAATTAACATTGCAGAATTTAACACGATTACATGATTAAGCTTAAGCTGAAAAATGATTAGGTAATTTAAAAAAGAAATAATTCATCAATTACTTAGCAAACATAAAGTAGAAAGAAAATTAAAAATTTATTTATTTTTCCAAACTTGCATTTTATATACAGTTAGAGTGTCACTCGAGTTTGAACTTTAGGATAATCTCTAGGAGCACTCCATTTTTCAATATTAAACATACACTCATAAAACATATACGATTTGAAAGCTCACATTTTTCTGAGTCTAAAAATGTAGTAATCCAAAAGTATCAATAGCAAATGCAAGATTATAGAAAAAATTACAAGTTACATTTTTATAGTGAATATTTCCTGTTTTGGCTATAATGTACTTTTTTTCCTAAAATATTTTTCCTGATTGGGCTATTTTTTCACTACTCTGCGACTTAATTAGTTGGTTGAATTCTGTTCTGTCTATTTTTTTTTCTAATTGGATTCAGTTTGGTCGTGTTTGTGATAGAATTATGACGTGCTGTTCGTGTGGTTTCTAACTTTGAGAACTTGATTCGTCATGTGCCCTAGATGAAGAGAAAGCATTGGATGTTTTTATCTTTTCAATATTAAACATACACTCATAAAACATATATCATTTGAAAGCTCACATTTTTCTGAGTCTAAAAATGTAGTAATCCAAAAGTATCAATAGCAAATAAAAAGTAACTAGGTTTAATTGTTTGACTCGTGACGTAATTAATTACATTATAAAGGTTGGCTAAGTTATAAATCTTCAGTCTGTGTTGTAAGATGGTATTTTTGGTAATTGTTACGCTAACCTAACCTAACATGAATATGTTATTACATTACCACTTGTATAATTTAGGTCTCGGGGGTACGGGGGCGGAGCCCCCGTAAAGATCACGCATCACAAATTGATCGATATAGGGTTTTATATTTAAACCTAGTTACTTTTATTTGCTATCGATACTTTTGGATTACTACATTTTTAGACTCAGAAAAATGTGAGCTTTCAAATGGTATATGTTTATGAGTGTATGTTTAATATTGAAAAATGGAGCGCTCCTACAGATTTACCGAACTTTATATGCAAAGATGAATGTTAGAATTATTTACCTATATATATATATATATATATATATATATATATATATACTGTACCTTTTCTTTCAACCTTTCAAAGGTTCCGTGCGACGATTCCTCATTTCACAAAGGTCAAGCTTGTCGCCCCTTCTCTCGAGTTGGCCTGGTGAAGTAGTGAGTTGGTTTTTTGTACACTCCACCTCATATAGCCAGGTACGCCCGGCTCATCGGGGATTGTTCTGAGCCAGGCGTCTAATCTTCTTTTGAAGATGTCCACTGCAACGCCATTCGTTTTTGCTTAGGTGTTTGGGCAGCTGATTAAACAGTTTTGGTCCTCTCACAACAAAACTATTTTCTTTCAGGGTTAAGGATGTTCCCTCTCTAGCCTTTAATTTGGGAACACGACACAGTCTTCCTTTTCTATTTTCCACTGTTGTTTGGGGAGTTACAGGGTTCAAAGTAAGATAAGGGACTAGTTTCTTCATTATTTTCCAAGTGTAAATAATGGTGTATCTCTCTCTCCTCCTTTCCAGTGAATATAGGTTTAGTTCGCATAACCTTTCCCAGTAATTTAGTTCTTTGCACCCATTGATCTTGGCTGTGAAGCTTCTCTGGATCCCTTCTAATTGTCTAATGTCTTCTTTTTTATGTGGGCATGTTAGGACCGAGCAGTATTCCAATTTGGGTATAATCAGTGTTTTCAGTAGAGGAATCATTATATTCCTATCCCTTTGCTTAAAGGTTCTCAGTATCTGCCCAGTTATTCTCTTTGCTCTGTTTACTGCTATCTTATTTTGTCTTTCAAATTTCGCATTGTAAGTCATTACAACCCCTAAACCTTATTCTTTAGAATTTCTCTGAATTTCCTGTCCATTTGGGGTATAATATTCCATGGATTTTAGGTCTTCTCTTTTTCCGTACCGTAACAGCTGAAATTTCTGTGTTAAACTCCAGAGTGTTGTCTTCCGTCCACTTATAGATTCTGTTCATGTCTGTTTGTAGAGATCCTATATCTCCTTGGTTTTTTATTTTTCTACTGATCTTTGTGTCATCGGCAAAGTATATTACTGTGCTGTTTCTGGTAATGTACTCATCTATGTCAGTTAGCATGATTATGAAGAGTAGTGGAGCTAATACTGTTCCTTGTGGTACTGAGCCGAGGACCTCTGATTCTGATGAAGATACTGCTTGTACTGTAACGACTTGCCGCCGCTCACTAAGGAAATTATATATCCATTTCCCTACTTTTCCTGTTATTCCTATATATTTCAGTTTATGTATTATGATTCCATGGTCACACTTGTCGAACGCTTTGGCAAAGTCTGTGTATATTACATCATAGTTTTCATTGCTTTCAAGTGCATCAATAATGTTGTTGTAGTATTCCACTAGTTGTGATAGGCATGATCTGCCTGACGAAACCCATGTTGGTATATATATATATATATATATATATATATATATATATATATATGCGCCTCGGTGGTGTAGTGGTTAGCATCGCTGACTACGAATCCATTGGCCCGGTGTTCGAAACCCGGTGACGGCAGCTGCTGGCGCGCAGCAAAACCCAGCTGTTCATCCTTCCACACAATAAAGAAAGTGGTTGGTAGATAAATGGGTACCTTGGGTGGCCTAGTGGTTAAGAAGCTGGGCTGCTGGTGGGGCGTTCTCTATTTCCTTCCAATCTCTCTCCCATGCTATGCTTTAAAACTTTCATTTACCTTCTTAATCTTCGTTCATCATTTATCAGAGCTTCCTAAACAAACATTCACATATGAGCCATCCTGACTGCCGTTGTTTGTAGCCTTTTGTGCCCATTGTTATATTACATATTCTTCTCATTTGTTTTCGTTTTGCAATAACATCAGTAAAATAACGACATTGTAATGAGCTAGAAGATTTCAACATGCGACACATCGGTACATGAATAGGCTTCAGCTGAAATTTGACTGAGAAGATAAGCAGCCATCTTATTCATGTAGACATATTTTAACTTTTCATACTAAGCGAATGTATACTTAACAAGCTCTTCAAACGCTTGCAGGAAGATTAAAACCTTGAATATAAATTGCCTTAAAATAATATTAGCTGTCTTATCGTCATTATTACTGAATGTGGAAAGCATCATGCATTTATTCGGCTCTGTAGGTACTTATTTGATTGACATGTATTGCACAGAGCGATGATGGTGCCTGCAATATTAACCTTTTCTGTCCCAAATTATTGTTTTGAGCTAAAAAATAAATTTTTAACAATTAAAAATGTTGAAAATAGGTATGGAAACGAAAC
Source organism: Bathynomus jamesi (assembly GCA_023014485.1). NCBI lineage: Eukaryota > Metazoa > Arthropoda > Malacostraca > Isopoda > Cirolanidae > Bathynomus > Bathynomus jamesi. Next base: position 109,877 of record JAJOZX010002823.1, on the reverse strand, counting down.
TTTGCTTAGAAATAATTAATTACACTAGAGTTATATGGCTCCAATGACGCTATCAAGTAATAAGAGACACTAACTTAACTTTGTACTTTGAATGAAACAAATAATAACAATATTTGAGTGGTCCCGCGTCTTAAGGTACCTAAGCGCCAAAATTAAAACTCGTCAGAAATCGCCTCCAAAGTTCAGCAATATTCTGGCAATAGTATCTCTGTTATTAATTGAGCTAGCACGTTCATTTTGGCTAAATTAGAGTTCTAAGTATGCTAATGAAGATGTTGATGAGTTTTTGGAATAGCTTTTCATATTTTATATTTTAGATATAGTTTTTTAATTTTTTGATTTTCTTATTATGCCGAACTTTGGGTGAACTTTTGACTGGCGATAGAGGTGAAAAAAGTAGTTCGCTTCATAACGTTTTCAACCATACTCTAGTGTCGTAAAGTCATTATAACCCAAACCACGCGATAGAGGAAGGGTGAAAATAGTGATATCCATCAAAAACACGTTTTCGCCTGTGGTGGCGCTTAGGTACCTTAAGACGCGCGACCCCTCATTTGTCCTTTGCTAAACACAACGGTAAACCATAATGATTCGAGCCATTAAAGCAGTTTTGTCGTTTGTTAAGCATAATGGTACATCACACTTTCTGCATTATAGACGAGAGTAGCCCTTCATACAGTTTCTGCATCTCTTTTTGGGTTCTAAATGCTGAGGCCACTGTCCAAAAACTACCAGATAATGCTATACAGTTAATTGTTACATTCAAATGCCATAAGCCTTCATTGAAGCTAATCAGAGGAAAATACATGTACTTTTTGTTGATGATGCCACATGGAAAGGGTTAATAGTACTGAGACTAAGTTTACGTCATTAATAAGCTGTGGAAAAAAATCCTGCATCATTAATGACTGGTGTGTACATATACAGCTTTTATTTCCCCATAACTAATATAATGAAGGTTGTTAGAATAAAAAGCAATCTAATACAAAACAAGAAATTTGTTATCAATACAAATACAATACACAGAAAATTGTTAAAAGTGCATGGTAAACAGTGGTACAAAGAACATATAATAAAAAAGATGTGACAGATACATACATAATTTAAATACGGCTAAGCATTACAAGGGATGTATCTAGTCGATACAGTATCCAAAGGGTACGGTGTCGTAGCTGCCAGGCATTTGGTACCGTTTCCTGTAGGTGTTATGACAAACCTTCGTCCCCCTAAGTTCCTTCACGCCCCCTAATTTCTTTCCTCTGAAGTTATGAGTCCCCACAACCAGGTGGGGCGGTCCGTCATTACCATCGTCTTCTAAGCTCACTAGATCTTTGAGCGATTCAAAGTTAACGATCTGGCGGTTGGTATGGTTAAACGTGATGCCTTTAGCCTTCACGATGTACTTGTACTCATCCCCCACCCTCACGCGTACACCGTAAGTTTTTGGGCCTGTTAAGGCAAAAGAGTCGGCGTATACGATGTCTCCATACTCATCCTTAAACTCATCAGTCAACTCTCCAAGGAATTCCCAATAGGAGGCATATATTTTCCTGTCATCTCCGTGAATATCACACTAGCTGTATCAGCGTACAGAACCCGTTACCCGAAAGAATGCAACAGATGCCACAGCTTGATTCGTGCGTAGGCTATCGTGAAACTGGCTACAGGTATGTTTGTGACACGTGATGTATCTGTAGCCAATTCAGTTCGGTTGTACCTTATTATGTACGTATTACCTACATTCACGATTTCCATAACTTCTTTATTGTTAGCGTTTGCATAATTTCTGACCGCTATAACTTTTAGCTAAATGTAAGGGGTTCCAAAAAACCTTAGCCCCCCATTTGCAGCATACATGTTTATTTATATCGAAATAGTCTTTAGTGATTATAAAAATATATAAAATTCTTTATTTATTGCAGGTATTAAAATTACTCTAGCTGATAAAGTGATAATATAATGGCTTCTCAATTAATTGGTGATTCGGAGAGGCAACGTGTGATAGATCGCATACGAGCAGTAACATTTCGGGAAGCTCGTGGTGCTGGAGCCACCGTTATAACCCGTTCATGGGTTGCCAAAAAGTTGCGAAGAAGTGAGGACTTCGTCAAAAGAAATTGGAATAAAACTTTGGATGAATGTGAAATGGATACAACCAAATCTCGGCGCACAAATTTGCCACTCTCTCAAGAAACAAAGGACATCATTGAAAGCGGTACGCGTAAGCGGAAAAACAGCTTTGCTAAACTTTCTAGAGAGATCGAAGTGTTGAGAGGAAAGATCGTTAGTGGTGAGATCATTCGACTGTACCGTCATAGGCAAGGTTTAAAGCCTTGGCATGAACTTCCAAAGCCAAGAAAAACTCAACTTAACATCGATGACAGAATGTGGTTTGCCCATTATCTTGAAGATTGGGATGTGGATGATGTCATGCATTTAGCTGTCTCCGATGAATTTTTTGTTTACATAACACGTCGGCCTAACTACCAAAATGATCGAGTGTGGGCCACAACACCAGATGAAAGCGATGACAATGAACATTATCGCGAATTATTAAAAAGTCCAGACTGTGTTGATGTGTTTGTTTTGTTCACTGCAAAGAAGCTCATGTGGGTGCTGAAGCCAAATGGTCAGAGTTGGGATGGACAGTATTTTCGTGATATTATTCTATCCCAGCATGTCATTCCTTTTCTAAGAAACAAAACAATGTTATGGATGTCGATCAGGTCGCAGTGCGGAACCATGAGATCGATTTCTTTGGAAATGAAGAATGGCCAGGAAATTCTCCTGACCTGAACGTCTGTGAACACATTGGATCAGTTATAAAGGACAAGGTTGAATGTCTCTTGTTTCAAGAACCTGCAGCAAATCGATTTTCGAAGGATACAATGACGCAACACATTGAAACTGTTTTAGCAAATTTGCGTAACGATCAAGATCTATTCACGTCACGTCACTTTTGGCAAGCTACCCAAAGCGAATTCAGGCTGACTTGGAAGCCAATGGCGGGAACACCAAGTTTTAATTGTTTCTCATTAAATGCAGGATTAAATTCTCTTTTGTAAGGTATGTTTAGTTTTACTGTACCTCTAATGGTGTAGGCCATGGGCGGGGGTCTAAGGTTTATTGGAGCCCCGTACATGCGTCTTACACACTACATAATCTTTTCAAATTTAAAAAAGGCGGCAACTTCAAGAGTCTCGGAGTCCTCTGAGGAGGGTACCTTAAATGTCCCACTTCTGGCCCCCTGCTGACGATACAGAGAACACAGACCAGGGTAGCGGGGTTGGATCTGCCACCACCCATTCGAGATGTTCTTGTTTCTCAGCCTGTTTCATAAAGTTCTACAACATTCGTGGCCTTTTCTCAAATTTTCAATCTGTTGAACACCACCTCTACTCTTCCAAACCCCATCCCTCACTGAAGCTCAGGTTCCTGCGGTGACTGGCAGCAACCCCTTTTCTGTACCCTTTTATTTTCTCTATACTCAGTTTCATTCCAAAGGTGAACGCTGCCTATATGTACGCAATTACCTAAATTGTTCTCGTGTTCCCGATCTCCCGAATTCTATACCCTCTGGCTACGGCTTACATGCCAATCTCAAACCAAATACACCTGCGCTGTTTCCCTTTCCCCTAATCCTACTGACTATCTAAAATTCTTGAACTCTCTCATTTCCAAAGTGGAATACACTCTATTCCGCTCTCCATTGCTGAAATCTTCATTTTAGGATATTTCAACGTTCACCAGCACCTTTGACTTTCCTGAATGATCTAGAAAAGATTGTACAGCATCCTACTCGTAACCCGATCGCCATGGAGATAGACCCAACATTCTGGATTTATTTCTCACCACTCAGCACTCTTTTTACTCTGAAACTTTTTTCTCCGTTGGGCTCCTCCGATCACAAACTTATAACTGTTTCTTCTTCTATCGCTTAAAACGGTCTTTGAATTCTCCCAAGAGGGTGTGTCTTTGGTACTTTAGCGTCCACTAATTGGGAGGCCTTTAGGCAGTACTTCTGTGATTTCCCGTGGAACGGTTACTGCTTACGTTGCCGCGGGCCATGTAGGACGTTTTGGCGCCGCCGTTTGGGCGCCACCGTTTGGGCGCCGCCGTTTGGGCGCGGAGCCGGTTTGGCCTCTAGGTCAGATCAGAATAATAATTTGAAAGATTACAAGAATTTATATACAAACAACTTGATGACATCATTATTATTTAATGTTGACCTGTTTTATTTTTTATTCTCAATAGGTTGAATTCTTTTGCAAAATATTTGAAGATAAAGGTAAATTTTTACTTTAACAGCATACTGACAAATAAGCAAGATATTTGAAAATGAAGGCACATTTTTCTCTTAAACAGTATATTGACAGATCTGATGTTATGATGATTTGTCGAGTTAACTAAAAATGGAAATTGAAGTATGCATTTTATTACGGATTAAAAAACATGCATATAAGCCAAAACTAAATGCTTATAATTTAAAATTAAGTGTTAATTTAGAGTTTTGGCAAGTTATGACTTCATCTTTTACAACTAAGAGAGAATGTATAAAAAAATTAACATTGCAGAATTTAACACGATTACATGATTAAGCTTAAGCTGAAAAATGATTAGGTAATTTAAAAAAGAAATAATTCATCAATTACTTAGCAAACATAAAGTAGAAAGAAAATTAAAAATTTATTTATTTTTCCAAACTTGCATTTTATATACAGTTAGAGTGTCACTCGAGTTTGAACTTTAGGATAATCTCTAGGAGCACTCCATTTTTCAATATTAAACATACACTCATAAAACATATACGATTTGAAAGCTCACATTTTTCTGAGTCTAAAAATGTAGTAATCCAAAAGTATCAATAGCAAATGCAAGATTATAGAAAAAATTACAAGTTACATTTTTATAGTGAATATTTCCTGTTTTGGCTATAATGTACTTTTTTTCCTAAAATATTTTTCCTGATTGGGCTATTTTTTCACTACTCTGCGACTTAATTAGTTGGTTGAATTCTGTTCTGTCTATTTTTTTTTCTAATTGGATTCAGTTTGGTCGTGTTTGTGATAGAATTATGACGTGCTGTTCGTGTGGTTTCTAACTTTGAGAACTTGATTCGTCATGTGCCCTAGATGAAGAGAAAGCATTGGATGTTTTTATCTTTTCAATATTAAACATACACTCATAAAACATATATCATTTGAAAGCTCACATTTTTCTGAGTCTAAAAATGTAGTAATCCAAAAGTATCAATAGCAAATAAAAAGTAACTAGGTTTAATTGTTTGACTCGTGACGTAATTAATTACATTATAAAGGTTGGCTAAGTTATAAATCTTCAGTCTGTGTTGTAAGATGGTATTTTTGGTAATTGTTACGCTAACCTAACCTAACATGAATATGTTATTACATTACCACTTGTATAATTTAGGTCTCGGGGGTACGGGGTGCGTCCGCCCCCGTAAAGATCACGCATCACAATTTGATCGATAGGGTTTTATATTTAAACCTAGTTACTTTTTATTGCTATCGATACTGTTTGGATTACTACATTTTTAGACTCAGAAAATGTGAGCTTTCAAAAATGTATTGTTTTATGAGTGTCTGTTAATATTGAAAATGGAGCGCTCCTACAGATTTACCGAACTTTATATGCAAAGATGAATGTTATAATTATTTACCTTTTATATATCGATATATATATATATATATATATATACTGTACCTTTTCTTTCAACCTTTCAAGGTTCCGTGCGACGATTCCTCATTTCACAAAGGTCAAGCTTGTCGCCCCTTCTCTCGAGTTGGCCTGGTGAAGTAGTGAGTTGGTTTTTTGTACACTCCACCTCATATAGCCAGGTACGCCCGGCTCATCGGGGATTGTTCTGAGCCAGGCGTCTAATCTTCTTTTGAAGATGTCCACTGCAACGCCATTCGTTTTTCCTTAGGTGTTTGGGCAGCTGATTAAACAGTTTTGGTCCTCTCACAACAAAACTATTTTCTTTCAGGGTTAAGGATGTTCCCTCTCTAGCCTTTAATTTGGGAACACGACACAGTCTTCCTTTTCTATTTTCCACTGTTGTTTGGGGAGTTACAGGGTTCAAAGTAAGATAAGGGACTAGTTTCTTCATTTTTCCAAGTGTAAATAATGGTGTATCTCTCTCTCCTCCTTTCCAGTGAATATAGGTTTAGTTCGCATAACCTTTCCCAGTAATTTAGTTCTTGCACCCATTGATCTTGGCTGTGAAGCTTCTCTGGATCCCTTCTAATTGTCTAATGTCTTCTTTTTTATGTGGGCATGTTAGGACCGAGCAGTATTCCAATTTGGTATAATCAGTGTTTTCAGTAGAGGAATCATTATATTCCTATCCCTTTGCTTAAAGGTTCTCAGTATCTGCCCAGTTATTCTCTTTGCTCTGTTTACTGCTATCTTATTTTGTCTTTCAAATTTCGCATTGTAAGTCATTACAACCCCTAAACCTTATTCTTTAGAATTTCTCTGAATTTCCTGTCCATTTGGGGTATAATATTCCATGGATTTTAGGTCTTCTCTTTTTCCGTACCGTAACAGCTGAAATTTCTGTGTTAAACTCCAGAGTGTTGTCTTCCGTCCACTTATAGATTCTGTTCATGTCTGTTTGTAGAGATCCTATATCTCCTTGGTTTTTTATTTTCTACTGATCTTTGTGTCATCGGCAAAGTATATTACTGTGCTGTTTCTGGTAATGTACTCATCTATGTCAGTTAGCATGATTATGAAGAGTAGTGGAGCTAATACTGTTCCTTGTGGTACTGAGCCGAGGACCTCTGATTCTGATGAAGATACTGCTTGTACTGTAACGACTTGCCGCCGCTCACTAAGGAAATTATATATCCATTTCCCTACTTTTCCTGTTATTCCTATATATTTCAGTTTATGTATTATGATTCCATGGTCACACTTGTCGAACGCTTTGGCAAAGTCTGTGTATATTACATCATAGTTTTCATTGCTTTCAAGTGCATCAATAATGTTGTTGTAGTATTCCACTAGTTGTGATAGGCATGATCTGCCTGACGAAACCGATGTTGGTATATATATATATATATATATATATATATATATATATATATATATATGCGCCTCGGTGGTGTAGTGGTTAGCATCGCTGACTACGAATCCATTGGCCCGGTGTTCGAAACCCGGTGACGGCAGCTGCTGGCGCGCAGCAAAACCCAGCTGTTCATCCTTCCACACAATAAAGAAAGAGGTTGGTAGATAAATGGGTACCTTGGGTGGCCTAGTGGTTAAGAAGCTGGGCTGCTGTGGTGGGGCGTTCTCTATTTCCTTCCAATCTCTCTCCCATGCTATGCTTTAAAACTTTCATTTACCTTCTTAATCTTCGTTCATCATTTATCAGAGCTTCCTAAACAAACATTCACATATGAGCCACCTGACTGCCGTTGTTTGTAGCCTTTTGTGCCCATTGTTATATTACATATTCTTCTCATTTGTTTTCGTTTTGCAATAACATCAGTAAAATAACGACATTGTAATGAGCTAGAAGATTTCAACATGCGACACATCGGTACATGAATAGGCTTCAGCTGAAATTTGACTGAGAAGATAAGCAGCCATCTTATTCATGTAGACATATTTTAACTTTTCATACTAAGCGAATGTATACTTAACAAGCTCTTCAAACGCTTGCAGGAAGATTAAAACCTTGAATATAAATTGCCTTAAAATAATATTAGCTGTCTTATCGTCATTATTACTGAATGTGGAAAGCATCATGCATTTATTCGGCTCTGTAGGTACTTATTTGATTGACATGTATTGCACAGAGCGATGATGGTGCCTGCAATATTAACCTTTTCTGTCCCAAATTATTGTTTTGAGCTAAAAAATAAATTTTTAACAATTAAAAATGTTGAAAATAGGTATGGAAACGAAACTTTGCTTAGAAATAATTAATTACACTAGAGGTTATATGGCTCCAATGACGCTATCAAGTAATAAGAGACACTAACTTAACTTTGTACTTTGAATGAAACAAATAATAACAATATTTGAGTGGTCCCGCGTCTTAAGGTACCTAAGCCAAAATTAAAACTCGTCAGAAATCGCCTCCAAAGTTCAGCAATATTCTGGCAATAGTATCTCTGTTATTAATTGAGCTAGCACGTTCATTTTGGCTAAATTAGAGTTCTAAGTATGCTAATGAAGATGTTGATGAGTTTTTGGAATAGCTTTTCATATTTTATATTTTAGATATATTTTTTTAATTTTTTGATTTTCTTATTATGCCGAACTTTGGGTGAACTTTTGACTGGCGATAGAGGTGAAAAAAGTAGTTCGCTTCATAAGTTTTCAACCATACTCTAGTGTCGTAAAGTCATTATAACCCAAACCACGCGATAGAGGAAGGGTGAAAATAGTGATATCCATCAAAAACACGTTTTCGCCTGTGGTGGCGCTTAGGTACCTTAAGACGCGCGACCCCTCATTTGTCCTTTGCTAAACACAACGGTAAACCATAATGATTCGAGCCATTAAAGCAGTTTTGTCGTTTGTTAAGCATAATGGTACATCACACTTTCTGCATTATAGACGAGAGTAGCCCTTCATACAGTTTCTGCATCTCTTTTTGGGTTCTAAATGCTGAGGCCACTGTCCAAAAACTACCAGATAATGCTATACAGTTAATTGTTACATTCAAATGCCATAAGCCTTCATTGAAGCTAATCAGAGGAAAATACATGTACTTTTTGTTGATGATGCCACATGGAAAGGGTTAATAGTACTGAGACTAAGTTTACGTCATTAATAAGCTGTGGAAAAAAATCCTGCATCATTAATGACTGGTGTGTACATATACAGCTTTTATTTCCCCATAACTAATATAATGAAGGTTGTTAGAATAAAAGCAATCTAATACAAAACAAGAAATTTGTTATCAATACAAATACAATACACAGAAAATTGTTAAAAGTGCATGGTAAACAGTGGTACAAAGAACATATAATAAAAAAGATGTGACAGATACATACATAATTTAAATACGGCTAAGCATTACAAGGGATGTATCTAGTCGATACAGTATCCAAAGGGTACGGTGTCGTAGCTGCCAGGCATTTGGTACCGTTTCCTGTAGGTGTTATGACAAACCTTCGTCCCCCTAAGTTCCTTCACGCCCCCTAATTTCTTTCCTCTGAAGTTATGAGTCCCCACAACCAGGTGGGGCGGTCCGTCATTACCATCGTCTTCTAAGCTCACTAGATCTTTGAGCGATTCAAAGTTAACGATCTGGCGGTTGGTATGGTTAAACGTGATGCCTTTAGCCTTCACGATGTACTTGTACTCATCCCCCACCCTCACGCGTACACCGTAAGTTTTTGGGCCTGTTAAGGCAAAAGAGTCGGCGTATACGATGTCTCCATACTCATCCTTAAACTCATCAGTCAACTCTCCAAGGAATTCCCAATAGGAGGCATATATTTTCCTGTCATCTCCGTGAATATCACACTAGCTGTATCAGCGTACAGAACCCGTTACCCGAAAGAATGCAACAGATGCCACAGCTTGATTCGTGCGTAGGCTATCGTGAAACTGGCTACAGGTATGTTTGTGACACGTGATGTATCTGTAGCCAATTCAGTTCGGTTGTACCTTATTATGTACGTATTACCTACATTCACGATTTCCATAACTTCTTTATTGTTAGCGTTTGCATAATTTCTGACCGCTATAACTTTTAGCTAAATGTAAGGGGTTCCAAAAAACCTTAGCCCCCCATTTGCAGCATACATGTTTATTTATATCGAAATAGTCTTTAGTGATTATAAAAATATATAAAATTCTTTATTTATTGCAGGTATTAAAATTACTCTAGCTGATAAAGTGATAATATAATGGCTTCTCAATTAATTGGTGATTCGGAGAGGCAACGTGTGATAGATCGCATACGAGCAGTAACATTTCGGGAAGCTCGTGGTGCTGGAGCCACCGTTATAACCCGTTCATGGGTTGCCAAAAAGTTGCGAAGAAGTGAGGACTTCGTCAAAAGAAATTGGAATAAAACTTTGGATGAATGTGAAATGGATACAACCAAATCTCGGCGCACAAATTTGCCACTCTCTCAAGAAACAAAGGACATCATTGAAAGCGGTACGCGTAAGCGGAAAAACAGCTTTGCTAAACTTTCTAGAGAGATCGAAGTGTTGAGAGGAAAGATCGTTAGTGGTGAGATCATTCGACTGTACCGTCATAGGCAAGGTTTAAAGCCTTGGCATGAACTTCCAAAGCCAAGAAAAACTCAACTTAACATCGATGACAGAATGTGGTTTGCCCATTATCTTGAAGATTGGGATGTGGATGATGTCATGCATTTAGCTGTCTCCGATGAATTTTTTGTTTACATAACACGTCGGCCTAACTACCAAAATGATCGAGTGTGGGCCACAACACCAGATGAAAGCGATGACAATGAACATTATCGCGAATTATTAAAAAGTCCAGACTGTGTTGATGTGTTTGTTTTGTTCACTGCAAAGAAGCTCATGTGGGTGCTGAAGCCAAATGGTCAGAGTTGGGATGGACAGTATTTTCGTGATATTATTCTATCCCAGCATGTCATTCCTTTTCTAAGAAACAAAACAATGTTATGGATGTCGATCAGGTCGCAGTGCGGAACCATGAGATCGATTTCTTTGGAAATGAAGAATGGCCAGGAAATTCTCCTGACCTGAACGTCTGTGAACACATTGGATCAGTTATAAAGGACAAGGTTGAATGTCTCTTGTTTCAAGAACCTGCAGCAAATCGATTTTCGAAGGATACAATGACGCAACACATTGAAACTGTTTTAGCAAATTTGCGTAACGATCAAGATCTATTCACGTCACGTCACTTTTGGCAAGCTACCCAAAGCGAATTCAGGCTGACTTGGAAGCCAATGGCGGGAACACCAAGTTTTAATTGTTTCTCATTAAATGCAGGATTAAATTCTCTTTTGTAAGGTATGTTTAGTTTTACTGTACCTCTAATGGTGTAGGCCATGGGCGGGGGTCTAAGGTTTATTGGAGCCCCGTACATGCGTCTTACACACTACATAATCTTTTCAAATTTAAAAAAGGCGGCAACTTCAAGAGTCTCGGAGTCCTCTGAGGAGGGTACCTTAAATGTCCCACTTCTGGCCCCCTGCTGACGATACAGAGAACACAGACCAGGGTAGCGGGGTTGGATCTGCCACCACCCATTCGAGATGTTCTTGTTTCTCAGCCTGTTTCATTTTCATAAAGTTCTACAACATTCGTGGCCTTTTCTCAAATTTTCAATCTGTTGAACACCACCTCTACTCTTCCAAACCCCATCCCTCACTGAAGCTCAGGTTCCTGCGGTGACTGGCAGCAACCCCTTTTCTGTACCCTTTTATTTTCTCTATACTCAGTTTCATTCCAAAGGTGAACGCTGCCTATATGTACGCAATTACCTAAATTGTTCTCGTGTTCCCGATCTCCCGAATTCTATACCCTCTGGCTACGGCTTACATGCCAATCTCAAACCAAATACACCTGCGCTGTTTCCCTTTCCCCTAATCCTACTGACTATCTAAAATTCTTGAACTCTCTCATTTCCAAAGTGGAATACACTCTATTCCGCTCTCCATTGCTGAAATCTTCATTTTAGGATATTTCAACGTTCACCAGCACCTTTGACTTTCCTGAATGATCTAGAAAAGATTGTACAGCATCCTACTCGTAACCCGATCGCCATGGAGATAGACCCAACATTCTGGATTTATTTCTCACCACTCAGCACTCTTTTTACTCTGAAACTTTTTTCTCCGTTGGGCTCCTCCGATCACAAACTTATAACTGTTTCTTCTTCTATCGCTTAAAACGGTCTTTGAATTCTCCCAAGAGGGTGTGTCTTTGGTACTTTAGCGTCACTAATTGGGAGGCCTTTAGGCAGTACTTCTGTGATTTCCCGTGGAACGGTTACTGCTTACGTTGCCGCGGGCCATGTAGGACGTTTTGGCGCCGCCGTTTGGGCGCCACCGTTTGGGCGCCGCCGTTTGGGCGCGGAGCCGGTTTGGCCTCTAGGTCAGATCAGAATAATAATTTGAAAGATTACAAGAATTTATATACAAACAAACTTGATGACATCATTATTATTTAATGTTGACCTGTTTTATTTTTTATTCTCAATAGGTTGAATTCTTTTGCAAAATATTTGAAGATAAAGGTAAATTTTTACTTTAACAGCATACTGACAAATAAGCAAGATATTTGAAAATGAAGGCACATTTTTCTCTTAAACAGTATATTGACAGATCTGATGTTATGATGATTTGTCGAGTTAACTAAAAATGGAAATTGAAGTATGCATTTTATTACGGATTAAAAAACATGCATATAAGCCAAAACTAAATGCTTATAATTTAAAATTAAGTGTTAATTTAGAGTTTTGGCAAGTTATGACTTCATCTTTTACAACTAAGAGAGAATGTATAAAAAAATTAACATTGCAGAATTTAACACGATTACATGATTAAGCTTAAGCTGAAAAATGATTAGGTAATTTAAAAAAGAAATAATTCATCAATTACTTAGCAAACATAAAGTAGAAAGAAAATTAAAAATTTATTTATTTTTCCAAACTTGCATTTTATATACAGTTAGAGTGTCACTCGAGTTTGAACTTTAGGATAATCTCTAGGAGCACTCCATTTTTCAATATTAAACATACACTCATAAAACATATACGATTTGAAAGCTCACATTTTTCTGAGTCTAAAAATGTAGTAATCCAAAAGTATCAATAGCAAATGCAAGATTATAGAAAAAATTACAAGTTACATTTTTATAGTGAATATTTCCTGTTTTGGCTATAATGTACTTTTTTTCCTAAAATATTTTTCCTGATTGGGCTATTTTTTCACTACTCTGCGACTTAATTAGTTGGTTGAATTCTGTTCTGTCTATTTTTTTTTCTAATTGGATTCAGTTTGGTCGTGTTTGTGATAGAATTATGACGTGCTGTTCGTGTGGTTTCTAACTTTGAGAACTTGATTCGTCATGTGCCCTAGATGAAGAGAAAGCATTGGATGTTTTTATCTTTTCAATATTAAACATACACTCATAAAACATATATCATTTGAAAGCTCACATTTTTCTGAGTCTAAAAATGTAGTAATCCAAAAGTATCAATAGCAAATAAAAAGTAACTAGGTTTAATTGTTTGACTCGTGACGTAATTAATTACATTATAAAGGTTGGCTAAGTTATAAATCTTCAGTCTGTGTTGTAAGATGGTATTTTTGGTAATTGTTACGCTAACCTAACCTAACATGAATATGTTATTACATTACCACTTGTATAATTTAGGTCTCGGGGGTACGGGGGCGGAGCCCCCGTAAAGATCACGCATCACAAATTGATCGATATAGGGTTTTATATTTAAACCTAGTTACTTTTTATTTGCTATCGATACTTTTGGATTACTACATTTTTAGACTCAGAAAAATGTGAGCTTTCAAATGGTATATGTTTTATGAGTGTATGTTTAATATTGAAAAATGGAGCGCTCCTACAGATTTACCGAACTTTATATGCAAAGATGAATGTTAGAATTATTTACCTTTTATATATATATATATATATATATATATATATATATATATACTATATACTGTACCTTTTCTTTCAACCTTTCAAAGGTTCCGTGCGACGATTCCTCATTTCACAAAGGTCAAGCTTGTCGCCCCTTCTCTCGAGTTGGCCTGGTGAAGTAGTGAGTTGGTTTTTTGTACACTCCACCTCATATAGCCAGGTACGCCCGGCTCATCGGGGATTGTTCTGAGCCAGGCGTCTAATCTTCTTTTGAAGATGTCCACTGCAACGCCATTCGTTTTTGCTTAGGTGTTTGGGCAGCTGATTAAACAGTTTTGGTCCTCTCACAACAAAACTATTTTCTTTCAGGGTTAAGGATGTTCCCTCTCTAGCCTTTAATTTGGGAACACGACACAGTCTTCCTTTTCTATTTTCCACTGTTGTTTGGGGAGTTACAGGGTTCAAAGTAAGATAAGGGACTAGTTTCTTCATTATTTTCCAAGTGTAAATAATGTTGTATCTCTCTCTCCTCCTTTCCAGTGAATATAGGTTTAGTTCGCATAACCTTTCCCAGTAATTTAGTTCTTTGCACCCATTGATCTTGGCTGTGAAGCTTCTCTGGATCCCTTCTAATTGTCTAATGTCTTCTTTTTTATGTGGGCATGTTAGGACCGAGCAGTATTCCAATTTGGGTATAATCAGTGTTTTCAGTAGAGGAATCATTATATTCCTATCCCTTTGCTTAAAGGTTCTCAGTATCTGCCCAGTTATTCTCTTTGCTCTGTTTACTGCTATCTTATTTTGTCTTTCAAATTTCGCATTGTAAGTCATTACAACCCCTAAACCTTATTCTTTAGAATTTCTCTGAATTTCCTGTCCATTTGGGGTATAATATTCCATGGATTTTAGGTCTTCTCTTTTTCCGTACCGTAACAGCTGAAATTTCTGTGTTAAACTCCAGAGTGTTGTCTTCCGTCCACTTATAGATTCTGTTCATGTCTGTTTGTAGAGATCCTATATCTCCTTGGTTTTTTATTTTTCTACTGATCTTTGTGTCATCGGCAAAGTATATTACTGTGCTGTTTCTGGTAATGTACTCATCTATGTCAGTTAGCATGATTATGAAGAGTAGTGGAGCTAATACTGTTCCTTGTGGTACTGAGCCGAGGACCTCTGATTCTGATGAAGATACTGCTTGTACTGTAACGACTTGCCGCCGCTCACTAAGGAAATTATATATCCATTTCCCTACTTTTCCTGTTATTCCTATATATTTCAGTTTATGTATTATGATTCATGGTCACACTTGCGAACGCTTTGGCAAAGTCTGTGTATATTACATCATAGTTTTCATTGCTTTCAAGGTGCATCAATAATGTGTTGTTAGTATTCCACTAGTTGTGATAGGCATGATCTGCCTGACAACAACCACTATGGTATATATATATATATATATATATATATATATATATATATAATGCGCCTCGGTGGTGTAGTGGTTAGCATCGCTGACTACGAATCCATTGGCCCGGTGTTCGAAACCCGGTGACGGCAGCTGCTGGCGCGCAGCAAAACCCAGCTGTTCATCCTTCCACACAATAAAGAAAGTGGTTGGTAGATAAATGGGTACCTTGGGTGGCCTAGTGGTTAAGAAGCTGGGCTGCTGGTGGGGCGTTCTCTATTTCCTTCCAATCTCTCTCCCATGCTATGCTTTAAAACTTTCATTTACCTTCTTAATCTTCGTTCATCATTTATCAGAGCTTCCTAAACAAACATTCACATATGAGCCATCCTGACTGCCGTTGTTTGTAGCCTTTTGTGCCCATTGTTATATTACATATTCTTCTCATTTGTTTTCGTTTTGCAATAACATCAGTAAAATAACGACATTGTAATGAGCTAGAAGATTTCAACATGCGACACATCGGTACATGAATAGGCTTCAGCTGAAATTTGACTGAGAAGATAAGCAGCCATCTTATTCATGTAGACATATTTTAACTTTTCATACTAAGCGAATGTATACTTAACAAGCTCTTCAAACGCTTGCAGGAAGATTAAAACCTTGAATATAAATTGCCTTAAAATAATATTAGCTGTCTTATCGTCATTATTACTGAATGTGGAAAGCATCATGCATTTATTCGGCTCTGTAGGTACTTATTTGATTGACATGTATTGCACAGAGCGATGATGGTGCCTGCAATATTAACCTTTTCTGTCCCAAATTATTGTTTTGAGCTAAAAAATAAATTTTTAACAATTAAAAATGTTGAAAATAGGTATGGAAACGAAACTTTGCTTAGAAATAATTAATTACACTAGAAGTTATATGGCTCCAATGACGCTATCAAGTAATAAGAGACACTAACTTAACTTTGTACTTTGAATGAAACAAATAATAACAATATTTGAGTGGTCCCGCGTCTTAAGGTACCTAAGCGCCAAAATTAAAACTCGTCAGAAATCGCCTCCAAAGTTCAGCAATATTCTGGCAATAGTATCTCTGTTATTAATTGAGCTAGCACGTTCATTTTTGGCTAAATTAGAGTTCTAAGTATGCTAATGAAGATGTTGATGAGTTTTTGGAATAGCTTTTCATATTTTATATTTTAGATATAGTTTTTTAATTTTTTGATTTTCTTATTATGCCGAACTTTGGGTGAACTTTTGACTGGCGATAGAGGTGAAAAAAGTAGTTCGCTTCATAACGTTTTCAACCATACCTCTAGTGTCGTAAAGTCATTATAACCCAAACCACGCGATAGAGGAAGGGTGAAAATAGTGATATCCATCAAAAACACGTTTTCGCCTGTGGTGGCGCTTAGGTACCTTAAGACGCGCGACCCCTCATTTGTCCTTTGCTAAACACAACGGTAAACCATAATGATTCGAGCCATTAAAGCAGTTTTGTCGTTTGTTAAGCATAATGGTACATCACACTTTCTGCATTATAGACGAGAGTAGCCCTTCATACAGTTTCTGCATCTCTTTTTGGGTTCTAAATGCTGAGGCCACTGTCCAAAAACTACCAGATAATGCTATACAGTTAATTGTTACATTCAAATGCCATAAGCCTTCATTGAAGCTAATCAGAGGAAAATACATGTACTTTTTGTTGATGATGCCACATGGAAAGGGTTAATAGTACTGAGACTAAGTTTACGTCATTAATAAGCTGTGGAAAAAAATCCTGCATCATTAATGACTGGTGTGTACATATACAGCTTTTATTTCCCCATAACTAATATAATGAAGGTTGTTAGAATAAAAAGCAATCTAATACAAAACAAGAAATTTGTTATCAATACAAATACAATACACAGAAAATTGTTAAAAGTGCATGGTAAACAGTGGTACAAAGAACATATAATAAAAAAGATGTGACAGATACATACATAATTTAAATACGGCTAAGCATTACAAGGGATGTATCTAGTCGATACAGTATCCAAAGGGTACGGTGTCGTAGCTGCCAGGCATTTGGTACCGTTTCCTGTAGGTGTTATGACAAACCTTCGTCCCCCTAAGTTCCTTCACGCCCCCTAATTTCTTTCCTCTGAAGTTATGAGTCCCCACAACCAGGTGGGGCGGTCCGTCATTACCATCGTCTTCTAAGCTCACTAGATCTTTGAGCGATTCAAAGTTAACGATCTGGCGGTTGGTATGGTTAAACGTGATGCCTTTAGCCTTCACGATGTACTTGTACTCATCCCCCACCCTCACGCGTACACCGTAAGTTTTTGGGCCTGTTAAGGCAAAAGAGTCGGCGTATACGATGTCTCCATACTCATCCTTAAACTCATCAGTCAACTCTCCAAGGAATTCCCAATAGGAGGCATATATTTTCCTGTCATCTCCGTGAATATCACACTAGCTGTATCAGCGTACAGAACCCGTTACCCGAAAGAATGCAACAGATGCCACAGCTTGATTCGTGCGTAGGCTATCGTGAAACTGGCTACAGGTATGTTTGTGACACGTGATGTATCTGTAGCCAATTCAGTTCGGTTGTACCTTATTATGTACGTATTACCTACATTCACGATTTCCATAACTTCTTTATTGTTAGCGTTTGCATAATTTCTGACCGCTATAACTTTTAGCTAAATGTAAGGGGTTCCAAAAAACCTTAGCCCCCCATTTGCAGCATACATGTTTATTTATATCGAAATAGTCTTTAGTGATTATAAAAATATATAAAATTCTTTATTTATTGCAGGTATTAAAATTACTCTAGCTGATAAAGTGATAATATAATGGCTTCTCAATTAATTGGTGATTCGGAGAGGCAACGTGTGATAGATCGCATACGAGCAGTAACATTTCGGGAAGCTCGTGGTGCTGGAGCCACCGTTATAACCCGTTCATGGGTTGCCAAAAAGTTGCGAAGAAGTGAGGACTTCGTCAAAAGAAATTGGAATAAAACTTTGGATGAATGTGAAATGGATACAACCAAATCTCGGCGCACAAATTTGCCACTCTCTCAAGAAACAAAGGACATCATTGAAAGCGGTACGCGTAAGCGGAAAAACAGCTTTGCTAAACTTTCTAGAGAGATCGAAGTGTTGAGAGGAAAGATCGTTAGTGGTGAGATCATTCGACTGTACCGTCATAGGCAAGGTTTAAAGCCTTGGCATGAACTTCCAAAGCCAAGAAAACTCAACTTAACATCGATGACAGAATGTGGTTTGCCCATTATCTTGAAGATTGGGATGTGGATGATGTCATGCATTTAGCTGTCTCCGATGAATTTTTTGTTTACATAACACGTCGGCCTAACTACCAAAATGATCGAGTGTGGGCCACAACACCAGATGAAAGCGATGACAATGAACATTATCGCGAATTATTAAAAAGTCCAGACTGTGTTGATGTGTTTGTTTTGTTCACTGCAAAGAAGCTCATGTGGGTGCTGAAGCCAAATGGTCAGAGTTGGGATGGACAGTATTTTCGTGATATTATTCTATCCCAGCATGTCATTCCTTTTCTAAGAAACAAAACAATGTTATGGATGTCGATCAGGTCGCAGTGCGGAACCATGAGATCGATTTCTTTGGAAATGAAGAATGGCCAGGAAATTCTCCTGACCTGAACGTCTGTGAACACATTGGATCAGTTATAAAGGACAAGGTTGAATGTCTCTTGTTTCAAGAACCTGCAGCAAATCGATTTTCGAAGGATACAATGACGCAACACATTGAAACTGTTTTAGCAAATTTGCGTAACGATCAAGATCTATTCACGTCACGTCACTTTTGGCAAGCTACCCAAAGCGAATTCAGGCTGACTTGGAAGCCAATGGCGGGAACACCAAGTTTTAATTGTTTCTCATTAAATGCAGGATTAAATTCTCTTTTGTAAGGTATGTTTAGTTTTACTGTACCTCTAATGGTGTAGGCCATGGGCGGGGGTCTAAGGTTTATTGGAGCCCGTACATGCGTCTTACACACTACATAATCTTTTCAAATTTAAAAAAGGCGGCAACTTCAAGAGTCTCGGAGTCCTCTGAGGAGGGTACCTTAAATGTCCCACTTCTGGCCCCCTGCTGACGATACAGAGAACACAGACCAGGGTAGCGGGGTTGGATCTGCCACCACCCATTCGAGATGTTCTTGTTTCTCAGCCTGTTTCATAAAGTTCTACAACATTCGTGGCCTTTTCTCAAATTTTCAATCTGTTGAACACCACCTCTACTCTTCCAAACCCCATCCCTCACTGAAGCTCAGGTTCCTGCGGTGACTGGCAGCAACCCCTTTTCTGTACCCTTTTATTTTCTCTATACTCAGTTTCATTCCAAAGGTGAACGCTGCCTATATGTACGCAATTACCTAAATTGTTCTCGTGTTCCCGATCTCCCGAATTCTATACCCTCTGGCTACGGCTTACATGCCAATCTCAAACCAAATACACCTGCGCTGTTTCCCTTTCCCTAATCCTACTGACTATCTAAAATTCTTGAACTCTCTCATTTCCAAAGTGGAATACACTCTATTCCGCTCTCCATTGCTGAAATCTTCATTTTAGGATATTTCAACGTTCACCAGCACCTTTGACTTTCCTGAATGATCTAGAAAAGATTGTACAGCATCCTACTCGTAACCCGATCGCCATGGAGATAGACCCAACATTCTGGATTTATTTCTCACCACTCAGCACTCTTTTTACTCTGAAACTTTTTTCTCCGTTGGGCTCCTCCGATCACAAACTTATAACTGTTTCTTCTTCTATCGCTTAAAACGGTCTTTGAATTCTCCCAAGAGGGTGTGTCTTTGGTACTTTAGCGTCACTAATTGGGAGGCCTTTAGGCAGTACTTCTGTGATTTCCCGTGGAACGGTTACTGCTTACGTTGCCGCGGGCCATGTAGGACGTTTTGGCGCCGCCGTTTGGGCGCCACCGTTTGGGCGCCGCCGTTTGGGCGCGGAGCCGGTTTGGCCTCTAGGTCAGATCAGAATAATAATTTGAAAGATTACAAGAATTTATATACAAACAAACTTGATGACATCATTATTATTTAATGTTGACCTGTTTTATTTTTTATTCTCAATAGGTTGAATTCTTTTGCAAAATATTTGAAGATAAAGGTAAATTTTTACTTTAACAGCATACTGACAAATAAGCAAGATATTTGAAAATGAAGGCACATTTTTCTCTTAAACAGTATATTGACAGATCTGATGTTATGATGATTTGTCGAGTTAACTAAAAATGGAAATTGAAGTATGCATTTTATTACGGATTAAAAAACATGCATATAAGCCAAAACTAAATGCTTATAATTTAAAATTAAGTGTTAATTTAGAGTTTTGGCAAGTTATGACTTCATCTTTTACAACTAAGAGAGAATGTATAAAAAAATTAACATTGCAGAATTTAACACGATTACATGATTAAGCTTAAGCTGAAAAATGATTAGGTAATTTAAAAAAGAAATAATTCATCAATTACTTAGCAAACATAAAGTAGAAAGAAAATTAAAAATTTATTTATTTTTCCAAACTTGCATTTTATATACAGTTAGAGTGTCACTCGAGTTTGAACTTTAGGATAATCTCTAGGAGCACTCCATTTTTCAATATTAAACATACACTCATAAAACATATACGATTTGAAAGCTCACATTTTTCTGAGTCTAAAAATGTAGTAATCCAAAAGTATCAATAGCAAATGCAAGATTATAGAAAAAATTACAAGTTACATTTTTATAGTGAATATTTCCTGTTTTGGCTATAATGTACTTTTTTTCCTAAAATATTTTTCCTGATTGGGCTATTTTTTCACTACTCTGCGACTTAATTAGTTGGTTGAATTCTGTTCTGTCTATTTTTTTTTTCTAATTGGATTCAGTTTGGTCGTGTTTGTGATAGAATTATGACGTGCTGTTCGTGTGGTTTCTAACTTTGAGAACTTGATTCGTCATGTGCCCTAGATGAAGAGAAAGCATTGGATGTTTTTATCTTTTCAATATTAAACATACACTCATAAAACATATATCATTTGAAAGCTCACATTTTTCTGAGTCTAAAAATGTAGTAATCCAAAAGTATCAATAGCAAATAAAAAGTAACTAGGTTTAATTGTTTGACTCGTGACGTAATTAATTACATTATAAAGGTTGGCTAAGTTATAAATCTTCAGTCTGTGTTGTAAGATGGTATTTTTGGTAATTGTTACGCTAACCTAACCTAACATGAATATGTTATTACATTACCACTTGTATAATTTAGGTCTCGGGGGTACGGGGGCGGAGCCCCCGTAAAGATCACGCATCACAAATTGATCGATATAGGGTTTTATATTTAAACCTAGTTACTTTTTATTTGCTATCGATACTTTTGGATTACTACATTTTTAGACTCAGAAAAATGTGAGCTTTCAAATGGTATATGTTTTATGAGTGTATGTTTAATATTGAAAAATGGAGCGCTCCTACAGATTTACCGAACTTTATATGCAAAGATGAATGTTAGAATTATTTACCTTTATATATATATATATATATATATATATATATATATATATATATATACTGTACCTTTTCTTTCAACCTTTCAAAGGTTCCGTGCGACGATTCCTCATTTCACAAAGGTCAAGCTTGTCGCCCCTTCTCTCGAGTTGGCCTGGTGAAGTAGTGAGTTGGTTTTTTGTACACTCCACCTCATATAGCCAGGTACGCCCGGCTCATCGGGGATTGTTCTGAGCCAGGCGTCTAATCTTCTTTTGAAGATGTCCACTGCAACGCCATTCGTTTTTGCTTAGGTGTTTGGGCAGCTGATTAAACAGTTTTGGTCCTCTCACAACAAAACTATTTTCTTTCAGGGTTAAGGATGTTCCCTCTCTAGCCTTTAATTTGGGAACACGACACAGTCTTCCTTTTCTATTTTCCACTGTTGTTTGGGGAGTTACAGGGTTCAAAGTAAGATAAGGGACTAGTTTCTTCATTATTTTCCAAGTGTAAATAATGTTGTATCTCTCTCTCCTCCTTTCCAGTGAATATAGGTTTAGTTCGCATAACCTTTCCCAGTAATTTAGTTCTTTGCACCCATTGATCTTGGCTGTGAAGCTTCTCTGGATCCCTTCTAATTGTCTAATGTCTTCTTTTTTATGTGGGCATGTTAGGACCGAGCAGTATTCCAATTTGGGTATAATCAGTGTTTTCAGTAGAGGAATCATTATATTCCTATCCCTTTGCTTAAAGGTTCTCAGTATCTGCCCAGTTATTCTCTTTGCTCTGTTTACTGCTATCTTATTTTGTCTTTCAAATTTCGCATTGTAAGTCATTACAACCCCTAAACCTTATTCTTTAGAATTTCTCTGAATTTCCTGTCCATTTGGGGTATAATATTCCATGGATTTTAGGTCTTCTCTTTTTCCGTACCGTAACAGCTGAAATTTCTGTGTTAAACTCCAGAGTGTTGTCTTCCGTCCACTTATAGATTCTGTTCATGTCTGTTTGTAGAGATCCTATATCTCCTTGGTTTTTTATTTTTCTACTGATCTTTGTGTCATCGGCAAAGTATATTACTGTGCTGTTTCTGGTAATGTACTCATCTATGTCAGTTAGCATGATTATGAAGAGTAGTGGAGCTAATACTGTTCCTTGTGGTACTGAGCCGAGGACCTCTGATTCTGATGAAGATACTGCTTGTACTGTAACGACTTGCCGCCGCTCACTAAGGAAATTATATATCCATTTCCCTACTTTTCCTGTTATTCCTATATATTTCAGTTTATGTATTATGATTCCATGGTCACACTTGTCGAACGCTTTGGCAAAGTCTGTGTATATTACATCATAGTTTTCATTGCTTTCAAGTGCATCAATAATGTTGTTGTAGTATTCCACTAGTTGTGATAGGCATGATCTGCCTGACGAAACCCATGTTGGTATATATATATATATATATATATATATATATATATATGCGCCTCGGTGGTGTAGTGGTTAGCATCGCTGACTACGAATCCATTGGCCCGGTGTTCGAAACCCGGTGACGGCAGCTGCTGGCGCGCAGCAAAACCCAGCTGTTCATCCTTCCACACAATAAAGAAAGTGGTTGGTAGATAAATGGGTACCTTGGGTGGCCTAGTGGTTAAGAAGCTGGGCTGCTGGTGGGGCGTTCTCTATTTCCTTCCAATCTCTCTCCCATGCTATGCTTTAAAACTTTCATTTACCTTCTTAATCTTCGTTCATCATTTATCAGAGCTTCCTAAACAAACATTCACATATGAGCCATCCTGACTGCCGTTGTTTGTAGCCTTTTGTGCCCATTGTTATATTACATATTCTTCTCATTTGTTTTCGTTTTGCAATAACATCAGTAAAATAACGACATTGTAATGAGCTAGAAGATTTCAACATGCGACACATCGGTACATGAATAGGCTTCAGCTGAAATTTGACTGAGAAGATAAGCAGCCATCTTATTCATGTAGACATATTTTAACTTTTCATACTAAGCGAATGTATACTTAACAAGCTCTTCAAACGCTTGCAGGAAGATTAAAACCTTGAATATAAATTGCCTTAAAATAATATTAGCTGTCTTATCGTCATTATTACTGAATGTGGAAAGCATCATGCATTTATTCGGCTCTGTAGGTACTTATTTGATTGACATGTATTGCACAGAGCGATGATGGTGCCTGCAATATTAACCTTTTCTGTCCCAAATTATTGTTTTGAGCTAAAAAATAAATTTTTAACAATTAAAAATGTTGAAAATAGGTATGGAAACGAAACTTTGCTTAGAAATAATTAATTACACTAGGTTATATGGCTCCAATGACGCTATCAAGTAATAAGAGACACTAACTTAACTTTGTACTTTGAATGAAACAAATAATAACAATATTTGAGTGGTCCCGCGTCTTAAGGTACCTAAGCGCCAAAATTAAAACTCGTCAGAAATCGCCTCCAAAGTTCAGCAATATTCTGGCAATAGTATCTCTGTTATTAATTGAGCTAGCACGTTCATTTTTGGCTAAATTAGAGTTCTAAGTATGCTAATGAAGATGTTGATGAGTTTTTGGAATAGCTTTTCATATTTTATATTTTAGATATAGTTTTTTAATTTTTTGATTTTCTTATTATGCCGAACTTTGGGTGAACTTTTGACTGGCGATAGAGGTGAAAAAAGTAGTTCGCTTCATAACGTTTTCAACCATACTCTAGTGTCGTAAAGTCATTATAACCCAAACCACGCGATAGAGGAAGGGTGAAAATAGTGATATCCATCAAAAACACGTTTTCGCCTGTGGTGGCGCTTAGGTACCTTAAGACGCGCGACCCCTCATTTGTCCTTTGCTAAACACAACGGTAAACCATAATGATTCGAGCCATTAAAGCAGTTTTGTCGTTTGTTAAGCATAATGGTACATCACACTTTCTGCATTATAGACGAGAGTAGCCCTTCATACAGTTTCTGCATCTCTTTTTGGGTTCTAAATGCTGAGGCCACTGTCCAAAAACTACCAGATAATGCTATACAGTTAATTGTTACATTCAAATGCCATAAGCCTTCATTGAAGCTAATCAGAGGAAAATACATGTACTTTTTGTTGATGATGCCACATGGAAAGGGTTAATAGTACTGAGACTAAGTTTACGTCATTAATAAGCTGTGGAAAAAAATCCTGCATCATTAATGACTGGTGTGTACATATACAGCTTTTATTTCCCCATAACTAATATAATGAAGGTTGTTAGAATAAAAAGCAATCTAATACAAAACAAGAAATTTGTTATCAATACAAATACAATACACAGAAAATTGTTAAAAGTGCATGGTAAACAGTGGTACAAAGAACATATAATAAAAAAGATGTGACAGATACATACATAATTTAAATACGGCTAAGCATTACAAGGGATGTATCTAGTCGATACAGTATCCAAAGGGTACGGTGTCGTAGCTGCCAGGCATTTGGTACCGTTTCCTGTAGGTGTTATGACAAACCTTCGTCCCCCTAAGTTCCTTCACGCCCCCTAATTTCTTTCCTCTGAAGTTATGAGTCCCCACAACCAGGTGGGGCGGTCCGTCATTACCATCGTCTTCTAAGCTCACTAGATCTTTGAGCGATTCAAAGTTAACGATCTGGCGGTTGGTATGGTTAAACGTGATGCCTTTAGCCTTCACGATGTACTTGTACTCATCCCCCACCCTCACGCGTACACCGTAAGTTTTTGGGCCTGTTAAGGCAAAAGAGTCGGCGTATACGATGTCTCCATACTCATCCTTAAACTCATCAGTCAACTCTCCAAGGAATTCCCAATAGGAGGCATATATTTTCCTGTCATCTCCGTGAATATCACACTAGCTGTATCAGCGTACAGAACCCGTTGCCCGAAAGAATGCAACAGATGCCACAGCTTGATTCGTGCGTAGGCTATCGTGAAACTGGCTACAGGTATGTTTGTGACACGTGATGTATCTGTAGCCAATTCAGTTCGGTTGTACCTTATTATGTACGTATTACCTACATTCACGATTTCCATAACTTCTTTATTGTTAGCGTTTGCATAATTCTGACTTCGCTATAACTTTTAGCTAAATGTAAGGGGTTCCAAAAAACCTTAGCCCCCCATTTGCAGCTTACATGTTTACTTATATCGAAATAGTCTTTAGTGATTATAAAAATATATAAAATTCTTTATTTATTGCAGGTATTAAAATTACTCTAGCTGATAAAGTGATAATATAATGGCTTCTCAATTAATTGGTGATTCGGAGAGGCAACGTGTGATAGATCGCATACGAGCAGTAACATTTCGCGAAGCTCGTGGTGCTGGAGCCACCGTTATAACCCGTTCATGGGTTGCCAAAAAGTTGCGAAGAAGTGAGGACTTCGTCAAAAGAAATTGGAATAAAACTTTGGATGAATGTGAAATGGATACAACCAAATCTCGGCGCACAAATTTGCCACTCTCTCAAGAAACAAAGGACATCATTGAAAGCGGTACGCGTAAGCGGAAAAACAGCTTTGCTAAACTTTCTAGAGAGATCGAAGTGTTGAGAGGAAAGATCGTTAGTGGTGAGATCATTCGACTGTACCGTCATAGGCAAGGTTTAAAGCCTTGGCATGAACTTCCACATCCCAATCTTGAAGATTGGGATGTGGATGATGTCATGCATTTAGCTGTCTCCGATGAATTTTTTGTTTACATAACACGTCGGCCTAACTACCAAAATGATCGAGTGTGGGCCACAACACCAGATGAAAGCGATGACAATGAACATTATCGCGAATTATTAAAAAGTCCAGACTGTGTTGATGTGTTTGTTTGTTCACTGCAAAGAAGCTCATGTGGGTGCTGAAGCCAAATGGTCAGAGTTGGGATGGACAGTATTTTCGTGATATTATTCTATCCCAGCATGTTATTCCTTTTCTAAGAAACAAAACAATGTTATGGATGTCGATCAGGTCGCAGTGCGGAACCATGAGATCGATTTCTTTGGAAATGAAGAATGGCCAGGAAATTCTCCTGACCTGAACGTCTGTGAACACATTGGATCAGTTATAAAGGACAAGGTTGAATGTCTCTTGTTTCAAGAACCTGCAGCAAATCGATTTTCGAAGGATACAATGACGCAACACATTGAAACTGTTTTAGCAAATTTGCGTAACGATCAAGATCTATTCACGTCACGTCACTTTTGGCAAGCTACCCAAAGCGAATTCAGGCTGACTTGGAAGCCAATGGCGGGAACACCAAGTTTTAATTGTTTCTCATTAAATGCAGGATTAAATTCTCTTTTGTAAGGTATGTTTAGTTTTACTGTACCTCTAATGGTGTAGGCCATGGGCGGGGTCTAAGGTTTATTGGAGCCCGTACATGCGTCTTACACACTACATAATCTTTTCAAATTTAAAAAAGGCGGCAACTTCAAGAGTCTCGGAGTCCTCTGAGGAGGGTACCTTAAATGTCCCACTTCTGGCCCCCTGCTGACGATACAGAGAACACAGACCAGGGTAGCGGGGTTGGATCTGCCACCACCCATTCGAGATGTTCTTGTTTCTCAGCCTGTTTCATAAAGTTCTACAACATTCGTGGCCTTTTCTCAAATTTTCAATCTGTTGAACACCACCTACTCTTCCAAACCCCATCCCTCACTGAAGCTCAGGTTCCTGCGGTGACTGGCAGCAACCCCTTTTCTGTACCCTTTTATTTTCTCTATACTCAGTTTCATTCCAAAGGTGAACGCTGCCTATATGTACGCAATTACCTAAATTGTTCTCGTGTTCCCGATCTCCCGAATTCTATACCCTCTGGCTACGGCTTACATGCCAATCTCAAACCAAATACACCTGCGCTGTTTCCCTTTCCCCTAATCCTACTGACTATCTAAAATTCTTGAACTCTCTCATTTCCAAAGTGGAATACACTCTATTCCGCTCTCCATTGCTGAAATCTTCATTTTAGGATATTTCAACGTTCACCAGCACCTTTGACTTTCCTGAATGATCTAGAAAAGATTGTACAGCATCCTACTCGTAACCCGATCGCCATGGAGATAGACCCAACATTCTGGATTTATTTCTCACCACTCAGCACTCTTTTTACTCTGAAACTTTTTTCTCCGTTGGGCTCCTCCGATCACAAACTTATAACTGTTTCTTCTTCTATCGCTTAAAACGGTCTTTGAATTCTCCCAAGAGGGTGTGTCTTTGGTACTTTAGCGTCACTAATTGGGAGGCCTTTAGGCAGTACTTCTGTGATTTCCCGTGGAACGGTTACTGCTTACGTTGCCGCGGGCCATGTAGGACGTTTTGGCGCCGCCGTTTGGGCGCCACCGTTTGGGCGCCGCCGTTTGGGCGCGGAGCCGGTTTGGCCTCTAGGTCAGATCAGAATAATAATTTGAAAGATTACAAGAATTTATATACAAATAAACTTGATGACATCATTATTATTTAATGTTGACCTGTTTTATTTTTTATTCTCAATAGGTTGAATTCTTTTGCAAAATATTTGAAGATAAAGGTAAATTTTTACTTTAACAGCATACTGACAAATAAGCAAGATATTTGAAAATGAAGGCACATTTTTCTCTTAAACAGTATATTGACAGATCTGATGTTATGATGATTTGTCGAGTTAACTAAAAATGGAAATTGAAGTATGCATTTTATTACGGATTAAAAAACATGCATATAAGCCAAAACTAAATGCTTATAATTTAAAATTAAGTGTTAATTTAGAGTTTTGGCAAGTTATGACTTCATCTTTTACAACTAAGAGAGAATGTATAAAAAAATTAACATTGCAGAATTTAACACGATTACATGATTAAGCTTAAGCTGAAAAATGATTAGGTAATTTAAAAAAGAAATAATTCATCAATTACTTAGCAAACATAAAGTAGAAAGAAAATTAAAAATTTATTTATTTTTCCAAACTTGCATTTTATATACAGTTAGAGTGTCACTCGAGTTTGAACTTTAGGATAATCTCTAGGAGCACTCCATTTTTCAATATTAAACATACACTCATAAAACATATACGATTTGAAAGCTCACATTTTTCTGAGTCTAAAAATGTAGTAATCCAAAAGTATCAATAGCAAATGCAAGATTATAGAAAAAATTACAAGTTACATTTTTATAGTGAATATTTCCTGTTTTGGCTATAATGTACTTTTTTTCCTAAAATATTTTTCCTGATTGGGCTATTTTTTCACTACTCTGCGACTTAATTAGTTGGTTGAATTCTGTTCTGTCTATTTTTTTTTTCTAATTGGATTCAGTTTGGTCGTGTTTGTGATAGAATTATGACGTGCTGTTCGTGTGGTTTCTAACTTTGAGAACTTGATTCGTCATGTGCCCTAGATGAAGAGAAAGCATTGGATGTTTTTATCTTTTCAATATTAAACATACACTCATAAAACATATATCATTTGAAAGCTCACATTTTTCTGAGTCTAAAAATGTAGTAATCCAAAAGTATCAATAGCAAATAAAAAGTAACTAGGTTTAATTGTTTGACTCGTGACGTAATTAATTACATTATAAAGGTTGGCTAAGTTATAAATCTTCAGTCTGTGTTGTAAGATGGTATTTTTGGTAATTGTTACGCTAACCTAACCTAACATGAATATGTTATTACATTACCACTTGTATAATTTAGGTCTCGGGGGTACGGGGGCGGAGCCCCCGTAAAGATCACGCATCACAAATTGATCGATATAGGGTTTTATATTTAAACCTAGTTACTTTTTATTTGCTATCGATAATTTTGGATTACTACATTTTTAGACTCAGAAAAATGTGAGCTTTCAAATGGTATATGTCTTATGAGTGTATGTTTAATATTGAAAAATGGAGCGCTCCTAGAGATTTACCGAACTTTATATGCAAAGATGAATGTTAGAATTATTTACCTTTATATATATATATATATATATATATATATATATACTGTACCTTTTCTTTCAACCTTTCAAAGGTTCCGTGCGACGATTCCTCATTTCACAAAGGTCAAGCTTGTCGCCCCTTCTCTCGAGTTGGCCTGGTGAAGTAGTGAGTTGGTTTTTTGTACACTCCACCTCATATAGCCAGGTACGCCCGGCTCATCGGGGATTGTTCTGAGCCAGGCGTCTAATCTTCTTTTGAAGATGTCCACTGCAATGCCATTCGTTTTTCCTTAGGTGTTTGGGCAGCTGATTAAACAGTTTTGGTCCTCTCACAACAAAACTATTTTCTTTCAGGGTTAAGGATGTTCCCTCTCTAGCCTTTAATTTGGGAACACGACACAGTCTTCCTTTTCTATTTTCCACTGTTGTTTGGGGAGTTACAGGGTTCAAAGTAAGATAAGGGACTAGTTTCTTCATTATTTTCCAAGTGTAAATAATGTTGTATCTCTCTTCCTCCTTTCCAGTGAATATAGGTTTAGTTCGCATAACCTTTCCCAGTAATTTAGTTCTTTGCACCCATTGATCTTGGCTGTGAAGCTTCTCTGGATCCCTTCTAATTGTCTAATGTCTTCTTTTTTATGTGGGCATGTTAGGACCGAGCAGTATTCCAATTTGGGTATAATCAGTGTTTTCAGTAGAGGAATCATTATATTCCTATCCCTTTGCTTAAAGGTTCTCAGTATCTGCCCAGTTATTCTCTTTGCTCTGTTTACTGCTATCTTATTTTGTCTTTCAAATTTCGCATTGTAAGTCATTACAACCCCTAAACCTTATTCTTTAGAATTTCTCTGAATTTCCTGTCCATTTGGGGTATAATATTCCATGGATTTTAGGTCTTCTCTTTTTCCGTACCGTAACAGCTGAAATTTCTGTGTTAAACTCCAGAGTGTTGTCTTCCGTCCACTTATAGATTCTGTTCATGTCTGTTTGTAGAGATCCTATATCTCCTTGGTTTTTATTTTTCTACTGATCTTTGTGTCATCGGCAAAGTATATTACTGTGCTGTTTCTGGTAATGTACTCATCTATGTCAGTTAGCATGATTATGAAGAGTAGTGGAGCTAATACTGTTCCTTGTGGTACTGAGCCGAGGACCTCTGATTCTGATGAAGATACTGCTTGTACTGTAACGACTTGCCGCCGCTCACTAAGGAAATTATATATCCATTTCCCTACTTTTCCTGTTATTCCTATATATTTCAGTTTATGTATTATGATTCCATGGTCACACTTGTCGAACGCTTTGGCAAAGTCTGTGTATATTACATCATAGTTTTCATTGCTTTCAAGTGCATCAATAATGTTGTTGTAGTATTCCACTAGTTGTGATAGGCATGATCTGCCTGACGAAACCCATGTTGGTATATATATATATATATATATATTATATATATATGCGCCTCGGTGGTGTAGTGGTTAGCATCGCTGACTACGAATCCATTGGCCCGGTGTTCGAAACCCGGTGACGGCAGCTGCTGGCGCGCAGCAAAACCCAGCTGTTCATCCTTCCACACAATAAAGAAAGTGGTTGGTAGATAAATGGGTACCTTGGGTGGCCTAGTGGTTAAGAAGCTGGGCTGCTGGTGGGGCGTTCTCTATTTCCTTCCAATCTCTCTCCCATGCTATGCTTTAAAACTTTCATTTACCTTCTTAATCTTCGTTCATCATTTATCAGAGCTTCCTAAACAAACATTCACATATGAGCCATCCTGACTGCCGTTGTTTGTAGCCTTTTGTGCCCATTGTTATATTACATATTCTTCTCATTTGTTTTCGTTTTGCAATAACATCAGTAAAATAACGACATTGTAATGAGCTAGAAGATTTCAACATGCGACACATCGGTACATGAATAGGCTTCAGCTGAAATTTGACTGAGAAGATAAGCAGCCATCTTATTCATGTAGACATATTTTAACTTTTCATACTAAGCGAATGTATACTTAACAAGCTCTTCAAACGCTTGCAGGAAGATTAAAACCTTGAATATAAATTGCCTTAAAATAATATTAGCTGTCTTATCGTCATTATTACTGAATGTGGAAAGCATCATGCATTTATTCGGCTCTGTAGGTACTTATTTGATTGACATGTATTGCACAGAGCGATGATGGTGCCTGCAATATTAACCTTTTCTGTCCCAAATTATTGTTTTGAGCTAAAAAATAAATTTTTAACAATTAAAAATGTTGAAAATAGGTATGGAAACGAAACTTTGCTTAGAAATAATTAATTACACTAGAAGTTATATGGCTCCAATGACGCTATCAAGTAATAAGAGACACTAACTTAACTTTGTACTTTGAATGAAACATAATAACAATATTTGAGTGGTCCCGCGTCTTAAGGTACCTAAGCGCCAAAATTAAAACTCGTCAGAAATCGCCTCCAAAGTTCAGCAATATTCTGGCAATAGTATCTCTGTTATTAATTGAGCTAGCACGTTCATTTTTGGCTAAATTAGAGTTCTAAGTATGCTAATGAAGATGTTGATGAGTTTTTGGAATAGCTTTTCATATTTTATATTTTAGATATAGTTTTTTAATTTTTTGATTTTCTTATTATGCCGAACTTTGGGTGAACTTTTGACTGGCGATAGAGGTGAAAAAAGTAGTTCGCTTCATAACGTTTTCAACCATACCTCTAGTGTCGTAAAGTCATTATAACCCAAACCACGCGATAGAGGAAGGGTGAAAATAGTGATATCCATCAAAAACACGTTTTCGCCTGTGGTGGCGCTTAGGTACCTTAAGACGCGCGACCCTCATTTGTCCTTTGCTAAACACAACGGTAAACCATAATGATTCGAGCCATTAAAGCAGTTTTGTCGTTTGTTAAGCATAATGGTACATCACACTTTCTGCATTATAGACGAGAGTAGCCCTTCATACAGTTTCTGCATCTCTTTTTGGGTTCTAAATGCTGAGGCCACTGTCCAAAAACTACCAGATAATGCTATACAGTTAATTGTTACATTCAAATGCCATAAGCCTTCATTGAAGCTAATCAGAGGAAAATACATGTACTTTTGTTGATGATGCCACATGGAAAGGGTTAATAGTACTGAGACTAAGTTTACGTCATTAATAAGCTGTGGAAAAAAATCCTGCATCATTAATGACTGGTGTGTACATATACAGCTTTTATTTCCCCATAACTAATATAATGAAGGTTGTTAGAATAAAAAGCAATCTAATACAAAACAAGAAATTTGTTATCAATACAAATACAATACACAGAAAATTGTTAAAAGTGCATGGTAAACAGTGGTACAAAGAACATATAATAAAAAAGATGTGACAGATACATACATAATTTAAATACGGCTAAGCATTACAAGGGATGTATCTAGTCGATACAGTATCCAAAGGGTACGGTGTCGTAGCTGCCAGGCATTTGGTACCGTTTCCTGTAGGTGTTATGACAAACCTTCGTCCCCCTAAGTTCCTTCACGCCCCCTAATTTCTTTCCTCTGAAGTTATGAGTCCCCACAACCAGGTGGGGCGGTCCGTCATTACCATCGTCTTCTAAGCTCACTAGATCTTTGAGCGATTCAAAGTTAACGATCTGGCGGTTGGTATGGTTAAACGTGATGCCTTTAGCCTTCACGATGTACTTGTACTCATCCCCCACCCTCACGCGTACACCGTAAGTTTTTGGGCCTGTTAAGGCAAAAGAGTCGGCGTATACGATGTCTCCATACTCATCCTTAAACTCATCAGTCAACTCTCCAAGGAATTCCCAATAGGAGGCATATATTTTCCTGTCATCTCCGTGAATATCACACTAGCTGTATCAGCGTACAGAACCCGTTGCCCGAAAGAATGCAACAGATGCCACAGCTTGATTCGTGCGTAGGCTATCGTGAAACTGGCTACAGGTATGTTTGTGACACGTGATGTATCTGTAGCCAATTCAGTTCGGTTGTACCTTATTATGTACGTATTACCTACATTCACGATTTCCATAACTTCTTTATTGTTAGCGTTTGCATAATTCCTGACTTCGCTATAACTTTTAGCTAAATGTAAGGGGTTCCAAAAAACCTTAGCCCCCCATTTGCAGCTTACATGTTTACTTATATCGAAATAGTCTTTAGTGATTATAAAAATATATAAAATTCTTTATTTATTGCAGGTATTAAAATTACTCTAGCTGATAAAGTGATAATATAATGGCTTCTCAATTAATTGGTGATTCGGAGAGGCAACGTGTGATAGATCGCATACGAGCAGTAACATTTCGCGAAGCTCGTGGTGCTGGAGCCACCGTTATAACCCGTTCATGGGTTGCCAAAAAGTTGCGAAGAAGTGAGGACTTCGTCAAAAGAAATTGGAATAAAACTTTGGATGAATGTGAAATGGATACAACCAAATCTCGGCGCACAAATTTG
Source organism: Bathynomus jamesi (assembly GCA_023014485.1). Lineage (NCBI taxonomy): Eukaryota > Metazoa > Arthropoda > Malacostraca > Isopoda > Cirolanidae > Bathynomus > Bathynomus jamesi. Next base: position 75,978 of record JAJOZX010002823.1, on the reverse strand, counting down.
CCACTCTCTCAAGAAACAAAGGACATCATTGAAAGCGGTACGCGTAAGCGGAAAAACAGCTTTGCTAAACTTTCTAGAGAGATCGAAGTGTTGAGAGGAAAGATCGTTAGTGGTGAGATCATTCGACTGTACCGTCATAGGCAAGGTTTAAAGCCTTGGCATGAACTTCCACATCCCAATCTTGAAGATTGGGATGTGGATGATGTCATGCATTTAGCTGTCTCCGATGAATTTTTTGTTTACATAACACGTCGGCCTAACTACCAAAATGATCGAGTGTGGGCCACAACACCAGATGAAAGCGATGACAATGAACATTATCGCGAATTATTAAAAAGTCCAGACTGTGTTGATGTGTTTGTTTTGTTCACTGCAAAGAAGCTCATGTGGGTGCTGAAGCCAAATGGTCAGAGTTGGGATGGACAGTATTTTCGTGATATTATTCTATCCCAGCATGTCATTCCTTTTCTAAGAAACAAAACAATGTTATGGATGTCGATCAGGTCGCAGTGCGGAACCATGAGATCGATTTCTTTGGAAATGAAGAATGGCCAGGAAATTCTCCTGACCTGAACGTCTGTGAACACATTGGATCAGTTATAAAGGACAAGGTTGAATGTCTCTTGTTTCAAGAACCTGCAGCAAATCGATTTTCGAAGGATACAATGACGCAACACATTGAAACTGTTTTAGCAAATTTGCGTAACGATCAAGATCTATTCACGTCACGTCACTTTTGGCAAGCTACCCAAAGCGAATTCAGGCTGACTTGGAAGCCAATGGCGGGAACACCAAGTTTTAATTGTTTCTCATTAAATGCAGGATTAAATTCTCTTTTGTAAGGTATGTTTAGTTTTACTGTACCTCTAATGGTGTAGGCCATGGGCGGGGGTCTAAGGTTTATTGGAGCCCCGTACATGCGTCTTACACACTACATAATCTTTTCAAATTTAAAAAAGGCGGCAACTTCAAGAGTCTCGGAGTCCTCTGAGGAGGGTACCTTAAATGTCCCACTTCTGGCCCCCTGCTGACGATACAGAGAACACAGACCAGGGTAGCGGGGTTGGATCTGCCACCACCCATTCGAGATGTTCTTGTTTCTCAGCCTGTTTCATAAAGTTCTACAACATTCGTGGCCTTTTCTCAAATTTTCAATCTGTTGAACACCACCTCTACTCTTCCAAACCCCATCCCTCACTGAAGCTCAGGTTCCTGCGGTGACTGGCAGCAACCCCTTTTCTGTACCCTTTTATTTTCTCTATACTCAGTTTCATTCCAAAGGTGAACGCTGCCTATATGTACGCAATTACCTAAATTGTTCTCGTGTTCCCGATCTCCCGAATTCTATACCCTCTGGCTACGGCTTACATGCCAATCTCAAACCAAATACACCTGCGCTGTTTCCCTTTCCCCTAATCCTACTGACTATCTAAAATTCTTGAACTCTCTCATTTCCAAAGTGGAATACACTCTATTCCGCTCTCCATTGCTGAAATCTTCATTTTAGGATATTTCAACGTTCACCAGCACCTTTGACTTTCCTGAATGATCTAGAAAAGATTGTACAGCATCCTACTCGTAACCCGATCGCCATGGAGATAGACCCAACATTCTGGATTTATTTCTCACCACTCAGCACTCTTTTTACTCTGAAACTTTTTTCTCCGTTGGGCTCCTCCGATCACAAACTTATAACTGTTTCTTCTTCTATCGCTTAAAACGGTCTTTGAATTCTCCCAAGAGGGTGTGTCTTTGGTACTTTAGCGTCACTAATTGGGAGGCCTTTAGGCAGTACTTCTGTGATTTCCCGTGGAACGGTTACTGCTTACGTTGCCGCGGGCCATGTAGGACGTTTTGGCGCCGCCGTTTGGGCGCCACCGTTTGGGCGCCGCCGTTTGGGCGCGGAGCCGGTTTGGCCTCTAGGTCAGATCAGAATAATAATTTGAAAGATTACAAGAATTTATATACAAACAAACTTGATGACATCATTATTATTTAATGTTGACCTGTTTTATTTTTTATTCTCAATAGGTTGAATTCTTTTGCAAAATATTTGAAGATAAAGGTAAATTTTTACTTTAACAGCATACTGACAAATAAGCAAGATATTTGAAAATGAAGGCACATTTTTCTCTTAAACAGTATATTGACAGATCTGATGTTATGATGATTTGTCGAGTTAACTAAAAATGGAAATTGAAGTATGCATTTTATTACGGATTAAAAAACATGCATATAAGCCAAAACTAAATGCTTATAATTTAAAATTAAGTGTTAATTTAGAGTTTTGGCAAGTTATGACTTCATCTTTTACAACTAAGAGAGAATGTATAAAAAAATTAACATTGCAGAATTTAACACGATTACATGATTAAGCTTAAGCTGAAAAATGATTAGGTAATTTAAAAAAGAAATAATTCATCAATTACTTAGCAAACATAAAGTAGAAAGAAAATTAAAAATTTATTTATTTTTCCAAACTTGCATTTTATATACAGTTAGAGTGTCACTCGAGTTTGAACTTTAGGATAATCTCTAGGAGCACTCCATTTTTCAATATTAAACATACACTCATAAAACATATACGATTTGAAAGCTCACATTTTTCTGAGTCTAAAAATGTAGTAATCCAAAAGTATCAATAGCAAATGCAAGATTATAGAAAAAATTACAAGTTACATTTTTATAGTGAATATTTCCTGTTTTGGCTATAATGTACTTTTTTTCCTAAAATATTTTTCCTGATTGGGCTATTTTTTCACTACTCTGCGACTTAATTAGTTGGTTGAATTCTGTTCTGTCTATTTTTTTTTTCTAATTGGATTCAGTTTGGTCGTGTTTGTGATAGAATTATGACGTGCTGTTCGTGTGGTTTCTAACTTTGAGAACTTGATTCGTCATGTGCCCTAGATGAAGAGAAAGCATTGGATGTTTTTATCTTTTCAATATTAAACATACACTCATAAAACATATATCATTTGAAAGCTCACATTTTTCTGAGTCTAAAAATGTAGTAATCCAAAAGTATCAATAGCAAATAAAAAGTAACTAGGTTTAATTGTTTGACTCGTGACGTAATTAATTACATTATAAAGGTTGGCTAAGTTATAAATCTTCAGTCTGTGTTGTAAGATGGTATTTTTGGTAATTGTTACGCTAACCTAACCTAACATGAATATGTTATTACATTACCACTTGTATAATTTAGGTCTCGGGGGTACGGGGGCTCCGCCCCCGTAAAGATCACGCATCACAAATTGATCGATATAGGGTTTTATATTTAAACCTAGTTACTTTTTATTTGCTATCGATACTTTTGGATTACTACATTTTTAGACTCAGAAAAATGTGAGCTTTCAAATGGTATATGTTTTATGAGTGTATGTTTAATATTGAAAAATGGAGCGCTCCTACAGATTTACCGAACTTTATATGCAAAGATGAATGTTAGAATTATTTACCTTTTATATATATATATATATATATATATATATATATACTGTACCTTTTCTTTCAACCTTTCAAAGGTTCCGTGCGACGATTCCTCATTTCACAAAGGTCAAGCTTGTCGCCCCTTCTCTCGAGTTGGCCTGGTGAAGTAGTGAGTTGGTTTTTTGTACACTCCACCTCATATAGCCAGGTACGCCCGGCTCATCGGGGATTGTTCTGAGCCAGGCGTCTAATCTTCTTTTGAAGATGTCCACTGCAACGCCATTCGTTTTTCCTTAGGTGTTTGGGCAGCTGATTAAACAGTTTTGGTCCTCTCACAACAAAACTATTTTCTTTCAGGGTTAAGGATGTTCCCTCTCTAGCCTTTAATTTGGGAACACGACACAGTCTTCCTTTTCTATTTTCCACTGTTGTTTGGGGAGTTACAGGGTTCAAAGTAAGATAAGGGACTAGTTTCTTCATTATTTTCCAAGTGTAAATAATGTGTATCTCTCTCTCCTCCTTTCCAGTGAATATAGGTTTAGTTCGCATAACCTTTCCCAGTAATTTAGTTCTTTGCACCCATTGATCTTGGCTGTGAAGCTTCTCTGGATCCCTTCTAATTGTCTAATGTCTTCTTTTTTATGTGGGCATGTTAGGACCGAGCAGTATTCCAATTTGGGTATAATCAGTGTTTTCAGTAGAGGAATCATTATATTCCTATCCCTTTGCTTAAAGGTTCTCAGTATCTGCCCAGTTATTCTCTTTGCTCTGTTTACTGCTATCTTATTTTGTCTTTCAAATTTCGCATTGTAAGTCATTACAACCCCTAAACCTTATTCTTTAGAATTTCTCTGAATTTCCTGTCCATTTGGGGTATAATATTCCATGGATTTTAGGTCTTCTCTTTTTCCGTAACGTAACAGCTGAAATTTCTGTGTTAAACTCCAGAGTGTTGTCTTCCGTCCACTTATAGATTCTGTTCATGTCTGTTTGTAGAGATCCTATATCTCCTTGGTTTTTTATTTTTCTACTGATCTTTGTGTCATCGGCAAAGTATATTACTGTGCTGTTTCTGGTAATGTACTCATCTATGTCAGTTAGCATGATTATGAAGAGTAGTGGAGCTAATACTGTTCCTTGTGGTACTGAGCCGAGGACCTCTGATTCTGATGAAGATACTGCTTGTACTGTAACGACTTGCCGCCGCTCACTAAGGAAATTATATATCCATTTCCCTACTTTTCCTGTTATTCCTATATATTTCAGTTTATGTATTATGATTCCATGGTCACACTTGTCGAACGCTTTGGCAAAGTCTGTGTATATTACATCATAGTTTTCATTGCTTTCAAGTGCATCAATAATGTTGTTGTAGTATTCCACTAGTTGTGATAGGCATGATCTGCCTGACGAAACCCATGTTGGTATATATATATATATATATATATATATATATATATGCGCCTCGGTGGTGTAGTGGTTAGCATCGCTGACTACGAATCCATTGGCCCGGTGTTCGAAACCCGGTGACGGCAGCTGCTGGCGCGCAGCAAAACCCAGCTGTTCATCCTTCCACACAATAAAGAAAGTGGTTGGTAGATAAATGGGTACCTTGGGTGGCCTAGTGGTTAAGAAGCTGGGCTGCTGGTGGGGCGTTCTCTATTTCCTTCCAATCTCTCTCCCATGCTATGCTTTAAAACTTTCATTTACCTTCTTAATCTTCGTTCATCATTTATCAGAGCTTCCTAAACAAACATTCACATATGAGCCATCCTGACTGCCGTTGTTTGTAGCCTTTTGTGCCCATTGTTATATTACATATTCTTCTCATTTGTTTTCGTTTTGCAATAACATCAGTAAAATAACGACATTGTAATGAGCTAGAAGATTTCAACATGCGACACATCGGTACATGAATAGGCTTCAGCTGAAATTTGACTGAGAAGATAAGCAGCCATCTTATTCATGTAGACATATTTTAACTTTTCATACTAAGCGAATGTATACTTAACAAGCTCTTCAAACGCTTGCAGGAAGATTAAAACCTTGAATATAAATTGCCTTAAAATAATATTAGCTGTCTTATCGTCATTATTACTGAATGTGGAAAGCATCATGCATTTATTCGGCTCTGTAGGTACTTATTTGATTGACATGTATTGCACAGAGCGATGATGGTGCCTGCAATATTAACCTTTTCTGTCCCAAATTATTGTTTTGAGCTAAAAAATAAATTTTTAACAATTAAAAATGTTGAAAATAGGTATGGAAACGAAACTTTGCTTAGAAATAATTAATTACACTAGAAGTTATATGGCTCCAATGACGCTATCAAGTAATAAGAGACACTAACTTAACTTTGTACTTTGAATGAAACAAATAATAACAATATTTGAGTGGTCCCGCGTCTTAAGGTACCTAAGCGCCAAAATTAAAACTCGTCAGAAATCGCCTCCAAAGTTCAGCAATATTCTGGCAATAGTATCTCTGTTATTAATTGAGCTAGCACGTTCATTTTTGGCTAAATTAGAGTTCTAAGTATGCTAATGAAGATGTTGATGAGTTTTTGGAATAGCTTTTCATATTTTATATTTTAGATATAGTTTTTTAATTTTTTGATTTTCTTATTATGCCGAACTTTGGGTGAACTTTTGACTGGCGATAGAGGTGAAAAAAGTAGTTCGCTTCATAACGTTTTCAACCATACCTCTAGTGTCGTAAAGTCATTATAACCCAAACCACGCGATAGAGGAAGGGTGAAAATAGTGATATCCATCAAAAACACGTTTTCGCCTGTGGTGGCGCTTAGGTACCTTAAGACGCGCGACCCCTCATTTGTCCTTTGCTAAACACAACGGTAAACCATAATGATTCGAGCCATTAAAGCAGTTTTGTCGTTTGTTAAGCATAATGGTACATCACACTTTCTGCATTATAGACGAGAGTAGCCCTTCATACAGTTTCTGCATCTCTTTTTGGGTTCTAAATGCTGAGGCCACTGTCCAAAAACTACCAGATAATGCTATACAGTTAATTGTTACATTCAAATGCCATAAGCCTTCATTGAAGCTAATCAGAGGAAAATACATGTACTTTTTGTTGATGATGCCACATGGAAAGGGTTAATAGTACTGAGACTAAGTTTACGTCATTAATAAGCTGTGGAAAAAAATCCTGCATCATTAATGACTGGTGTGTACATATACAGCTTTTATTTCCCCATAACTAATATAATGAAGGTTGTTAGAATAAAAAGCAATCTAATACAAAACAAGAAATTTGTTATCAATACAAATACAATACACAGAAAATTGTTAAAAGTGCATGGTAAACAGTGGTACAAAGAACATATAATAAAAAAGATGTGACAGATACATACATAATTTAAATACGGCTAAGCATTACAAGGGATGTATCTAGTCGATACAGTATCCAAAGGGTACGGTGTCGTAGCTGCCAGGCATTTGGTACCGTTTCCTGTAGGTGTTATGACAAACCTTCGTCCCCCTAAGTTCCTTCACGCCCCCTAATTTCTTTCCTCTGAAGTTATGAGTCCCCACAACCAGGTGGGGCGGTCCGTCATTACCATCGTCTTCTAAGCTCACTAGATCTTTGAGCGATTCAAAGTTAACGATCTGGCGGTTGGTATGGTTAAACGTGATGCCTTTAGCCTTCACGATGTACTTGTACTCATCCCCCACCCTCACGCGTACACCGTAAGTTTTTGGGCCTGTTAAGGCAAAAGAGTCGGCGTATACGATGTCTCCATACTCATCCTTAAACTCATCAGTCAACTCTCCAAGGAATTCCCAATAGGAGGCATATATTTTCCTGTCATCTCCGTGAATATCACACTAGCTGTATCAGCGTACAGAACCCGTTGCCCGAAAGAATGCAACAGATGCCACAGCTTGATTCGTGCGTAGGCTATCGTGAAACTGGCTACAGGTATGTTTGTGACACGTGATGTATCTGTAGCCAATTCAGTTCGGTTGTACCTTATTATGTACGTATTACCTACATTCACGATTTCCATAACTTCTTTATTGTTAGCGTTTGCATAATTCCTGACTTCGCTATAACTTTTAGCTAAATGTAAGGGGTTCCAAAAAACCTTAGCCCCCCATTTGCAGCTTACATGTTTACTTATATCGAAATAGTCTTTAGTGATTATAAAAATATATAAAATTCTTTATTTATTGCAGGTATTAAAATTACTCTAGCTGATAAAGTGATAATATAATGGCTTCTCAATTAATTGGTGATTCGGAGAGGCAACGTGTGATAGATCGCATACGAGCAGTAACATTTCGCGAAGCTCGTGGTGCTGGAGCCACCGTTATAACCCGTTCATGGGTTGCCAAAAAGTTGCGAAGAAGTGAGGACTTCGTCAAAAGAAATTGGAATAAAACTTTGGATGAATGTGAAATGGATACAACCAAATCTCGGCGCACAAATTTGCCACTCTCTCAAGAAACAAAGGACATCATTGAAAGCGGTACGCGTAAGCGGAAAAACAGCTTTGCTAAACTTTCTAGAGAGATCGAAGTGTTGAGAGGAAAGATCGTTAGTGGTGAGATCATTCGACTGTACCGTCATAGGCAAGGTTTAAAGCCTTGGCATGAACTTCCACATCCCAATCTTGAAGATTGGGATGTGGATGATGTCATGCATTTAGCTGTCTCCGATGAATTTTTTGTTTACATAACACGTCGGCCTAACTACCAAAATGATCGAGTGTGGGCCACAACACCAGATGAAAGCGATGACAATGAACATTATCGCGAATTATTAAAAAGTCCAGACTGTGTTGATGTGTTTGTTTTGTTCACTGCAAAGAAGCTCATGTGGGTGCTGAAGCCAAATGGTCAGAGTTGGGATGGACAGTATTTTCGTGATATTATTCTATCCCAGCATGTTATTCCTTTTCTAAGAAACAAAACAATGTTATGGATGTCGATCAGGTCGCAGTGCGGAACCATGAGATCGATTTCTTTGGAAATGAAGAATGGCCAGGAAATTCTCCTGACCTGAACGTCTGTGAACACATTGGATCAGTTATAAAGGACAAGGTTGAATGTCTCTTGTTTCAAGAACCTGCAGCAAATCGATTTTCGAAGGATACAATGACGCAACACATTGAAACTGTTTTAGCAAATTTGCGTAACGATCAAGATCTATTCACGTCACGTCACTTTTGGCAAGCTACCCAAAGCGAATTCAGGCTGACTTGGAAGCCAATGGCGGGAACACCAAGTTTTAATTGTTTCTCATTAAATGCAGGATTAAATTCTCTTTTGTAAGGTATGTTTAGTTTTACTGTACCTCTAATGGTGTAGGCCATGGGCGGGGGTCTAAGGTTTATTGGAGCCCGTACATGCGTCTTACACACTACATAATCTTTTCAAATTTAAAAAAGGCGGCAACTTCAAGAGTCTCGGAGTCCTCTGAGGAGGGTACCTTAAATGTCCCACTTCTGGCCCCCTGCTGACGATACAGAGAACACAGACCAGGGTAGCGGGGTTGGATCTGCCACCACCCATTCGAGATGTTCTTGTTTCTCAGCCTGTTTCATAAAGTTCTACAACATTCGTGGCCTTTTCTCAAATTTTCAATCTGTTGAACACCACCTCTACTCTTCCAAACCCCATCCCTCACTGAAGCTCAGGTTCCTGCGGTGACTGGCAGCAACCCCTTTTCTGTACCCTTTTATTTTCTCTATACTCAGTTTCATTCCAAAGGTGAACGCTGCCTATATGTACGCAATTACCTAAATTGTTCTCGTGTTCCCGATCTCCCGAATTCTATACCCTCTGGCTACGGCTTACATGCCAATCTCAAACCAAATACACCTGCGCTGTTTCCCTTTCCCCTAATCCTACTGACTATCTAAAATTCTTGAACTCTCTCATTTCCAAAGTGGAATACACTCTATTCCGCTCTCCATTGCTGAAATCTTCATTTTAGGATATTTCAACGTTCACCAGCACCTTTGACTTTCCTGAATGATCTAGAAAAGATTGTACAGCATCCTACTCGTAACCCGATCGCCATGGAGATAGACCCAACATTCTGGATTTATTTCTCACCACTCAGCACTCTTTTTACTCTGAAACTTTTTTCTCCGTTGGGCTCCTCCGATCACAAACTTATAACTGTTTCTTCTTCTATCGCTTAAAACGGTCTTTGAATTCTCCCAAGAGGGTGTGTCTTTGGTACTTTAGCGTCACTAATTGGGAGGCCTTTAGGCAGTACTTCTGTGATTTCCCGTGGAACGGTTACTGCTTACGTTGCCGCGGGCCATGTAGGACGTTTTGGCGCCGCCGTTTGGGCGCCACCGTTTGGGCGCCGCCGTTTGGGCGCGGAGCCGGTTTGGCGCCGCCGTTAATTAGTATTAAGTATTAAGTAGTGCTGTCTGTCTTTTCAGATAAGTTGTGTTGTTGCCCTTAATAGCATAAATGTCTGAAAATATATCAAGTAAGAAAGGGAAACAGAAGTTTTCACATAATGGATGTTTGTATGTGTTTGATAAATGTAGCAAGCGCGACCCTTCGTTACTTTTTTGGCGGTGCGAGCAAAAGAGTCAGTGTATTATAAGGTGTGTATATAATTTGGGTACTTTTCCGTTATTTGCCCCATTGACGATTGGTTAGGTTCAGTCATGATATTTTCGTTAAAACTAACAAAAATATCACAACTTAACCTAACCAATCGTCACTGCCCGGTTAGGTCAACTGTACGCCCTTGACGATTGGTTAGGTTAAGTCGTGATATTTTCGTTAGTTTTAACAAAAATTAACTAATTAACGGCGGCGCCAAACCGGCTCGGCGCCCAAACGGTGGCGCCCAAACGACGGAGCCAAAACGTCGGCGCCAGAACGTCGGCGCCAAAACGTCCCATTCCGTGCCGCGGGCGTTCTGAGTGTGTTGAGAGCATCACGGAGGTGATTCTCTCAGCGATGGACGCTTACTTTCCATATTCTACTCCTACTACCAATAAAAAAAATCGTGGTTTAACTTTACTTGTTCTAATGCTATCCGCAACAGAGAGGAGGCTTTCAGAAAGTACCGTCCCCATCCAACTCCTGACTCAGCTTATATTTTTATCCGAATTCGTGGAAAATCTGTTCTTCGATTTGTCTAAAATTCCTTCATCCGTCAAAAATGTCAAAACCTAACCAATTCTAATTCTTCGCACTCTTTCAGGCATCTAGCTAAGAACCTCTTCAACAACTTTACCTCCTCTTCTTTCCCTCCTCTCTTCCACCCCGACGGCTCAGCTGCCAGTTCTTCTCCTGACAACGCTGAACTCTTCGCTCAAACTTTCGCTTCTACGTCAACCATGGACGATTCCGATGCTGTTCCTCCATCTCCTCCGCCCTCTGACTTCATTATGTCTGAAATTAGAAACGTTTCCAAAAATGATCTTTCTGGCTTACCTGGGGTCAGCTTTAGGATGGTGTACGGTCCTGATGATGTTCCTCCTGTTGTTCTTGTGCTTCAGTGCTAACATCCTGCCAGGCAAACTCTTACGTTTTTGTCTTTCATCTGGTATTTTGCCTTCCTGCTAAAAGTTTGCTTTCATTCAACCTGTTCCAAGGAAGATTAACCCTTCAACTCTAGTCAAACTGTTTTGATTTCTTGCCTTTCTAAAATTTTTCAATCTATCCTTAATAGGAAGAATCTTAAACACCTCTCTTCTCACAATCTTCTTTCAGATCGTCAGTATGGGCTCCCCAATGTTACTTCTACCGACGATCTTCTTGCATATCTCTCTGACTCATGGTCTTCCTCCTTTCAGGATTTCGGTGAAACTCTTGCTATTGCGCTAGATATATCGAAAACTTTTGATAGAGTGTGGTACAAAATTTAAATATCCAAAAGGCCCTCCTTCGGACTTTATTCTTCTACCTGTGCCTTCAACTCTAATTCTCTTTCTAGCCAATCTATAGCTGCGGTTGTAGATGGCCTCTGTTCTTCTCCTAATGTTATCAACAGAGGCATTCCTCAGGGACTCTGTTCTGTCAGCCAATCTTTTCCTTTTTTTTTATTAATGATCTTTAATTAGCCCTTCCTCTCCTATTCACTCCTATGCCGATGATCCCACACTTAACTTCTCCACCCGCTTCCCAGAGCTTCCTTCTCAACAGTCGCACTATGATTCGTGTAGGACGACTATGGAACACCTGACCTCTGATCTTTCTGTTATCTCTGATTGGGACGGAGAACACCTCGCGACTTTCATTGGATCAAAACTCAGTTCCTCCGCCTGTCTACTTGACACATTCTTCAATACGACTATAACCTTGCCTTTAACAGCATACAACTCAGTCCTTCCTCTTCTCTTAACATTCCTGTCGTTTCCTTTCTCGTGATCTTTCCTGTAAAGATCACATGTACACTCTCTCCAAAGCAGCTTTTAAGACGTTAGGTGCGGTGTACTGACTACGCAATTTCTTCGCCCTCGCTCAGTTGGTGCCTCTGTGCAGGGGTCTTATCCGTCTCTGTATGGAATACGGTTGGGGTGCCCTTTCGTGAACAATCGCTCATGGCTCCTCCTCCTGCATAAAAACAAAACAAGACCAAAAAAAAAGAGTATTTTTAAGCACTTACCCGCATGAATGTAATTCTTTCCGCATATTATGGATTCATCATCTTTGCACGTAAATACTTCATCAGCACGGTGCTAGGATTAATACCTTTGTTTAATTCCATAGGGTTTCTTATATTCTTCAAACTCTTGAAGAAGTTTTGATGTTTCTTGATAAAAAACCCCTTAACTAGTCAGAATGTTTTGAGCGCACAATACATTTAGAAAACTATATCTATCTATCTATCTATCTATCTATATATATATATATATATATATATATATGTATGTATATATATATATATATACACACACACACACGCGAATATACTGTGTGTGTATATATATATATATATACATTATATAAAATCATGAACAGAATTTGAAAATGATGCAACTTTGTCATTAATTAGTCTACTGGCATTAATAACTCTACTAAGCATAAACATAGATTTGACAAACCTTGTGGAGCTACTAATAGTAATATATGTTGATAGCTTTGTGAACTTTTATTTTTCTAGAGAATCTAACTATTGTATGGCATGTTTTTAAGAAGCTCGTATTCATCAATTTTCTCTTCTTTTCCAGGGTATTGTATGACGAACCCTTTAAAAGATCTCGAAATCCAATACCACCAACATGCTCAAGTGGCGGTAAGTAAGATCGAAGGGTAAGGGTTCGTCATACAATACCCTGGAAAAGAAGAGAAAATTGATGAATACGAGCTTCTTAAAAACATGCCATACAATAGTTAGATTCTCTAGAAAAATAAAAGTTCACAAAGCTATCAACATGTATTACTATTAGTAGCTCCACAAGGTTTGTCAAATCTATGTTTATGCTTAGTAGAGTTATTAATGCCAGTAGACTAATTAATGACAAAGTTGCATCATTTTCAAATTCTGTTCATGATTTTATATAATGTGTATATATATATATACACACACACAGTATATTCGTGTGTGTGTATATATATATATATATATATATATATATATATATATATATATATATATATATATATATAGATAGATATAGATAGATAGATAGATATATAGATATAGTTTTCTAAATGTATTGTGCGCTCAAAACATTCTGACTAGTTAAGGAGTTTTTTAGTAATACATGTTGATAGCTTTGTGAACTTTTATTTTTCTAGAGAATCTAACTATTGTATGGCATGTTTTTAAGAAGCTCGTATTCATCAATTTTCTCTTCTTTTCCAGGGTATTGTATGACGAACCCTTTAAAAGATCTCGAAATCCAATACCACCAACATGCTCAAGTGGCGGTAAGTAAGATCGAAAGAATAACCAGGGATCCCTTGACTCTACTATTGAGGTAACCCCTCAAGCTACCAGCCAAGACCCTTACACCTCCCCACGCATTAAAAGATCTAGACCTGTTGAAGACCAATCCCCGGTCACGTACGGTATGGAAGCTAAACGAACAAGGCTCAACGGCTCGTTCAGCTCTGAGGACCAAGATTCATCGTCGACAAACTCATTATCGGGGGAACCAGATGAACAATGTCCTGAAAACCTCCAGCCTTACACATCATCTGCAACATTCCAACCCCGCTTCAAATGCGACCGCTATCCATACAGAGAGAATGAGTTATGATTCATCCAACGGTATATCTCTTACCTTAATGCAAACTGTGATTAATACCCCTACACTGTCTAGAAGTCGCTACAACGTCGGAATTGATCCCCGGGTCGTGTATTCGAAGGGTTTCGAACAAGGACTTCCCAACGTAGTTCGATGTGTCATCGCATATGCTCTTCAGAACAATGATGATCAGGAGACCCGAGTAAGGTTGGCGTTTGGGCTTGATCCAAATAGGGAGGATAGCGATCAGTTCTGGATAGTAATGCCTTACAAACACCTGGTAGCAGATGTTGACTACATCCTTTTATGTTTTGCGCAAGCTTCTCAAAGTGGTTCAATGTTTAGCCTGGAGAATTTCACGGTTGAAATTGACCACGTATTCCGTGTTGTGGGGCATACGGCCGCGCCTTATACACTTAACTTCAATTTTCAGGCTATTTACAGACGTCACATAAACTCCAAGCGTGGCTGCGGATTTATGATTTATAGCCGTAATCCTGGCTCATATATTCAACGTACTAGATACGAGGTCTAGACGAATTTGGTTGCCGACGGTAGTGGAGCATGCACGTAAACTGGCCGAAGATTGTAAACTTGATTTTAACTGTAATATGGGCTCTGAAGAGCTGACGAATGTAGAAGAACAGATGAAAATTATAATTGCCGTGTTCGGTCCGGATCAAAATGGTAGAACAACGTATGTATTTAAAAGCTGCGTGAGGGAACGTACAAAACCTCTACTTGTTTTAGGGCTGGTGGGAGCAACTTACCTTCCTATTAGACGCATTAGAGATCTTTACGTAAACTATGATAAAAGTCGAAAATATGGGAGACATCATGATTTGTGTAAGGGTTGTCTCGAGTTTACGAATGACCTGTTGAAACATTGTAAGGATTGCCACATGGTTTGAGACCAGTGTAAGAGCCCCAGATGTGAAAGTCGGGTAGTTGAAACTGAGAAGCGCGACCGTAATGTGTGCAGACGTAAATTTTTCAATAATAAATGCTTTGAGTTCCATAAATCGAATGGCACATGCAGGAAGATGAGGATTTGTGAGTGTGGTATGTTTCACACGTTGAATGGTAGCGGCGAGTTCGGGCATAGTTGTACAAAATTTACTGTTCTACATGTCATGAAAAATATAAGGCGGATGGAGTAAAACATGTACATACATGTTATATGAAAGATGCTAAGCCTAAAAATAAACCATATATAACCGTGTATTATGACATAGAAACTTACACAAACCCTGAAACAAAAGAGGTTATTCCACATTTACTCGTAAGTCAGACTATCTGTGACGAGTGCATGAACATTGAATATGGAGAATGCCCCAAATGTGGTAAATGAACAAACATTTTTAAGGTGTCTGCAGGAGATTCCCCCGTGAAACTCTTTGTGAACTATATTGTCGAGCTGGCGGAGCAGTTCAAATAAATGACTGTATATTCTTGCTCACAACGCGGCAAAATGTGATACACAGTACCTTTATAAGGAGCTGCTTAAGCACGAATCAACAGAGATATTCACGGGTGATCCCTTGAAAAGAGGAGACAAGCTTATACAGATGCAGATAAGGAGAAATATACAGTTTAAAGACACCCTGCTGTTCACACCTTGTAAATTAGCCAAGCTACCCATGGTGATGGGTGTAGGCGCAGAAGTATCAAAAGGGTACTTCCCTTGCACATTCCTCACTCAAGAGTCAAGACACTTTAAATTATGTTGGACCGCCACCCCCAAACACTATTTTAACTAAGAATGTATGAGTACAGGTGAACGTGAAAATTTTGACCGCTACTGCAGCAACTTTAATGAAGATAACCCTTACAATATAGCGCATGAGTGTGAACGTTATTGTGTGAATGACGTACGTGTACTTAGAGTATGCTTTCAAGCCTTTAGAAGTATGTACATAACCCGTTTCAACTGTGATCCACTACAAGTCGCAACCACGATCGCCTCATTATGTTTCACTGTATTCAAGAATAACTTCATGTCTAAAAATACGTTGACCGTTATTCCTCGGAACGCCCCGCGCAGTTATGGGTATAAGGCTATTTAATGGCTCACACACATACAACTGCAGACAGGTGCATATATAAAACACACTCTCAACACGGGGGAAGTTGCCATTAAGATCAATGGCCGTGTTTTTTGGGTGGACGGCTTAAGTGAGGAACCAACCACTGGTGAGAAGATGGTGTACTCCTTTAACGGTTGCTGCTGGCATGGATGTCCACGCCTTGAGTGTGCCGTCACAGGGGATCTCCATGGAAGATCCCACGCCGAGAGCCTCGCATGGATCCGTAACCGCGACCAGCTTATAAGTTCACAGTTTTGTGAGTGAACTGTGAACTTATAAGTAAAGTTTGAAGGGGGATTGTACGTCCTCCAAACAAGCTTTCGCCGCATTTGAGGGGACCCATCAACATTGTACGTTTAATGGCCCTTAATTCTTCTTTGTGGGAGCATGAATATGATGCCTGGATGGAAACCGATGAGCAGTATCGCGAAGAATTAAGGGCCATTAAACGTACAATGTTGATGGGTCCCCTCAAATGCGGCGAAAGCTTGTTTGGAGGACGTACAATCCCCCTTCAAACTTTACTTTCCGCCTACGGATGGGGTGACGCTTCACTACGATTTCTACTCATTATACCCTTACGTGATGAAGAACAATCCGTACCCCGTAGGTGCGCCTGAAAAACTAGTGGGACCCGCCATGCCTACCATCGAGGAGCTCTCAGCTAACTTGAGTGAGCGCTACTTTGGACTCTCTTTCGTAGATGTCCTCCCCACTCGCGATTTATGGATGCCGATCTTGCCTGTTGTTATAGACCACAAACTCATGTTCCCTCTGTGTGTGAAGTGCGCAGAGGAGAATAATGAGTACTGTAATCACACGATCAACAAGAGGAAGATCAGTCCTGAACTCTCCCTAGCACTCCGTCACGGGTACTGAATACTGAAGATATATCAGGTGTGAAGGTTTCAGAAGCTCCCCAACTTTTTCACACCATATATAAATACATTTTTGAAGGATAAAGTAGAAGCCCTGACGCGTTTTATCCCAGACACTTGAAAGATTTGAAAGAAGTTATCGTAGGCCCCTTAACGAAGATTTTTAATAAGTCACTCGAAACGGGGATTATTCCTGAAGACTTTAAATTAGCTGACGTCACGCCTATTTTTAAAAAAGGCGACCGCGTAGTAGCTAATAATTATAGGCCCATTAGCTCAACGTCAATTGTCGGTAAACTTTTGGAATCCGTAGTTAGGGATCGTATCATCGATCACTTAGAAAGTAGAGATTTGATTAATAGTAGTCAACATGGGTTTCGACGCCATAGGTCTTGTTTAACTAATTTGTTAGAATTTTATAACGAAATAGTGCGCGAATACGATAGGCATAGAACAGCTGACGTTATTTATTTAGACTTTAAAAAGGCGTTCGATACAGTTCCGCATAGGAGACTAATTGCGAAGGTTAAAGCGCACGGTATACGCGGTCAGGTAGCTAACTGGTTAGAAGAATGGCTTCGTGCTAGGAGACAGAGGGTCGTAGTTAATGGTAGTGAATCGGGGTGGTTAGATGTAGGTAGCGGTGTCCCACAGGGTTCAGTGTTATGCCCATTGCTATTCGTAATTTACATTAACGACATAGATGTAGGATTGACTAGTAACGTTTCAAAATTCGCGGACGATACTAAAATAGGCGGTAAGGTTGTTAACGAGGACGATAGAAATAGGATTCAAGACGATGTAAATAGGATTATGGAGTGGACAGATAAGTGGCAGATGCAATTTAACGTAGACAAATGTAAAGTTTTGCATATAGGTTCTCGCAACAATAATTACGCGTACACGATGGATGAAAGGGAGTTAGCGAGCGTTGACGAGGAAGTAGATTTAGGCGTACGCGTATCTAAGGATTTAAAGGTTAGGAACCAGTGCCTGGAGTCTTGCGCAAAAGCGAATAGGATGTTAGGCTTCATAGCGCGTAATTTCGAATTTAAATCGAAGGATATTATATTGCCCCTTTACAAGTCCCTAATCAGGCCTCATTTAGAATATGCCGTTCAGTTTTGGTGCCCGTACTTGCGTGAGGATATTGATAGGTTAGAAAGGGTTCAGCGTCGTGCCACGAAACTTATTCCGTCATTGCGCAATAAGCCTTATGAAGATAGGATTAAAGAGTTAGACCTGTATTCACTCGAAACTAGAAGATTAAGGGGGAGCTTATTGAAGTTTTCAAAATCGTTAATAACATCGCTAACGTAAATTTTGATAAATTGTTCACTTTCGATAATAGTAATACTCGCAATAACGGATTTAAGTTGCGTGGCAGACGTTTCATTACTAATATCGCTAAAAACTTATTTACGTTTAAAGTAATTGATAAATGGAATAATCTTCCCGCGTCAGTCGTTCATTCTACTAGCGTTAATATGTTTAAGAACCGTCTTGACAGACATTTTAAAAATATTAACGTTGTTTAAAATTAAAAAAGAAAGTTAACAACAGGAGCTCTGGTGGTGGTGCTCGAGGATGAGTCTGTTGACGATGAATGCCAGCTTGTGACATGCCAGCGTGTGATGCCAGCAATTAAATTATTTAAAAAAAAAAAAAAAAAAAAAAAAAAAATTAGACTAACACGAACGTAGATGTAGCTCGTAGCGTAAACTAACCCACTTTTTGTTTAACTTTACCTACTTTTTTTTTTTTTTCTCTTCTTATCTCCTTACTTTGCATGTCTCTAACTCTTTCCTTGCATGTTTGTAGTTTGCATGGTATGACAGTGAGTTAAGACTGTGTTTGCATGGTTTGTAAGTGTTCTTATTTTACTTCTTTTCATCTTTCACCCCTCTCCTATTTTCTCCGACTATTTTTCTGACTTGTCGGCAGTGGCCGGCGGATGATGATGGTGAGACTTTTTTCCTCTTTTTCTAAATGAATGTTAACCCACGAATGATAGGTGTTGCTCCTTACTTAACCCCTTATTCTCTTCTCTTAACCCCCTACTCTTTCCTTTCTCTCGGGCTAACCTTAGAGTGGATCTTAGGGTCTTTGTTAGCCTTAGCTTCTGTAGATCTGTAGATCTACGAGGAGTTCAGACCGTAAATGAGAAAACGGCGTATATTCAACGCTACCCTTATCGTGAAGGGATACAACTTGACCGTGCCCCAATTGTGAGGAACCCTAGCAAGCGCTTTAGCGCAAAGTTGTGCCTAAATAGTCTTTGGGGCTCCAATAAACCTTAGCCCCCCCGCCCATGGCCTACACCATTAGAGGTACAATAAAACTAAACATACCTTACAAAAGAGAATTTAATCCTGCATTTAATGAGAAACAATTGAAACTTGGTGTTTCCGCCACGTGAATAGATCTTGATCGTTACGCAAATTTGCTAAAACAGTTTCAATGTGTTGCGTCATTGTATCCTTCGAAAATCGATTTGCTGCAGGTCCTTGAAACAAGAGACATTCAACCTTGTCCCTTATAACTGATCCAATGTGTTTACAGACGTTCAGGTCAGGAGAATTTCCCGGCCATTCTTCATTTCCAAAGAAATCGATCTCATGGTTCCGCAACAACTGTTGAGTGGCTAATGCCTTAAAGCAGGGGGCCTTATCGTGCAGAAGTGTGACTTGATCGACATCCATAACATTGTTTTGTTTCTTAGAAAAGGAATGACATGCTGGGATAGAATAATATCACGAAAATACTGTCCATCCCAACTCTGACCATTTGGCTTCAGCACCCACATGAGCTTCTTTGCAGTGAACAAAACAAACACACCAACACAGTCTGGACTTTTTAATAATTCGCGATAATGTTCATTGTCATCGCTTTCATCTGGTGTTGTGGCCCACACTCGATCATTTTGGTAGTTAGGCCGACGTGTTATGTAAACAAAAAATTCATCGGAGACAGCTAAATGCATGACATCATCCACATCCCAATCTTCAAGATAATGGGCAAACCACATTCTGTCATCGATGTTAAGTTGAGTTTTTCTTGGCTTTGGAAGTTCATGCCAAGGCTTTAAACCTTGCCTATGACGGTACAGTCGAATGATCTCACCACTAACGATCTTTCCTCTCAACACTTCGATCTCTCTAGAAAGTTTAACACAGCTGTTTTTCGGCTTACGCGTACCGCTTTCAATGATGTCCTTTGTTTTTGGCAACCCATGAACGGGTTATAAAGGTGGCTCCAGCATCACGAGCTTCCCGAAATGTTACTGCTCGTATGCGATCTATCTATCACACGTTGCCTCTCCGAATCACCAATTAATTGAGAAGCCATTATATTATCACTTTATCAGCTAGAGTAATTTTAATACCTGCAATAAATAAAGAATTTTATATATTTTTATAATCACTAAAAACTATTTCGATATAAGTAAACATGTAAGCTGCAAATGGGGGGGCTAAGGTTTTTTGGAACCCCTTACAGTATATGTAGTGAGTAGTAGGGTGAAACGTGTGTGTGTGTGTGTGTATTTGGGATCATGCTGAACTGCTCACAGGGTAGATGAGCGACGGAAAAAGATCAGTTAAGGAGGACAGTGACAGGAAAAATGGATGTTCCAGCACTCCCCATCTTCTGTCTAACAGAACCGAAAAGGTTTCTGTGTCAAACACTATACATCTGCACCAAATGCGGTCGGTCTTAAAACGGGAAGAGGAATAGGAATGTGCAAGGTGGATTCTCCGGTATAGAGATGTATAGGCAGATTGTTCAATTTAAAAGGTCTTTCATAAATTGAAGGTAACAGGGGGCGACAGTACAATTTCTCTGAAAAATGTTGTAGTAGCAACATAGTGAAGTGACTCACAGGATTGTGATAGTGACCAGGTTTGAGCATGGGTTTTGAGCTTTATCAGGAGAAAAGACGGTAAATGAATTTATCTGAATAACAAAAAGAATAGGTAGAAATAAAGCTGATATATATATATATATATGGGTACCCTGGATGGTCTAGTGGTTAAGGCGCTGGGATGCTGGTGGTGCGTGGTTCGGATTCTCCGATAAACTGTAGGTATGAGGTAGAGTGAAAAGCTTGGCCTTCGTCAGAATGAACAATTCGGGGGGAAGCTAATCAAAGGTTATTATATAAAAACTTGCACTATCATGACTTGTTCTGGACTCCTCTTGGAAACTGTCTTTGCAATGCATACAATATTTCTTAGTGTTGTGCAGCAAACGTAATAGCAAGTATCTGTAATAAGAGAAAAGCCCCGTAAGATAAGCACATTGCAACATAAGTCGAAATAATAGCGCAGCATTATGTATACGCAAAATATATGCTAATTGTCGTTTTCGTACATACATACAGTATATATATGTGTGTGTATATATACACACATATATATATATATATATATATATATATATATATATGGGAATGAACTCAGAATGGTTCCCTGAGGTTTTTATGATACACACAGACCGTGCATGGAACAAGGAACTCTTCTAGGAAAATTAAATCCACTAAAGTCCGAATAAGTAATGGTAAATGACAAATACTATAGTTTTTTCCTTTTTCATGATGCTAGCCCGACGTGGGCAACGGGTCACTCGCAAAGCGGTCCCAAAAATGTAGCTTCCCTCACCAGCTATCTGCAAAGCAGATAGGATCCAGCTTTGGGACAGGATCTAGGGTTTAAAGCAGCCTAGCCCAGCTACATTTAGAACCTCAATATAAGCAAAGGACTCGCTGTCTTCACTCTAAGTTTTCGATTAGAGTCTGGGCTTAAATACCTTCATCTCTTTGTATAACAGTACACAGATAGTTTCCAGATTTCACCATAATTTCAGTTCGTAGTATACTTTCACTCCGTATTTTGACTAACGACTACCAACAGATTTCATAGTTCGTTAATGAGATAAACGAATGATTTTTATATCTGTAGCCATGTATCTTTGCAACGATGAAAATTAGGGGCTTTTCCCTCAATGTACAATAAGTATATCCGGCAGCTTATATTCCAGACGTTTTGAAACGTATTATAACGTTAAGGAAATTTTGCAATCCTTGGCTCATTTGTATAATTACGGGAAGTTGCTGAAACTGTGGATTAGTAAACTACTGAAAAGAAATTATATTAATCAGTGAAGCTAATTGCTTACAAGTAATGTTTTAAATTTATAGATTGAACGTAAACAAACATATTTAAATTAGAACTCTCCCCCTCACAAAACCAAAACCCCATTTTCTGTATTGCAGATGTGTGGAGAAAGTGGATTTTGCAACACTTGGGGTAACGCTGATAAAATGAGTCTGATGATCCATAATCATTAATCAAATTTCAATCTTGCATATTTCAACCATTTTAAAATAAACACATGATTATAGAGATATTATATTTCGTATTTTCGTCTACACATTCTGCATTATAAAAATGCTTGTTTTAAATTCACCGCATAATGGAATTCGTGTTATAATTGAAGGAATATTAATTTTGGTATTCGTCAAAAATAATAAATTAACTACAGTAGGAATAAAACACCGATTTCCATTTCTGAGTAAAAATATTTAAAATATATCCTCCAATGTTACATGATAAAGCGCTTTGAAATTAAATTTTTACATTTGAAGCCCTTTAAAAGGTGACGTGTTTACAGCTGCTATCTCTGAATATGAATACATAATAATGGCTAGTAGATGGGTTTGTTGTCCTAAATATTTTATCACTTATATAGTAATTTTTGCACGCTGATTCCGAAAATAATATTCATTTTCGACATCACGTATAGACTTTCACAAAATGTCATATTTCATATTACACATGTAAGTAATTAATTTTCATTAAAACGGAGTCAGTTAAATTTTTATTAAAAACTACTGAGATATCATGGAAGGTGAGACATCAGCATGACGGCTGCTTACTGCTGGATGTTGAAACGGGATACTCCAGAATTATTACATAAAAGAAAAGGAATAGCGCATACATTCGAGACTAAAAGGCATGGATCTCACAAGAAAATTCAGGCCAAATAAATATGAATATGTAATTGACGTTAATAGCCTTCTTTCTTTTTAAAGTTGTTTGCATTTGTAATTAGCATAACAAAGCGAAATAGGTACCTAATGTAAACTGAAATAAATAATATTTATTTATGTAGGTGTTTTTTCCATTCCAGTTTGCAGAAAATCCTTACGTGATAGAAAAATGGACACCTTATTCGAAATCAGTGTAGTTGAATTATATAAAATCAGTTATTAGTACGAAAACAACTCTAACAAAGTTCTCATTCGCAGGCCTGTGTAATTTACAGCCAATAATTGGTAACAATAATAATAATAATAATAACTAGTTCTCGTTACAGATAAAGCACTAGAAAAAATTACATACGTTTAAAATTGCTCATTATTAATTAGTTTGGAAAATCTAGCAAGATTGCGAACTGAGTTGCTTACTTAATGAAAGAATTAAAAGAATTATGCAACTACTTTGAATATATATATATATATATATATATATATATATATATATTATATATATATATGTATATATAATAACGATAAACAAATAATAATAATAATGTTTAAGCTGGTAAGTGAAGGTAAATAATAAATATGTTGGTTAAATGCTTATATGTCAGTCTATCTGCATTATGTTGCTTAATAATATTTGTCATGTGGACTATAGTCTGCCAATAAACCTTTTCATTTCATTTCATAATAGTGTAGAATAAATTAATTTTAATTAGGAAAGGCAAAAGTTACCCCTATAATTGAAAATAAAATGTGGTTTATTTTAATTTTATTTAATATTTTTATTTAACTTCATATAATACAAATATTAATTCAGAATTTGAATAGTAAATAGACTGTTATTAGTCTGATTTTTGGTAACATCTATATTTAACCTGAAGAAGGCAATGAATATACTCGTTTAACTAAACTGTAAAAATGGCTCCGAGAACCCAGTATAAGTTATTGTATGTTTTGAGACCCCTACAGCATTTCATATAGGTATGCTAGGCCCTTTTTTTAAAATATTTATTTTAAGTTTTCATTTCTATTGTTTAAGGGTATAAGGTTCAAAATTGAGTGTCAAACTCTGTAGTTATAAGGCGACCCTGCTATTTAGTTTTTACCTGTAAAGTATATATATATATATATATATATGTAGTGAACAGACTACTTGTAGAGGGCAGACAAGAAATAGACAAACAAATTCCTTCTTCCACGGCGTGCGTAGACATCTTAGAATCATATTGAAGCGAAAGACACATGTGGTGTTCAAGGAATCAGAAACAATAAGGACACTTGTCTTTTCCCCAAAGGCCCGCGAAAGCTAGCGTCATAGCAACAAGTGGACGCTTGTGGCTTCCCAGAAAGACCCGCGAAACTTGGCGTCCTAAGAGCCTATAAAAGCGAGAGTTCACTGAAACTTTTTCTCATTCACTTCTTTCAGTAGCCTTCACTTCTCGTCTTGTTTGTCACGTCTCACTCTCGGCCTTCTTCAGCAGCAACACTCGTGAAGCCACCCGCTCTTCGGCCTTCGTCAACAGCAACACTCGTCAAGCCACCCGCTCTTCGACCTTCGCCGGGGAGCGGCCTGCTGTTCCTTCAAGGCTCCGGTCTATCATCAAGTAAAGCCGTCTACAGACCGCCTGCAGAAGCAATCCTTCGAAACCCAGCGCCGTTCGACTTCAGCAGGCCTCAGTCCCTCAAGCAACATCTCAACACTACTCGAAGCGAATCAACACTTGAGGCGACATCCTTCTGACTCTGGTTTAACTCATCCTTCACCTCAAGTCGATCGGCGACCGTTCAACAAGCTTACAGGACGGTCAACTTCACTTTGGGCCTACAGTCTACAAGGTCAACCTTCAAGTATCTCTTCATTTTCCAGAGGTATTACAACAAAGTCGGTAAGCTCTCTGTGCCTCGTTCTTAAGCAATTCTCGTGAAGCCTCCACAGTGTAATCGCAGAACCGCGTTTTAGAACATACCCAAAAGTGTTTTTAATACCGTTCAAACTAACATTCTCGTTAGAATTGCAATAGGCCTATTCCAAGTGTCATTCCAATACCGTAATTGTGTATTACCCTGTTATTGTGTTCTTTCATGTAACTCATTTTATTTTGCATCCGTTTGTTTATGTGATCCTTTTAAGCATTTCATTATTGACGGCCTAATCCACTTACAGTGTACTAAACGTACATGCATTCTTTCTATCATTAATAGGCTGCAGTATCTATTCTATGTTCCATTTATGCGTAACTCTCTAGTTTACCTAAATCAGTGTTTTGCGTAATCCATTCAGTGCACCAAACGCACGTGCATAATTTGTTATCAGTAGGCATAATATTTCATACTGCGTTTCGCTTTGTGCACAACTCATTAGCCTACATAACCTTACTTAACAATTAAGCTGTACAACCATTTCCTTATTTGCTAAGCCTCAGTCATCTTTAGCATAATATAAATGCCGTTATATAATTGTTAATCACTATAACTACCGTCATTGCATTGTTAATCGCTGTGAACAAATAACTGATTTATTTTCTTAATTAAACACAAAACTACAAGGTAATTTTTCTAACCTTATTAATATTGTTTGCTTGGGTGTAATCCAAGCTGGTTACCTCGAATCATTTCGTATCATTCATTCAGTAATTATAGAAGGCGTACTCCATTAGCCACATAAAACCGGTTAATACTAGGCCTAATATATATATATATATATATATATATATATATATATATATATATATATATATATATATATATAATATCAGTCTGATATGTGAGAATGTTGCGCCCCCCCCCCCTGCAACTAAAACTAGTGGGGCCACGAACACGACGGAACGCACCGGAACGCGCCGGAACGCTGCGTAAAAAGTGCCTTTTTCGTACTTGAATGTTTGTTTGTTTGTTTTTGTCTGTTTTTGTTTGTTTTTTACTGTTTTTGTTTGTTTTTGTCCGTTTTTGTCTCATGAAGGAAGGCGAGGAATTTTTATTTTTAAATCTGCATTTTCTCCCTCATGAAAGACCATGAAGGACACCTTATAAAGGGGGAACCGTCATGAAGGACGGTGAAGGAAGGCGAGGGGGAAATTTTCAAATTGATCCAATTTCATCTCCCCAAATGCCATCATACTACTCGTGTGTGCATGTTCATCTCATCCTTATACAGTTTCAAATGTGTAGGTGGTTTCTTTCACACACTGCACAAATGGGTAAATTAAAAAATAAAATTTTTGCATGATTGTGCAGTAACTTCACAGTTCTCAATATATATATAAATTTTTCATATCATGATAGCATGGCCTTCACACTGATATCAAAGGGAATATATAACAATAAAACGTTTATTGGACGAGGTTTCAAAGCGCATATTTTCCAGTATAAATATCCTGAAAAATAATTCACTCCCGACATACTGTGTGTATATATATATATATATATATATATATATATATATATATATATATATATATATATATATATATATATATATATATATACAGGGTTATTACAAAAGAAATAGACAGTTTCAAATATTTATTAAACCAAAACTATTTATGATATTGACATTTACTATGCACAGTTTTATAGAGAAAGTCTTGGAATATTTTACAGCAACTTACAGATGTTCGATGTGTGCACCCCTAGTCACACGGCATATATCAGCGCGGTAGTCGATTTCTTGCCAAACACGCGTTAGCATATCTTCATTAACACTAGCAACAGCTCTTGTGATACGTTGTTTCAGATCATCTAAATTAACAGGAAGGGGAGGGACGAACACCTTGTCTTTGACATATCCCCATAAGAAAAAGTCGCAAGCTGTTAGATCTGGACTTCGCGGTGGCCAACGTATGAGTGACATCATGTCGGCTGTTGCGCGGCCAATCCAGCGCTTTGGAAGATTTGCATCGAGGTAATGTCGAACTTGCCGGTGCCAGTGGGGCGGGGCTCCATCCTGTTGAAAAATGAAGTTGTCAGTCTTCGTGCAGTTGAGGCATCAGCCAATTCATTAGCATGTCGAGATAAGAAGCTCCTGTTACAGTTTTCTCTGCGAAAAAGAAGGGGCCATACACTTTTTTACAGGACATAGCACAGAAAACATTAACCTTTGGAGAATCTCGCACATGCTCCACTGTTGCTCTAGGATTTTCAGTACCCCATATGCGAACGTTCTGTTTGTTTACCTTCCCACTGATGTGGAAAGTCGACTCGTCGCTGAAAATTAGACGCTCCATAAACCCATCTTCATCTTCACATCGCTCCTGCATTTCTATACAGAAATCACGGCGTGTGTTTTTGTCATGGTCACTTAGACTTTGCAATATCTGCAGCTTGTAAGGAATCATTTTCAACCGTTTCCGCAAAACTTTCCAAACAGTCAGTTGTGGAATTTGTAACTCCAGACTTGCCCTCGTTGTGGATTTCTGTGGGCTGCGTAGGTAACTGGCACGAACACGCTCCACTTGTTCTTCAGATACCTGTGGTCTTCCAGGACTTTTACCTTTACACAAACATCCTGTTGTTTCAAATTTCCTGTACCAATCGTAGATGGATTGTCTAGTCGGCGGCGATTTCCCGAAACGTGTTCTAAAATGCCGTTGCACAACAGTAACGGAATTCGTTTTGCTTAAATCAAGCACACAAAACGCCTTCTCCACAGCATTAGCAGGCATCGTACCTCACTGCTCGCTGACTGGTCACTGATAGTGGAACACTGTAAACACGCTGTTGCCGACAGCCTTATTGGCACACTGCCAAGCGTACGACGTTGCTTACGTACGACGTGGCTAAAACGTCAAGAGTTTCTCTACAAAACTGTACATCGTAAATGTCAATATCATAGTGTTGATGAAGATATGTTAACGCGTGTTTGGCAAGAAATCGACTACCGCGCTGATATATGCCGTGTGACTAGGGGTGCACACATCGAACATCTGTAAGTTGCTGTAAAATATTCCAAGACTTCCTCTATAAAACTGTGCATAGTAAATGTCAATATCATAAATAGTTTTGGTTTAATAAATATTTGAAACTGTCTATTTCTTTTGTAATAACCCTGTATATATATATATATATATATATATATATATATATATATATATATATATATATATATATATATATATATAATAAGTTTGTATTAGAATATATACGAGTAGCATAACTGTCCAATAATTTAAAAACGTTTTATCAGATTTTTAAAATTAAAGTTACTGCACGTACTTGCCACGGTTCTTAGCACTGTAGGTAATGCAGTTTCTCTGTAAAGTGAAGTGAAGACAATGAGGTCGGGGGTTCGACTCCTGATGATACTGGTTAATAATAATAATCCAGAATTAGAGCATCGGGTCGCATTTGTTTGGCTTGAGCCCTGTGCCAGGTTTTCAACTTCATCGCTGATTTTTCTGCTGTATATACTGTACTTAGTTAATTTATAAGTACCATTAATTATATACAGAAGTAGGGGATACACTGTGTTGTAAGGTCAGTGTGACCTAATACATCCCAATGTTTGCAACCAAATGTACAACGAAACCAATCCTATAATGAATTTTCCTGCGTGGGTATTTGGGTACCTAGGCATTTGTTAAACGTAAAAACAATAAGTAGAAAACTAGTGAAATATTTTATTGAATTTAAAATAACAATATATTCACTGTAATAGTGTTCAAGTACTAAATAACTTGTATAAAATTATACTCTAAATGTTATGAATCCTTTGATAATGATTAGTACAGGATCTGGCCTAGAGTTCGTATAAATTTCTGGGTGCAGAGGTTTTGACGACTGATCTAGACTAATTTTGGGGCGTAGAATCCGAATTTTTCTATGCCATCGCACCAAATTGGTGTGAAAGTGGTCAAAATGGCAAAAAATTGGCAAAAATGGCAAAATTTTATCAGTTTTTCATATTTTTGTCATATTCTTGAGTTGAAAAATTTTTTAAGAGCAATTGTTTGTTTGAGAATCTGTGTTTGTAACATACTGCTGCCTGAACCAAGAAAACTGACAAAAATGTAAAAAAATAACAGCAAAAATAGTAAAAAATTAAGTAAATATTGTCAAAAAATCGCAAAAATGAAATTTTTGACTATTTTGGTGCATAAACTAGCTCTAACCAATTTTATCGAACTAAATAGTGAAGAAATTAGATATTAATAGCTCTACTAAAATTTCCTAACACAAAAACATGTACAAATGTCTAAATTTTGGGTTACAATGATTAAAAATGGTTGTAGAATATTTGAAAAAATAGACAAAATATAAAAAATAGTGCTAATTTTATAAAACTCTTAGGTTTGCATGTTATAAAAGACTGTGAGATAAGATCATGTATTATTTCTGATGATGAAGTTGACTGAAAATCTTGCAAAAGTGGCAAAGAGTTTGGCAAAAATGACAAAAACTGTCAAGGCCGCTTATGTGATTGAGAAAGAGTGTTACCGTCACTCAGGTGCATCTTCCCAGTGCAGCACCACGGCAATGGGCTAAGTTATAGCTAACTTAGTGGGAACGACCTCATTTAATGAGGAGGCCCCCCCCCCCTTTTTTTTTTTTTCTTTTTTTTGTTTATTTGAAACTTTTATTGAAACATTATTTACAAATAAAAGTACTATGGCTTTTGTGGTATCATCTTCCGACACAATGAAACAGAAGTACAATGTACAGATTTGTTCATCTGTAATTTTATTCAGTTACCTGCTGAAATTCAGGCGTTAGGATTTTGGCATGTTCTTTGATTGCACTTGCAGAATGAGCAGCATGGTATGGATGACGCAGTGCAAGGGCATTTTGACCTCTTAGTACAGGTTTTGCAGCTGCAAGGTTCAATCAAATCCTGAGGTTTATCTGGGTAATCGGTTAGTTGAGGTTCCAAAAGTCCCTCATCAGACTTTACGAAGCCATAAATGATCGTTTGCCTTGTATTCAGAGACTTGGAAATCTTGACTTATTGTACCTCGTTCATGTCTTGGTCCAATCGAGATAATTTCTTGGCAAGGAAGAATGCTTTGTAACTTGCCAAGCCGGAGGGTTGACTCTGGAGCTTCACTGATCTTATTAGTATGCTGTTGTGTTGGTGCACAGCTTAATGGAGCATTTTGGAATAAAACTAGCACCGTATCGTGTGTCGAACCAATTCCAGACAAGGTATTTTCCAAGGTGTCAAAATTATCCATTGCTGCTTGAATTGGATGGTTTTGGTCAAATACTGGAGGAACTGGAACTCTATGTGAACCACATAAAGATATTGTACGTTTTGCTAGTGCAAAATTTATTTTGCGAACTTCTTGATATCCTACACAAATGCTCCGTTCGTTTGCAATTTCAATAAGATCTTTAGACTGTGACAGGTTATGTATAGTTTGAGCAAATCCGACATGCAATGGGGTGGGCTCCAAACCATTATGAAGGATGTAAAACAACATCTGGAAGATAGTGTCACATTTCAGCATCAACTGATTGTTGCTATCTGATACATTCCGGGTGGAAAACAAATGCTGAAGAAATTCCATCCATATTGGAGGACGTTCATTTTGGAAGCGTTTTAAGGCTAGATCAAGATCGTTTGGATCACAATAGCTAGAGCGTAAACCAAAACTGTAAGTTTTTAACTCTTTCCTTAGGTCCTTAGCAAAGTTTTCAACAGATGATTTCCGCAAAGTTTCAACAATTCTTGCACTCTCAATCTGGACAGAATAAACCATCTGGGATTTTTGTTTGTTGCTAGGATATGTAAAATAAATGGTGTCCTTAAATTTGTCTATAAGCAGGCTCTTAACCAAATAGTTACTGATAGATTCATCCTGGTTCAGCTTTTTATTGATCTCTTGTCTCAAGTAGGTGACACTGTATCCACAGCTTGTGAATTCTATTTTTGAGACTACATCATTAAACGCTTCTTGAACCATGTCAGTAGAACCCATAACTTCATTTTCTTGCTGTCTCTTTTCCAAAATCGTCTCTCTTCTGCGATCATAGGCTGCAAAATGCTTCTTTACACAATTATTATGATAGAATACATCTGCAGCGAATACATCTTTGTATTCGTTCAACATCGCTACTCTGGTAAAAACATTGTCTTGGAACAAGTGAGCATAACTCAATAACTTTTGGGCACGACCTGGAGTACATATCCGAAACAAATCATGGTCAATGTTTCCACCTTTCTATTCTATACATATAAAAATTAATTTTTAACACATTGGCCTTTATATTTATGTTTTAAATATTCAATTCGATTATTACTTACCATGATCTATCATCTGTTGAATCACATAATGAATACAGGGATCCTCAATTTGTAGCTACTACCAATACTAAACCTGAAACACAATAAATATGACTTAGTTACTCTAAAGAAATCAAATAGATCGATTCTATAAGAAGTTCAAGCATTTTACAACAAGCAAGCCTAAGAATAACATAAAATTAGTACTTTTTTTTTTTTTTGCTATTTTTTCAAGTATTTTACAACCATTTTTATCGATTTATGCTCGAAATTTAGACATTTGTGCATACTTTCTTTTAATAAATTCTTGCAGAGCTATTAATATCTAAATTCTTGACTATTTAGTTCGATATGATTGGTTAGAGTTAGTTTATGCACCAAAATAGCCAAAAAATTCATTTTTGCTATTTTTTGACAATATTTACTTAATTTTTTACTATTTTTGCTGTTATTTTTTGACATTTTTGTCAGTTTTCTTGGTTCAGGCAGCAGTATGTTACAAAAACAGATTCTCAAACAAAAAATTGACCTTAAATAATTTTTCAAATCAAGAATATGACAAAAATACAAAAAAATGATAAAATTTTGCCATTTTTGCCAATTTTTTGCCATTTTGACCACTTTCGCACGATAGCATAGAAAAATTCGGATTCTGCGCCCCAAAATTAGTCTAGATCAGTCGTCAAAACCTTTGCACCCAGAAATTTATACGAACTCTGGGCCAGATCCCAGACTAGATGGAGTTTTTAACCTCCTTCGCAAAATCTAAGGTCATATGACGGAGAGGGCCTACAGCTTTACGTGAGATCCGGACCACGCGTCGCTACATCATCTGAGTGCGGAGGACGGTCACTCATCCAACAACTGAACAGACCCAACGTCGGTTAATTTCGCTGACCGAACGGGAAGCGGTTTTGCGGCGCGGCCGCAATGCAGCCATGATAGATGAAAGTCATTTTGCATAGAAAGAGTTTACGATATAACTACGACAAAAAAACAGGTAGCTCGCCTTCACCTCCGTTTCGCTTACAAAAATGACAGTCCGTGAAACCTTCCCCCTCCCTAGGGAATTTACGCCACAATGTATTTTGAGATGTTTGTAACAGGCAAATGTAAAATTCAGTTGTTTGCCACCTGAGAATTGCTGCTTTCTTCTAAATTTTGGTTACGTAATATAACCAATGTTATAAGCACTGCTTGAAAGTAAAGATGTCAGGCAAGGATAGATAGAAGTCCATTTTATTAACACACGTCTGCCGAACTATATCGAATTATATATCATGGAAAGGTCTTTGAATAGTCTACCACATGGCCTTACAGTTTACATGTAATTATGCAAGAATGACGCCACTATGACGTCTTACCTGCTCTGTGTTATGACAATTACTCTAAATTTTGTATTCTTGCCATAAAATATTTGTTTGACTTATATTCTTTGTTCTTTGTTATTGAGGCCTTCCAGGAAGAAGTGGCTAAGCGGCAAAAATGAAAAACGCAAGAAAATGCAGTTAAAGTTGCACCAAATTTGAAAGTGTCATAAGTTTTGAACGTTTGAAGATATTTCGTCGAAATATTTTCAAAAGGTCAAAAGTTATGGCACTTTCAAATTGGTACAATTTTATAACGTGTTGAATGGCGTTTTTAACTTTTGTTGTTTAGCCACTTCTTCCTAGGAGAGCCTCAGTTGTTAATGGTTGTGCATACAACCTATCTACTATTAAATATTACTATTATTACTACTATTACTATCAACTAGTAGCCCTTCAATTTGTATTCGGGTACTTGTACATTCTCGTTAGGGTTCAGGGTAGGGGTGAGCCCGTATCCATACGTATATGGCTTCCCGCCACCAATTCATGCATGAATGGCTCCGGACTCAATACGACGTTGCCAGCTCACCACTCAAAGGGTTAAAAGGAAAAAGAATATGGTCAAATGCTGCTAAGACTTCAGTGAACTTAAAGGGAGTTCTGGATGACTCGATCAGTTAAGACCGTGATTCGGATACCACGCGATACGGGTCTGAGTCAAATTGGTTTCCAATATCTCAATTTATTGCCTTTTCTTGCTTCCACGAAGAAAAAGAACTAATACCAAACTGGTTTTATTCTAGTTCTCGGATCAGACCAGCGGTTTTTTCTGCCTAGATCCACAGGGGTCTGTAAAAGGCAATGGGAAATTGAAGACGACGATCCGCTGTACCAAAACAAGATGTTCATTTAAAATCAGGAGGACTTATATTATCATTC
Organism: Bathynomus jamesi; assembly: GCA_023014485.1. Lineage (NCBI taxonomy): Eukaryota > Metazoa > Arthropoda > Malacostraca > Isopoda > Cirolanidae > Bathynomus > Bathynomus jamesi. Next base: position 42,870 of record JAJOZX010002823.1, on the reverse strand, counting down.
TCGAGTATAACTTCTAGAAGTTTTACTAGAACAGGGGTATCCAACCTTTTCAGAGAAAGTTTAAAAAAAATGAAAAGGAAGAGTGATCTTAGTGGCGCCATTTGCGGCTGGGGAGGGCAAGGGGGCAAGGTGCCTCCTCCAAGACTCTGTTTGCCACCTCCAAGGCTACATGTGACCCTGCCAAGAAATCTCTTGGTGATGCACTTGAATTCACATTAGGATTTTATCACCTACGCAGCCAATTTGCGCTGAGTTTTTTATTCCTAAAAAAAGACCAGGTTCAACCAGGTTGTACAGATTTTTTGCCCTAAAAATAATTCTATACAACACTATTTATTGTTTTTCGCCCAAATCTTGCTTGCTGTTTATGTCAGATTACATATTTTCTGCAATAACTTCAGTATAAGATGGTTCTTTTAAATTTTACTGTCGGTATATATATGTTATAAACTCTGATATTTGAGACTGCGAAAAGGCTGTCTTACTTCTCTGTCTAAAAATTGAATAAATTTTGCACCTAAATTTACTTTTGATGTTTGCCTCTCCCCCCAATAAAATGTTAAAATGGCACCACTGAGTGATCTACCTAGTTCTGTCCTTACTCATTTGTTTACCCCACCTCTTCCCACTCCCACACATTACAACTGCAATCATGTCCGACGTCATTATAATTATGTCATTATTTTTCTTTTTTATCATTACTTTCTATAGTTATTGTAGTTTGGGGGAAATGCCAATTCCTGTCTTACGATCGACTAAATAAAATGTGTTGTGATCGATCGGTTGGGCATCCTTGTCCAGGAGAGTACGATTTACTGTAATATAAGTAATAAATAATACCTTTTGCGACAAAAGATTAAACTAGTCAGTCTCTTTCCTATAATAACACTCAATAAGATTTATCTTTGTTGTTCCTGTCAAAGCAAATCTCATTGCCGCAATCTTTTGAAGTACAATAAGAGTCTTTTCCTGTCCGGATGAGAGAAATGGCTTTGCATGAGTTGTCACAAAATACTGAGGTATTAGCATTATTTTTTTCAGCAGAAAATTTAAAGGAGCTTCAATACAAAGCATATATATATATATATATATATATATATATATATATATATATATATATATATATATATATATATATATATATATATATATATATATATATATATATATATATATATACAGGAAATTCAGAGAAATTCCAGAGGAAAAGATTTAGGGGTTGTAATGACAGATGATGAGAAATTTTAAACACAAAATAAGATAGCAGTAAACAGAGCAAAGAGAATAACGGGACAGATATTGAGAACCTTCAAACGAAGGAATAGGAAGAATGTAATGATTCCTCTACTGAAAACAGTGATCATACCCAAATTGGAATACTGCTCGGTCCTAACATCCCCATATAAAAAAGAAGACATTAGGCAGCTGGAAGGGATCCAGAGAAGCTTCACAGCCAAGATCAATGGGTGCAAAGAACTAAATTACTGGGAAAGGTTACGCGAACTAGACCTATATTCACTGGAAAGGAGAAGAGAAAGATACATCATTATTTACACTTGGAAAATAGTGGAGAAACTAGTCCCTAATCTTACTCTGAACCCTATAACTCCCCAAACAACGGTGGAAAGTAGAAACGGCAGACTGTGTCGTATTCCCAAATTGAAGGCGAGACAGGGAACATCCTTAACCCTGAAAGAAAATAGTTTTGTTGTGATAGGACCAAAACTGTTTAATCAGCTGCCCAAAGACCTAAGAAACACGAAGGGAGTTGCAGTGAACACTGAACATCTTCAAAAGAAGATTAGACGCCTGGCTCAGAACAATCCCCGATGAGCCGTGCGTACCTGGCTATGTGAGGTGGAGAGCACAAGAAACCAACTCATTACTTCACCATGCCAATTCGAGAGGAGGGGCGACAAGCTTGACCTTCGCGAAATGAGGAATCATCGCGCGGAACCTTCGTAAGGTTGTAAGGTAAGGTTATATACAGGGCGTCCCAAAAACATGTATACACACTTTAAATACTTATAAAGGCAGTGTTTATTAAAATACATTTCATTTTCAAAATGTAATGGAATCTACAGACATTATTTAATTGTTTTGTCAACGCCTGTTTTCAAACTGACGTCCGTTCTGGTCCAGGCACTGCTGATAACGCGAAGCAATGGAATCGCAAACATCACGAAACATTTCATTTGGTATTTGTGTGCATTCTCGTTCAATGGCTGCTCTCAATTCAGCGACTGTTGCAGGTTTTATAGCGTAGACTTTGTCTTTTAAGTATCCCCATAAAAAAAAGTCTAGTGGTGTGAGGTCTGGTGAACGCGGAGGGTATTCTACGAAACCCCTTCGTCCAATCCACATCCACATCGTGCCAAGTACCACTCGCAATACTCCACTCTTCGGTCCGGATCATCTTCATTAATAGCATGGACTAATCTTGGAATGTAACTTTTCCATTGACAGCGCTTCAAAATGCGTTGGACAGACGATTCTGAAATTCCTACCTCACGACTCGCTTGCCGCACAGATTTTCTTGGACTTTGGTGATACGTTTCCAGTACTCTTTCTTGCTTTGTGGGGCTTGTCGATGTCCGTGGTCTTCCGGAACGCTTCTTGTGGACATTCTGAACAGTTCCATTGGCTTCAAACTTATCTCTAATTCGAGTGATGGTAAGTCGCGTTGGTGGATCTGTTTGAAACTCCCTCCTAAACTGTCTTTGCACTTCAACTGCGTTTTCACACTTCCAGTAGCATTTTAGAATGAATTTCCTTTGTTCGAAGCTTAGTCTGACTGCCATTATTAATTCTAATGGGTTTAACTTGGAAAGAAAGAAACATCAATTGAGCTATCAGCTGTTAAAGTGTGTATACATTTTTTTGGGACGCCCTGTATATGCTTTGAATTAAATGTAAAAAACTTTCGTTTTTCTGTATCCACCCGAAGAGGATGCCAGTGGGCATCGAAACTGTTGTGGAAATAAACTCTGTCTATTAGAGTGGGTTTTAATTATCATGCTTTGTATTGAAACCATGCGACACGGAGTAGAGTCCCACTAGTTCCTACTTTCCTATTTTGTTGTCTTTTCCTTTTCTATCTTATTTAAGTGTAATTTTATATATATGTATACACCTTGGCAATCTTGGTTTTGCTTTCGCCTGAATTGTTCATAGTGAAGAGGGCAAGCTTGTTGCCCTACCTTAGACCTACAAATTGATGTGAAATCCGAACCACGACTCATCACTGATGGTCAGAAATTACATAGCCCTTGTTCGGATTCGATCTCACGACTTCCCGATCAGCAACCTAGCGCCTTAATCACTAGACTATCCAGGGTACCCATTTACTTTCTAATAAATTTTTTTGTATAGATGGATGAACAGCTGGGTGAGCTGAACGCCGCCTGCCATCGCCACGAATTGAATCCGAGGCCGGTTTCGTAGTCAGCGATGCTCACCACTAAAATATATACATACATACATACATATATATATATATATATATATATATATATATATATATTATATATATATGGGGATGAGGTGCAAAGTTTTTTCTCCTGTCCTCCTTCTCAAGCCTCCGTGTTAAAGCAGACCAGACCAAACAAGCAAACCAAAATCAGTGTTAGGAGAAGTTACGAATAATCCAATCAAAGCTTATTTAGCAGAACTCTCATGTTCCTTATCCTCTCACTTTTGTCTTACCCTTACACTTATTCTCCAAAGTGACCCCTTCTCCCATGAATGTGATTTTTAAATGGAAAACCGGTTTTACACTAACCATTAAGTTGGATGGCGTGATTGGTAGGAGCGCTGTCTTTGAAACCACGCGACACGGATTCGAGTCCCACTAGTTCCTACTTTCCTATTTTATTGTCTCTTTCTTTTCTATCTTATTTAAGTGTCATTATTGCACTTCAAAAGAACTCACCATTAAACTTAACCAATTTTCATTCCATTTGAGAACATTGCCGTCAATTCCGCGAGATTGAAGTTTAGCTAATAACACTGGTATGCATATGAAATTTTTTTGTCTGCTGTGAGGGTTTTTTCAACTCATATTATATAATTCGACCATGCTGAATTCGAAAATGACATTGGTTTTCCTCATTCAGGTCAGGTTTTTTCTCTATTGGCCATTTATTATAAGTCGAATTTTATCCCCAAATTTATTGATTTTTTTAGCTTAAACACTGTAGATACGAGTGTGTGAATAAATTGTGTGAATAAATACTTTTATTCATACAATGAATATGGAAAAAAGTTTATTGAGGAAGGAAGGAAGTTTTTTTGGCTTTCCGTCTGTGTTTTTCTTCGGGCACGTCTCGCTTCAAACACCAACAATAGTCCGCCAGCATATTGATATCCCAGTTTCCCTGGTACCTCTCTTCCATTATTTTGATATCTTGGTGAAATCGTTCACCCTGTTCCTCACTATAATCCCCGCAATTTTCAGGAAAATAGTCCAAGTGGGACCACAAAAAGTGCATATTTATGGACATGCGCGACCCATGAGCTTTGAAAGCTTCCATCAAGTTTTCGACAACGGACTCGTATTCTGGACTTCTACGCTTGCCAAGAAAATCAGTGACAACTGATTTGAATGCCTGCCAGGCATTCTTCTCAGTTGGAGTCATTGCGTTTTCGAACTGAGTATCCTTGATCAAAGTTCGAATTTGAGGACCATCAAAAACCCCAGCATTTAGTTTAGCATCAGATATATGAGGAAATTTACTCTCGAGATATCGGAATGCTGAACCCTCCTTATTCATTGATTTGATGAAATTTTTCATCAAGCCCAGCTTAATATGAAGTGGTGGGAGCAAAATTTTTGTTGGTGGTACAAGGGGCACTGAAACGACATTATGCGACCCAGGTTCAAAATTCTCTCTGGATGCCGATTCACGCTGTGCATAGTGCTTCTCATCCGCTCGGCTATCCCATTTGCAGAGGAAACATGGGTATTTCGTGTATCCCCCTTGCATTCCCAATACAAATGCCACACTCTGAAAAAAATGATCACTGTATCACTTCTGTGGGGAAGTTAAGTGTTCTTATACGCTCTCAAATAACCTTTGGAAAAACAACATAGTCAATAGCAATAGTTTACTTATGATATTAGTATTACCTTCAAATCTCCACAGATCCTTCAGTTATGTTGGTCGTATACGAGAGCATCCAGTAAAATTTTCATGTTATCGTAGCTCTCAGTAAGTTGTACGGAATGTGCTACAGGGACTGATGCAACCCTATTCCCAATGTTGAGAAGTACTGCTTTCAAACTTCGTTTAGACGAGTCTATAAATAGCCTCCATTCTGATGCGTTATATGGCAGGCCCAAGGATTCGATTAGCCCCTCAACATTGCAGCAGTACACTAAGGAAGAGGTATTTTCGTGCACTGCAAAAAACTTGCGGAATTCTTCCTCTCGTTTCCTATACCAGGAGAATGTTGTTCCCGGAGCCAGCAAGTTGTCCTCTCGAAGTCGTGAGCCCAAGATCTCTGCAGCTAATTTGGAAAGTCCTAAATCCCTGGTAAGATCATTAAGTTTGGCCTGGTTGAGAGGCCTCGGCTCATTTGAAGCGGTATTTTGAGGTATATACGACTGGGACTGGTCATTGGCATTGGTCATTGATTCATCATCAGAATCATCGAAGTCCAGGGTTTGAGGTGGGTCGGGTATTGGAATTCCAGGACCATGGGGTACATGTCTCATAGCAGAAGGAATGTCAGGGTATACAACAATGTGTTTATTCTTCTTGTTAACTCCTGAAAATAGAAACACAGAAACATGGATATAAAACTTGCATATGAAATAGAAGAAGCATTCAGACAGTGGCGGCTCGTGAGGGAAGGCTGCGGTCTGTAAGATATGAAATAGGTCGATGGAGTCTGTATATTTTCTTTCTTTTTCATTCATATTGTCCCTTGGGGACAATATGAATGAAAAAGAAAGAAAATATACAATCATTGTATATGTAAATGTAACTTGTATAACAATATGTATGTGTAAATGTATTTTCTATAACAATATGTATATGTAAATGTATGATTACCATTATGGTGAATATTATGCTATATATGGTGAATATTACATTATGGTGAATATTATGTCAAGTTTCATACGAGGATTTCAAAATATTTAAGAAAAATAAATTTATAAGCCCACCTTGGAGGTTTGTCATGCAGAAATAGCAATCTGTCACGTGATCCTTTCCTTCTCTCTAAATCATTGGAATTCCAAAAGGCAAAGATTTCGCTCTGCCTTTGCTCCATCTTCTCAAATTTTCAATGCACGTCTTGCAGCACATATGAGGGGCGAAATTTTTGTCCTGGTCCCCTAGCTTAATTCCAAAGTATGCTCTATACATTGTCTTCACAAATTTAGTGATTTGGGACTGGTTATTTGGCATGGTAACCGTCCCACATATGTAGCAGAATCTATTGGGATCATTTTTACACGCTCTATTCATTATGAAATATTTTATCTATATGCCTGAAAAGTAAAAAAAGATATTATACAAGTGAAACAAGTGATGATAAATGTTACTGTTCCAATTCCGCTTTGACAAAATCACGAAACATTCTATTTTACTTATGAGGCCATAGCCGGATAACCTGAGCTGATTGAGAAAAACGGATTGCAGATTCGAAATCAGCAGGAAAACATCTATAAGAATCACTTAGAAAACCCTTGACAGCAAAATTGATGCATACCAGTGTAATCTCTTATGAGGCAGTTTATCAAACGCCTTTTGAAAATCGAAATATATAATATCTACTGGTTTACTCTCATCATAAATATTTACAAAATCATTAAAAAAGTCGAGCATATTAATAGGACATTTCTTTTGTTCGGACATCGATACTTTGCACAATATTTGGCCTTATTCTAATTGGAAGCACTACTGCTTTTCTCTGTATTTACTTCTATGCAAAATTTATTTTCTCTTAGATTTTTTTACATTTTCTATTTGCCTTTTTTGCTTTCATTCGAAGGTTTTTCATTTTGGAAATCAATCCTTTCATTTTTTTATTTAAATACTAATTCATTTATTCACTTCATCTCAAATTCATGGACGTTAAATTTTTATTATACCTACAATATATAAGTTTATTCGATTCGAACGTCTCGTGGCTTGTTCGGTTTGAGTGCCGTTTGACAGTGCTGAGATTCGCTGAGTCGTGGGTTCGGACCCCAGTGCTGCCTAGAGCTGGGAGATTGTCTTTTGTGTATTTTACTTCACGATGAAGCAGCGGGCCTGCCACCCCCCTTTACTTAGCTCTGGTTAAGGTAGCCCAGTCTCTGGCCCCTCTCCCCACTTCCTTGGGACATATGTGACATGGCTGTTACCTATATAAATTTATTTATAAAAATCAAGCAAAGCTTTATCCATTCATCCATTCAGAATTTTTTAATTGAACATCTGTAACAAATAAAAAAGCATCGACTATAAATGCTGTGGTACTTCTGGTTCACAGAAGTTTAAAATGAGCGGAAAATGCAGTAAACTTTTTCAATGAGAGATGAATGTAGTTCACTATAAATGAGACTCTCCTAGGAAGAAGTGGCTAATCGCCAAAAGTAAAAAAAAGCCAGAAAACGCAGTTCAAGTTGTACCAATTTGAAAGTGCCATAACTTTTAAACTTTTTGAAGATATTTCGACGAAATATCTTCAGAAAGTTTAAAAGTTGTGGCACTTTCAAATTGGTACAACTTGAACTGCGTTTTCTGGCGGTTTTTACTTTTGGCGCTTAGTCATTTTTTTCCAGGAGGGTCTCATTAATGAAACCGCACCATTAACATTCAATCAAAATTTACGTATCCCTCATGCATTGGTAAAGTCTTTGAAATCAGATTCTCAACATGCAGGTTATGACATCTCATTTGGGAGGAGAGTATGGGGAAGTCTATTCTTCCAGTTAGAAAGTATCTACTATTACGTCGAAAGCCGTGCTGAGATTCTTTAATTAAATTATTCATTTCGAAGCGATTAACTATTTTGTCCCTAACGATCGTCTCCATAAGCCTACCAACAACTAAAGTTAAACTAATGGAACTAATTAAACTAATTCCAGGAAGCGATTTGTCCCCTTTTTTTAAATATTGGCGTAATGTTTGCAAGTTTCTAATCGAACGGAACTTCTCCAGACTGAAACGATTCATTAAATATACAGTATATGTAAAAGGAGAGACGATTGCGCAGTTCATTTCTTTAAGTACCCTAGGCCTGGAGTTTTATTAGGATTAATTTTACTTATGGATACAAGAACTTCACTTTCACTAATGGTAAAATCGCGAAGCTTTAAATGACTGTCATTGAGCATGTTTACGAGAACAGGACTGTTGTTCATATTTTCATTAGTAAATACGGAAGAGAAGAAGAATTTATTTAAGATCTCCGTCATTTGTAAGTCTTCGTAAATTTGTTCGTTGTTTTCGCCTATGAATGGACCAACAGTCTACGAAGATACCTTTTTATTCCTAACATAATTATAGAATTCCTTCGGATTCGGTTTAATTTGGTCAACTACAGTATATACGAGTATAGACAATAGTTGCCTTATTTTGTCTAATAAAGAGCTTGCTTTCGCTTCTCGACAGTTTGTATGCATTTTTGTCGGACAGATACTTGTTTCTTTAAATTTTAAAAACACGTTCCTTTTTAACGGTAAACTACTTTTAATTTCAGTATTCCACCATTTAGGCTTAACAGACTTCGCCAGTCTCTTTTTACGTAATGGAATCTTGCTCGATTCTAAATTTTTAAAATAATTATGAAAGCAATTCCATGTGTCGTTAATATCATCTGAAGCCTCATCCCAATTATTAGTCGAAAGATGCAATTTCATGTCACGAAATTTAGCTCTTTTTAAAATCCAAGAGGTATTTCAAACTCTCTGTATTATGATCATTAATTTTAATTTCAAATGTTATTTGCCTATGATCACTGGTAGAAAAGTAGTCTCCTACATAGGCCAGCGGCAGAAACCTCAAAACTTAGGATTTAATCAACCGGCTGTGCAAAATGCTGCAACTGGTCTTAAATGAAAGGTTACCATGCCAACATCATATAAATACCCCGTTGTGTTAAATATTAGCTGTGCGAAGGTTGTCAGATATCAGTTTGAAATGTTCTACCTAATACATGACTTTTTCCTCGCGAGTATTCATCATTGAATCATACATGATACAAACCTACAAACCTATGATGTTATTTTCTGTTTTTGCATTATATACCAAACTTTTCATATTAAAAATGATTAAGTAATAATTGAATAATGATTAAATATACAAAAATTTATATTTACCTCCCCTACCAAGGTGATGAGATATTGAGCTTTGTACCCTGTCATGTCTCTGTCCTAGGAATACCATATATCATTTAACTTTGCTATGTATTTTCTATTATACATTATATTATCCTTTCTCATAACCACTGATAACTACTATTATTATTCCGGTAGTAAATCAGTCAACATGATTGGTATGAGCAGATATTATGTGGTATTTGTAAAATAGACCCAAGTATGACTGTATTTACTTTTCCTAATTATATCTTTACTGTCCAGTTCAAACATGATTATTTTGGAGCTCTGATGAACTGTGACATGCAATTTTACTCTCCTAGCACAGTGTATTCTATGCTATGTTTGCCACTGATCGAACAAATTATTCTAGATGGATGCCAATATATCTCCTAGACATGACACTGCTCCCAGCAGATGAGCACGAAGCCTTTCAGGCAGGACAGTTTACTGTGAGGAGAGCAGCAGGGCGCTTTAATGGAATTTGGAGTGATATGAGGGTTGTACTCCAGTTAATATTGTAATAATTGCCATGATTGTAGGTCTGTTGAATATGAAAACATATACAGGGTGGGCCGTAAGTTTCCATACATAGGAAAAATAAACATTTTTTTATGGACAACCATTTTTATTTATATAATATGCTCTACATGGTTGCCATTGTTTTGAAAACACATTTCAATACGTGTTCCCCACTGTTGATGAACACGCATTAGCACAGTTGACGTTATGCTTGTAATGGCGTTGGTGATACGTTCCTTTAGATGATTTATGTCTCGTATCTTTTCCTGATACACCATGGCCTTCAAGTGCCCCCAAAGATAGAAATCAAGGGGGGTGAGATCTGGGGATCTGGGAGGCCACTCCACAGGACCACGCCGACCAATCCAAGCATCCGGAAACTGCTGATCCAAATACCGACGCACGTGAAGACCATAATTTAAATTTTCCTATGTATGGAAACTTACGGCCCACCCTGTACATTAGACTAATATAACCAAAAGAAATCATGTGATTTAAAAAAGTCAAATTATTTCATTTTCGCCTAAACAATTGCCGACTACCGAGTGGTATATTCTCATAACATACACTATTTAATTGTGATTATGCACCAGTAGTTTTTCTAGAATGAAGAACAGGAATGTTATTAAAACCGATGTGGCCTTTACATTATAAGTCATAGAATATGAGATGTTAATGAATAAATGTATTTTGTTTGTTCACACTATCTGGAGTGTAGATTTTTCGTGGGCAGTGGGCCCTCTTGGGTGTTTCACTTCAAACATGAATATCATAAGCACCATACACTTAAATTTGAGTACAACAGGGCAAAATATGATCTAGAGATCCCCATCTTTCATTTAAGACCTGTTGTAGCTTTTTGCACAGTTAGTTGATTAAACTCCTAAAATATGCCCCTTGGAAGTGATATGCCGATGCCCTATCAGAGATATTACCAATTAAGTCTAGGTCTGTACTTAAAACTAAATATAGAATATTGGGATTTCTAGTGGGATCCTTGACCATTTGAAAAAGTGAACTTTCGAGCAAACTCTCGTGCAATCGACGACAGGAATCAGACTGTAAAGGACCACCCCACCTCCTGCAAGGCAAATTAAGATCTCCCCTAATTATTGCATCATGTTCGCTACTTGGGATAATCTCTAGGAGCGCTCCATTTTTCAATATTAAACATACACTCATAAAACATATACCATTTGAAAGCTCACATTTTTCTGAGTCTAAAAATATAGTAATCCAAAAGTATCAATAGCAAATAAAAAGTAAGTAGATTTAATTAATTGTTTGACGCGTGACGTCATTAACTGCATTATAAAGGTTGGCTAAGTTATAAATCTTCAGTCTGTGTTGTAAGATGGTATTTTTGGTAATTGTTACGCTAACCTAACCTAACATGAATATGTTATTACATTATCATTTGTATAATTTAGGTCTCGGGAGTACGGGGGCGGAGCCCCCGTAAAGATCACGCATCACAAATTGATCGGTATAGGGTTTTATATTTAAACCCAGTTACTTTTTATTTGCTATTGATACTTTTGGATTACTACATTTTTAGACTCAGAAAAATGTGAGCTTTCAAATAGTATATGTTTTATGAGTGTATGTTTAATATTGAAAAATGGAGCGCTCCTAGAGATTTACCGCTACTTGCATCAAAAATTAATTCCTGAAGTCTATCAATATCGACAGTCTGAGAGGGAGGCCTATAATTAATTTATTTCATGAGCTCTCTTTAATTTCGACGACTGTCGCATTTATATTATAAGTTATCGCAATTATTTTAATTACAGATTTTAAGTGTGACTGAACGTATTGTACAGTACCACCACCCCTTTTTTCTATTCTATCAATGTTAAATATCTCTTAGCCAAGAATATGAACTTCTGCAAGGAAACCTCTACTCTCTGTATTTAACCAGGATTCAGTAATTTCTATAAACTAATATGTTTGGTCGATAATTCATCAAATTTAAATCTTAAACATCGAAGTTAATGTAAAATATATTTAGAAAATTATGAATTATGCATATTGCATAAACATTTTAATTGACAGTATGAAGCGATATGGATGAAGTAAGGTAATTTAAAGAGGTTCTGAATTTGCCAATAATAATAATGTTTGGTTTATTTAATCCGGGATGGGACAATTCGACGTGGCCGACTCGATGCGACCCAACTCGATGTGGCCGACTCGATGTCAGGACAACTCGATGTCAAGCCAAGTCGATGCCAGGCCAAGTCGATGCCAGGCCAAGTCGAAGCATATTGTGCTTTATTATCTTTTAAGGGTATTTTAAGAAGAAAAAGTAAAGCATAAAAAATAATTAAGGCTAGGTAAGGTAGGTAAGGTAGGGTAGGTAGGGTAGGTAAGGTTAGGTAAGGTAGGGTAGGTAGGTTAGGTTAGGTAGGTTAGGTAAGGTTAGGTAAGGTAAGGTAAGGTAGGGTAGGTAGGTTAGGTAAGGTTAGGTTAGGTTAGGTAGGTTAGGTAAGGTTAGGTAAGGTAGGGTAGGTAGGTTAGGTAAGGTTAGGTAAGGTTAGGTAGGTAAGGTAATTATTGAACTCGGCCTCGGTCTTGGCTTCAGACTCGACTACAACACTGTTTGGTATCGACTTGGCCTGGCATCGACTTGGCTTGACATCGAGTTATCCTGACATCGAGTCGGCCACATCGAGTTGGGTCGCATCGAGTCGGCACATCGAATCGTACCCAACCCACTTAATCTCCTTCGTAACCTCTCGATGTGATGGAGGAGACCTACAGCTTCACGGGGGAAACGAACCCTGTACGGGTTGTTGCATCATTCGAACCCAATGTCGCTTAATCTCACTAATCTATTTGTTGGTAATTTTCCTACATTTTTCGAGGCATGGGAGGAGGGGGGAGATACATACAAAACTGCCTTACAGGTCGCTAGTTGGTCATCCCTGCTCTAAGTTATTAATACAAGACCCAAATATTCCTTGATACGTCAGTTTTCGATGGAGCAACTATTAAATAAAGTAGTCTTAAGTAGTAGAATATTTAAACAGATTTAAATAAACGATGCGATGAATGAATTGAACGATGTTACTGTACGATGTTTCATTCTACAGGGTGATTCAGAAATATTCATGTAACAAGTTAGTTCCAGGAGCACCTTTTCTGGATTACCCTGTTTTATAGAAATTATAGAAATGGTGATCAAATAAAGCGTAATATTGCGCTGATAGACGATTTTAAATTTATGCCCACCGCAGTATACACGGGGGCCCCACTATAACGTGGTCCAAGGGGTCCATATCGCGAGAAGCGTTATAGGTGAGACCGCGTTATAACGAGGCCCTTTCAAAAGCACCAAGCCAGTAGCCAAAATAATGCCGAGCTACAAATAAACAGACTTCTGGTAACAAAATGACAGTCAATTCAAATATGTAAATTCAATTTCATTTTTTTACAGTATGTAGTAGCAAAAATGGGAACTGAAAATTTTGGGGTTCAAGACGGACTAGCGTTATACCAAGTTTCGCGCCACAGCGGACCACGCTATAGCGTGACTCCAGTGTAGTTGAAAACAAAACAATGGAGGCTTTAAATAAATTTTTATGTCATATAAACTTAAATGCGGTGCCATATACTGTACCTACAAATAAAAGGTATGACCATATTTATTTCTTAAATAAATAGTCAGTTTATTTTAATATTTTTATCGAAGGAAAAATTCAATTTTTTAACGTAAAAATATACATAGTTTTAAAAAATCCATTTTTGAAGCAATTTCAAATTTCCGGAGAACATTTTTGTTATCGTTAAGCGAACCAATTCCAGTATCCTCTTACTCTAGACTGCGAAGGTTCATTCAAGTAGGGTGTCCGAAAAGTCTGTACCCAATGGAAATTACATTAATCAATTAATTTCCTTCATTCCATTAACGTACTATGAACTGAATAAGGAACACTTTGAACATTTATCAAAGGATCCCAAAAATAAATGTATTTCCCATCAAGGAACGAGTTTCAATGTATTTACTATTAAGTGGAAATATTTCGGACACTATTATAAAAAATAACCAAATGTAACAAACTGCAAAAAATTAATTCACAAATTATAAATTTTAATATAACTGAAACAAAATTTTATCTCTTACTATATTCTAATTAAAAAATTAATTAGAAAATTTGGGTCTTATTAAAAAATTGGACTGTGTTTGAATTTTTTGAAAGTTGCATTACAGATAGAGTTTTTCGCGATGATTTTAAATATGAAACTCATTTTTTGCGGACATTTTTTATTTGTATGTTATAAGTCTATGAATCAGAAGTGCTTGCCAATCATGCTTAACATAAGCTCGTACAAATTTTGCCCTTTGTGACAACTCACCTTTTTATCCTTTACATTAGTCCTTTTGATTCCGGCTACCCAGGCAAGGTGGGTATCTTTGTGTATACTTTAGGTCTCGGGGGTACGGGGGCAGAGCCCCCGTAATGCGCTCCTACCCTAAATTTAAATTTTGGGGTTTTTGCATCCCGACTACTGTGCTTTCGCTGGTTTAGTATTACCCAGCGAAAGCCGCAACAGCATCCTTTTTACATCCGGTAAGGACTTAACACCTTTTGCATTTAATACGTCATCAATTTATGCCGTCATAGTGACTTCCGGTAAGACGCGCCAATTGATTCTTCCGTCAATACATTTTATTTGCGTATCGTGGCGTTTTCGGCATTGCTTCTTTTTGGGCACAATCCCCACACTTTGCATTCTGTGCAAGGCATCAGTTTCGCTTAACGAAAACAATGATTGTAGGTTATCAACTTATCACTCATTTTCACTCACCAGCAAAAACAGGCACTGTTCCTGCAAACAAACGCCGTACTTAGAATCAGCATGAAAAACTACTAGTGACACAATTTTCATAAAAATTTAACACAGTCCAAATTTTTAATAAGATCCAAAAAATTTTAAGTATTTTTTAAAATTTCCCAAATTAATCTTTAAAATTTGAAGCAAAAAGTCATTTTCATATCTTGAATTAATATAATATAATCAGAGCCACGTAACTTACCCGCGTATGACAGATGTCGAGTTACAAGTTCGACAGTTATCATGCGAAATCACTGACGTCTCATGCCTTTGATATTTAACACTTGAATTATAAGCCAGTCTTCCTTCAGTGATCTTGCGGAAAACATCTCTCGGTTATAGACCTGCGATACAGCTCTTCGTCAACTTAATCTCTGTTCTGTTTGTCCGCGTAGACTCACTCAACCTACACCGGCCGTAGAAGTACCATTATGAAAATTTAGCGCGCTTGTAAATATTCCAGTTTTATACAATTCAAGCCTTTTGTAACTAAGACTGATTTCCAATTAATTGTATTTTTGTGTTGTATGTACTGTACTTATAAGTTTGTTAATGCCATGTAGCCTTTCCTTTCCTTCATTATTGATACAAACATCTGGTGATCCTTTTTAAATTAATTAAATTAACCGCATATCAACCTATCAAAATTATAAATTACCTAATACCGATGCCTCAGTGTGGGAAAAAAGCGTTGGCAGACATCAGAAATGGCATAGACTTTACAGTATATGGCATTTTTTATGCCACTCTATTGTATTTATTCCATAAAGTGAAAGAAATTCTGTTCAAGTTGTTGGAATATATAAAATGGAAGTAACAGTGCATTTCTTGTGCATTTCAAGATAGAAGCATTTCGAAATTATTTTCCCTCAGGCCAAATTGTAAGACTTCGCTTCCAGTTTTCCTTTTGAAAGATTCTTGCAAGGAACTTAATCTCATATAAATTTTTTTTATATATTATCCTGAGATAATGGTAAGGATTTTCTCTGGAACAGAAGTATTACTAGAAATAGGATATACAACAATAAAAAATCTTATGTACACATTCGAAAAAAATGCACAAAGAGAAAGTGGATGTTCATTCCTTAAAAAAGGATAATTTTTTTACTAACATCTTTTATGTTACATGAATTTATGAATTAAGAAAAGAAAAAATGTTAATAAAACCCGAAAAATAGATTCCGGAAACTGATTACTAAAGTTAGCTTTAGTGCAGCCAAAGGAAGTTTTCCTCTGAACGCAAAAAAGGATAATGACAGGTGAATTAATAATAATAATAATAATAATTTTATTTATATATATATATATATATATATATATATATATATATATATATATATATATATATATATATATAAATATATATATATATATATATATATATATATATATATATATATATATATATATATATAAATATATATATATATATATATATATAAATAATTTTATATAGATATGTAATAATAATAATAATAATAATTGTTATTATTATTAATTCACCTGTCATTATGCTTTTTCGCTGTCAGAAATTAATCAATATGGTTTTTATATGCTCTCAAACATACTTCTCTTCCTATTCCTCAAATAGTATACCGCAAAAATGTCGAATGCAAATCAATTGCATGCAACATGATCAATAATGCAGCAAGGGAGGGTTAGACCCTCGAAGGGAGGAGAGAGGCCCACAAAAGTATACATACCGTACATATATATATATATATATATATATATATATATATATATATATATATATGCTGCAAACCCACAAGGAAAAAAGAAAAACGATTCCAAGGCCTTTCGTGTATTCAGAGCTACACCTCGTTCTTTATGTCAGGTGTAGCTCTGAATACTCGAAAGGCCTTGGAATCGTTTTTCTTTTTTCCTTGTGGGTTTGCAGCATTCATTCATTTCACGTGTTTAATTGTGAAATTCATCCCATATATATATATATATATATATATATATATATATATACAGGGTGTCCCATAAGTCTGGAACCATAGGGTAAAATAAGTAATTCATGTTTTTCCGTTTATGCAAGTGCCCATGATGTCTTTGAGTAAGGAAGAACGCATCCAGGTAATTTTACTCGTAGGAAACCGGAGTCAGAGGGAGGTCGCTGAGGAATTTAACAGATTGCATCCGGACCGCGCGCCGATAACACACAGCTGTGTCGGCAAACTTGTAGCAAAGTTCAGGGAAACGGGATCCATAGGAGATAAACCACGCAGTGGACCTCCGAGGACATCCACCGTCGATGACACAGCCGCTACCATCCTCCCTTATTTCACAAACAGTCCCGAAAAGTCTCTTCGGCGTTTTTATTGCCGTTTTTATCATTTTGCCCTATGGTTCCAGACTTACGGGATACCCTGTATATTATATATATATATATATATGAATTGTATGTGTATATATGTAGATGTGTATGCATGTAAGTGTGCATGCATGAAGAGGGCCAGGGCTAAACCCTTCAAAGATGGAGTGGGTAACCTAACATAACAAGGGTAATAAAACACAAGAAGGAGAGAGAGGAGAGAGAGATGTTCTCGCTGGCATAACGCATCGCATAATGGTGTCTTCACAAGCCTTCCTGGGCGGCTTTAGGATCACAGCCATTTGGCATAAGATCCAGCTAATCGTATGGCGTAATCGGCTGTCAGACAGTTTCTTTAGAGGGTAAGCAGCCAGAGAATACAGCCAGTCGCCTTAGTTTAGTGACTTATATACACATACCTAGGCTAACTGGAACGGCACCACCACTCACAACAAGTTTTTAAAATAAAATGTAGCCAACCTGTCGGTTCACGAAATCCCGCCAGTGGAAAGTGCAAGAGAATACACCTAAGCGCCCACACACACACACACACACACACACACATATAAATATTATGTAATAATAAGTATTATTAACAATATAAACATTATTATTCGTCAGCCTGAAAGAAAAATCTTTTGAAGGATAGCTAAAATGCTTCCCGTCCTGTGACCTTGAAATAAATACAAGTAATAACATCATGGTAATTAATTATCGCTGTATAATCTTTCATATTAATTGTTAAAAGAAAAACATATATATATATATATATATATATATATATATATATATATACACACACACACTTTTAGTTAAGTTCCAGCCCCGTAGTAATAGTGAAAAGAAGGCTGTATTTCTTGTACATTCATGTATCATTAATGAATTTCTTGCTCGTTTGTCAGAAACACTCTGGAAACTTCATACAACGTTATTTAACGAATCAATTAAACGATGTTTAAAAACAATTAAATAAAAAATTTAAATCATTTAATTAAACTAAAAATTCGGTTTTACGAGTTTGTTCCATCAAAAAAGACCAATAATTTCAAATATCAGACAAAATTGTTGATGGCTGACACTAAATGCATTCTTGGAGGGAAAACTAACATAATTAATTTTTACAGTGACGCTTTTTCATTAACAGCGGAACCAAATCTTATCACATTTTAACGGCTCTATCAGAAAATTTTAATCTGTTATGTTACAAGACCCAAACATCTGTGTCGTTTGGTATCTCCATTCAAAAAAAACAATCAACGAGGTTAATGGCCCCGTCTTCATATCTTCCCATATCTCTCTCTCTCTCCTAAGCGCCGGGCTTAGGATATTTTGGGCCCTGTGCAGAGTATACTGTACGGGCCCCCCATGACACAAGTCAAATTGTTTTTCATTGCTAATCATTTTATTTTAGTAGATTGTTAACAAGTACAACAAGTAAAATTTAACTATACAAGTGCACCTGTAACAGAATACCAACAGACCAACAGCCTTTACTATTATTACTACTTATTACTTTATTATTATCAAATATTTAAACTATCATAAGAGGTTTCAACCAGCGCCGGCCTTAGGATATTTAATTAGGAATAGGATAATTCAATTTAATTAGGATATTCAACAAAAGTAAATACACAAAATAAAGTTTGTAAATATACAAAAAAGAAAATAACTTAATGAACTACAAATGAATATTTGGCAATTGTTATATAAGAATACTAAAACATAAAAGAATTAACTAGATTTAATAAAAATAAACATAAACCAATTGCAGGTATATATAAGTAACAAAAATCTTTTCATTAAAATCTATCTACTGTTTTAAATGACTGAGAAGAAAAGAAAAATCAAGCTAATACACAAATATATATTACACAATATTACACAAATAAATTACATTAATTTACACCAATTTTCGCACTCTGACGTCGATGGTAAATTTCTGTGAAATTTTCGGGCCCCCTAAGTTGCGGGCCCTGTGCGACCGCACGGTTCGCACACTCCTAAGGCCGGCACTGATAAAAGTGTATATATATATACAGGGTGTTTCAGGAGGAAAAGTCAATACTTCGGGAGGTGAGAGTATCGGTCATTGTGAGAAAAAAAGTTCATAATATGAACATGTGTCTAATTCTGAATGGTTACGGAGATAGAGCTGTTTGAATCTGATGCGCGCGCAGCTCTTCCTCCCCCTTCCCTCCCCTATAACCTTGAACCATGTAAGCTGTAATGTAAGTAATGCAATGTGTTGAAAACCCTGGTAAACACTCTTCGATCCAGAATTCTGCGGTTCGGAAACCGTCGACGGTATTCTGCAACAGCAGCTGTTGCACTTCCATCGCAAAAACCGTAGACATACACCATATCTGCATATTCGGCATGTGTGAAGGTGTGTGGCATTCTTAACACTACTTCAAACACCAAACAATGTCGCTCACAACAGTCAGCTGTCGATTGGCTTATGTTACATGCTTACATTACAGCTTACATGTAGGAAGGAAGGGAGGAAGAGCTGCGCGCGCATCAGATTCAAACAGCTCTATCTCCGTAACCATTCAGAATTAGGCACATGTTCATATGAACTTTTTTTCTCACAATGACCGATACTATCACCTCCCGAAGTATTGACCTTTCCTCCTGAAACACCCTGTATATATATATATATATATATATATTATATATATATATATATATATATATACACTTTTAACAATAAATAAAACTCGAGAGAGATATCTGACGAGGGTGAGGGAAGGGGGAGGAAGAGCTGCGCGCGCATCAGATTCAAACAGCTCTATCTCCGTAACCATTCAGAATTAGACACATGTTCATATGGACTTTTTTTCTCACAATGATCGATACTATCACCTCCCGAAGTATTGACCTTTCCTCCTGAAACACCCTGTATATATACTGTGTATATATATATATATATATATATATATATACTTTTAACAATAAATAAAACTCGAGAGAGATATCTGACGATCCCCGTTTCAAAATAACGATATAAATCCGTGTGACCTCGATTCGTAGAATTTTCGTGCTAATAACAAAAGTTCAGAATTATGCTCTCTCTCTCTCTCTCTCTCTCTCTCTCTCTCTCTCTCTCTATTCGAATGAGATCGCATATAAAAAATTTTGAATAATGTAACTGAATTGTATTTCTTCAAGATTGTATGTATCATAATTACTCACCATTATTATTATTATTGAACTATTATTATTATTATTATTATTATTATTATTGTTTACAAAGATAAAAAGTGTAGGCATCCCACTTGTGTAAAATCAAGGCAACGGGTCAGACTTTGAAAAGAAAAATTCTACCATTCTTAGATAAAATAAATGTATTGTGTTTGCATACGGGCATTAAACAATTCCTTATTATGTATATGTACACATGTAAAGATTACCAGATATCTGTACAATATGACGGAATGGCATGTCACTCGCACGCAGTAATTCAAAGTAATTCAATGTAGTTCTTTTAAAACCCATATTTTCTTTAACCGAAGCATACCACATAAAAGTATTAACAAGCTTGCCACTCCACCTTAGACCTACAGTTTAACCCGGAATCCGATCCACGACCCATCATCTGGAAACCACAATTATATCATGTCTTCCATGCCACTATAATGGATGTGAAATAATTGTGATTTAATTTTTATTTTATTGTGAGTCAACCAAACCATTGTGAAAAGCGCGAAACCGTTTATTTGAAACTTTTAGCTTCATGTAGCTTTGATTCCCTACATACAGTTGACGCATACAAAATATGAACCAAAAGATGATACACTGTTCGAGACCTTATTAAGGCAAGAAAGATATTATTACAGATGTTCTCTATGATATAGCAGAAGTCAAAATATATATAAGTAATTTGGACATGCCTTTACGAATATCTATTTTCAGTTGTTAGAGGAATATATAAATCAAATTCGTGAGTCGGACATATTTTTGGTTACGGCTTTTTTATCTATTATTGTTAGTATTGAATTATTATTATTATTATTATTATTATTATGTACGTATAAGTACACATGTCAAAATTATTTAAATTAATCATGTGATATCATTACCTTCGCAATAAAAACAGCTGACAACTCAACCGTGATCTATTTAATGCTCGCCGCGGGGCCGTTTATTAAATTAAAAAATATGAGGAAATTATCATTCAATTTTGGTGACAAGATGTCTCTCTCTCTCTCTCTCTCTCTCTCTCTCTATATATATATATATATATATATATATATATATATATACATACACCGGGTGGCGCAAAAGTGGCGCATCATAGGAATTTTCAGTGTTCATTATAATATTTTTTTTCGGAGCAAGTGTAGTTTACGTCCCCCTGTGGTTCCTAGTGTAGTTTACGTTCCCCTAGATTATCCTAGTGTAGTTTACGTTCCTCTACATTATACTAGTGTAGTTTGCGTTCCCCAACTTTGTCCGCGTATACCTAATCAAATAAAACGTTAAAACTAACGAAAATATTACGATTGGTTAAGTTAAGTCGTAATATTTTCGTTAGTTTTAACGTTTCATTTGATGGATTCATTTAAAAAATGGGATCACCTGAAGATCAGGGCCCCCAGCCTCAATTACCAAATGATATCTTCGTTAAAACTAACGAAAATATCACGACTTAACCTAACCAGTCGTCAAGGGTGTACAGTTGACCTAACCGGGCATTCAATTTAATTTCTTATTATATTTGGTACTGAAAAGTAAAAAACAAGAATACATGGGGGCCCTGATCTTCAGGTGACCCGAAACATGTCTCCTAAAGATCCTTGTGTAGTTTACGTTCCCCAACTTTGACCTAGTGTAGTTTGTATCCCCTTTTGCGTCAACGTCCGGGACGTAAACTACACTTGCTCCTTTTTTTCTTTTAGGTAGGGGATGACTGCGAAATTAACAACAGACGACAGGGTGAGCTTGGTTTTAATGTATGGAATACCAAGTACAAGAAATCGATGAATCGGTACAAACAATTAATTTTTCCTTCAATATTGCGAGTCTGAAGTTTCATCTTCCTTACACTTTCCTTACTGAACACACTTTAAACTACGTAGGAACACCATCCCCTACATACAATGTCTCTCGTGTACAATAATATGCGGTCACGCTTTAACAACATGGTATAAAAGTATCCCTAAATTATTAGGTTCTAAAATCAAGTTTGTCTTATTCATAAAACGCATGATGTAGAGAGCCTTTCCTAAACTTTCTCTCTCTCCCTCTGCATATATCTATCTTTACTTATATATATATATATATATATATATTATATATATATATATATATACAGTATATATATATATATATATATGCATGGTGGTGCAAAAGTCGCGCATCATAGGAATTTTCAGTGTTGACTATAATATATTATTTTTTTCCTTCTTTTAGGTAGGGGATGGCTGCGAAATTAATAATAGACGAGAGAGTGAGCTTGGTTTTAATGTATAGAATACCAAGTACAACAAATCGATGAATCGGTACAGAATTTCGCAGCCATCCCCTACCTAAAAGAAAAAATAACATATTATAGTGAACACTGAAAATTCATATGATGCGCGACTTTTGTGCTACCCTGTATATATATATACACAGGGTGTACATAAAGTCAGGGTCTATTTTTGTGAAGCACTTGGAAATTGTATGGAATTCAATCATAAAATGATAAAGTGGTAACATTTATTAAATAATTAAGAGTAGGATTCGACGTGACGCCCATCAGTATCCCTGCTCAGCTCAAATCGTTCCGCAGCATTTCTAAACACATTCTGGAGCATTTGCGGGGTTATGTTATCTGCAGCAGTTCGTATACGTGTACGTAAGTTTTCAAGACTCGTATTCTTCGTCTGATAGACGTGCGATTTGATAAAGCCCCATGCAAAGAAATCTAAAGGGGTTAAATCTGGTGATCTCGCTGGCCAAGGTCTGTTGCTTCCGCGTCCGATCCAGTGATTTGGAAAACGTTCATTTAGATAATCCTGAACAATTTTGGCATAGTGACAAGGAGCACCATCATGTTGATAGACGACGGTACTAACAATCCTATCCCCGTCGTCTATCAACATGATGGTGCTCCTTGTCACTATGCCAAAATGTTCAGGATTATCTAAATGGACGTTTTCCAAATCGCTGGATCGAACGCGGAAGCAACAGACCTTGGCCAGCGAAATCACCAGATTTAACCCCTTTAGATTTCTTTGCATGGGGCTTTATCAAATCGCACGTCTATCAGACGAAGATTACGAGTCTTGAAAACTTACGTACACGTATACGAACTGCTGCAGAAAACATAACCCCGCAAATGCTCCAGAATGTGTTTAGAAATGCTACGGAACGATTTGAGCTGTGCAGGGATACTGATGGGCGTCACGTCGAATCCTACTCTTAATTATTTAATAAATGTTACCACTTTATCATTTTATGATTGAATTCCATATAATTTTCAAGTGCTTCACAAAAATAGATCCTGACTTTATGTACACCCTGTATGTATATATATATATATATACTGCAAACCCACAAGGAAAAAGAAAAGCGATTCCAAGGCCTTTCGTGTATTCAGAGCTACACCTCGTCAGGGAATGTCATCATTCCCTGACAAGGTGTAGCTCTGAATACACGAAAGGCCTTGGAATCGTTTTTCTTTATCCTTCTGGGTTTGCAGCATTCATTCATTTCACGTGTTTAATTGTGAAATTCTGATGTAGTGCCCAACCCGTATATTTATTTATGGTACTGGACACCCATTCTATTACGTTAATTCACTTCACGGGCACCCTTTAAGTTGGGCGTACCCGGTGATTTTATCTCTTATTTTCGTCCAGGATGATTCGGCCTACCCAAAACGGATGGCCCTTTAAATTGATAGGCTAGGTTCCTTCGGCTTTCCACAAGCCTACTTTGAACGTTAATTTTCCCCAGCTAACAAGAGGGGTCTATCACAAGGTTTTTATAACAACACACGCCCTCTTATAAATTTTATTAAATGTTACTCGACACAGTACATGCATTTAATAGTTTATTCTGAATTAAATCTATAAATTTTCAGACAATACAATCCAATCTTAACGTCAAAGACAAAGGTCACAGTTATATGAATTTAAATCGTTAAATTGATCTATTTCCTGTAACAAATAATTCAATGATAAATCTAAAGAAAAAGTTAACAGTTATCTGCATTTCAATAATTTATAGATCGAGGGGCTTTATATTTTAGTGCAACAAAAATAAATAACAAGAAATGAAGTGGTCGGAATTCGACCAGGATATTTGAAGAATTATTCTACTTACGACATACAGATGACAAATGGCTCTCAATTGTGCCGTGTACGGACCGCAGATTTACGGCCCGCCTAAAACTTCCAAAACGACAATTTACCAACTAACGGGACTAAATTAAATTAATGGAAAGTTCACACAATTCTTGGTCCCGTTGGTTAACATTAATTAGGATCCAATCAAGTTCCCGACGAAGGTCGCTAACATTAAAATACTTATGCACAAGTTCCGCGTAAACGAATGAAAGGTACTACCAGATCTTAATTTCGATCCTTAGACCATTATACTTTCAATTCTGAACTTTCTTACACCACAAGTCTACAGGGGGTTTGTTTAGCCACAGTTAACTTCAAGGAGGAACGACTACAACTAACTTAACAATTTTCGAATTTACTTTACAATTTTGAAGGACCCCGCCTTCCAATGTTCTGAAAGCCTATCAAACCCTTTGTTTTTCTAAGACCGTCCCCCCAGAAGGCTATTACCCATACAAGAGGGAAAGAAGGCGTCTTTACTACGTTTCCCAGGATCCTGGGCCCCCTGATTGGAGCGGGACCTGATTTCCGAGTGTAAACCCCTCCTTCTTCCCAAAAAATACATTTAAATACAGTAACTGATTCGAAGTCCTAAGTTTATGACCCCCTCGTGGTTCAACTTTAGCAGCGTCTTCGAATCTGCCTTACAAAAGTCGCACCATCATGCGAAAGAGATACTAAAATTTTCGACCCTGCAGAAGAAGAGGAACCCACCCATTTGCACGTACATCCAAATCCGTTGGATTACCCTTCTCGCTGGGGTCGGGTCTCGGTGATAAACCTCTGTCCCCACGTGGTTTGGCTTTATTACTTCTCTGAGAATCCGAACTAAGATAGAACAACTTTAAACAATCTGAAACACTTCGGATTTATTCGTTCATGAATGTTTAAAAACCAAACCACACTGCGTTCAGAGATGTACACCACGAAATCTTAAAATTAACATTCCTTCACTTATTTTATAAAAGATCTCTGCCTGCAAACTTCATGGTTACGACAATTCATCCCATACACACACACACACACACACACACACACTATATATATATATATACATATGAAATAGGATCCCTCCTAAGGAGACGTAATTTTACATTTAGGATAAAAACGAAGACGTAGAGCAAGAAAGTCATTATATTTGGCTGCAGCCGACGTTTCGGGCAACACTACCCATTTTCAAGGCCTAATAAAATAAAAGGCTAAAATTAATGCATGACAAAAAAAATAAAAAAATTATACGAATGTCAAAAACAAACTAATTCATAGCACAGAATAAAACCACTTAAAGAATAAAAATTAAAAAGCGTAAAACAAGCATAAGCCAAAAACAAATTAAAAATTATATACAGGACAAATAACACATGATAAAAGTAAAACTTTAAAACTAAAAACATTCAAACAAATTAGTTAAAAATTAGTTAAAAACTTCACTAATAAAAAGTTAAATGAAAAAACGCAAAAGTGCACGAAAACATACCATGCTCACTTGACATCCTCAAACAACTGAGGCGAAAAGGAGACAGGGTCAAGGGGAAAACAGAAAAATTTAGTTGGTAGGCATTCTAATTAATATAAAGGGGGTAACAGCTGGAATCAATATTTAAGCTGGAATTCAGAAATTTAATGCACAAAGATTCATAAATACGGAGAGAGGACGGACATTTTAATGATTTAAGAATTTTAAAGTTATTAACGGAAATATCAACTTTACACTTAACAGAATGATTTCTAATGGCAGACTGTTCCTTTTTAGATAAAACTTTCCCTGTCCTATGGCTAATACCCATATGGGAGCAAAATCTCGCCTGCAAAGAACGAACTGTGCTGCCAACGTAGTTCCCCTGGGAACACCCAGGGCAGGTAAACAAATAAACGACAGAACAGTTCATCGCAGGGGGGATTTTGTCCTTACAACGGAAAAAACATTCAAGGGTGTTATTATTCACAAAAGCAACCTTAAAATCAGTGTGAAAATAAAATTTCCTCACCACACTCAACAATTGCTTTTTCACAACAGTGTTAAATTGGTAGAGGTCAGGTAAAACAAGATATTTACAATTCTTAGGAACATCATACGTTGGGATAAGTTTGGGGGAATAAACTTATCCCAACGTATGATGTTCCTAAGAATTGTAAATATCTTGTTTTACCTGACCTCTACCAATTTAACACTGTTGTGAAAAAGCAATTGTTGAGTGTGGTGAGGAAATTTTATTTTCACACTGATTTTAAGGTTGCTTTTGTGAATAATAACACCCTTGAATGTTTTTTCCGTTGTAAGGACAAAATCCCCCCTGCGATGAACTGTTCTGTCGTTTATTTGTTTACCTGCCCTGGGTGTTCCCAGGGGAACTACGTTGGCAGCACAGTTCGTTCTTTGCAGGCGAGATTTTGCTCCCATATGGGTATTAGCCATAGGACAGGGAAAGTTTTATCTAAAAAGGAACAGTCTGCCATTAGAAATCATTCTGTTAAGTGTAAAGTTGATATTTCCGTTAATAACTTTAAAATTCTTAAATCATTAAAATGTCCGTCCTCTCTCCGTATTTATGAATCTTTGTGCATTAAATTTCTGAATTCCAGCTTAAATATTGATTCCAGCTGTTACCCCCTTTATATTAATTAGAATGCCTACCAACTAAATTTTTCTGTTTTCCCCTTGACCCTGTCTCCTTTTCGCCTCAGTTGTTTGAGGATGTCAAGTGAGCATGGTATGTTTTCGTGCACTTTTGCGTTTTTTCATTTAACTTTTTATTAGTGAAGTTTTTAACTAATTTTTAACTAATTTGTTTGAATGTTTTTAGTTTTAAAGTTTTACTTTTATCATGTGTTATTTGTCCTGTATATAATTTTTAATTTGTTTTTGGCTTATGCTTGTTTTACGCTTTTTAATTTTTATTCTTTAAGTGGTTTTATTCTGTGCTATGAATTAGTTTGTTTTTGACATTCGTATAATTTTTTTATTTTTTTTGTCATGCATTAATTTTAGCCTTTTATTTTATTAGGCCTTGAAAATGGGTAGTGTTGCCCGAAACGTCGGCTGCAGCCAAATATAATGACTTTCTTGCTCTACGTCTTCGTTTTTATCCTAAATGTATATATATATATATATATATATATATATATATATATGATGCAGGAAGGAAGGAGGTATCAAGGGCGTATCTCCAAGGGTGCTGAAAACTATACCTTTTTTATTTTTTAAAAGACTGTATAGTGTATGAGATGCCTATATGTGCAGTTAGGAATAGAGGGAGAAGCGTGTGTTTGAGAGCATGTTGAACTGCTTACAATGTAGATGAGACAGAAAAGGTTAGTTGCATTTTATTATAAGAATTATAAGAAATTGTGAACAGCCATCAATTTAGAGAAGTGTTAATTAAAGTAATGTAAATTAATAAGTTAAATATGTGGATAGTAAAATTGTTATCCCCCACAAAACCGATGTACAGTTTTCTTTAATTGTGTACATAAAGAACGAGGTTTTAGCACAGCCGTATTTTTTTGATGTTGTTTATGTTGATGTTGATTTGATGTTGTTGTTTTATTATTAATTATTATTATTATTAATGATATACAGGGTGAGGCAGAAGTAACCGGGCAGTCAATAAGCACTTATTCCAAAGTAAATGTTTATTGAAATTTAGTCACAAATTAAGAAATTACAATGTAGATGATACTAGAACAATATAAAGCATGATTAGAGCAAGTGTTCGAAATGCTGACCACGTTCTTCAATACATTTAGAAAATCTGTCTACCACAGAATAGCACACACTTCGACACAAATCTTCGTTGATTTCTGCGCAAGAATTCACAATTCTTGTAGTGAGCTGCTGAATGGTCCTTGGTTTTTCAGCATAGACTGAATTCTTCAGCACACCCCAAAGAAAAAAGTCTGGAGGTGTAAGGTCAGGAGATCGAGGAGGATAATCTATGGGACCACGGCGTCCAACCCATCTCTGAGGGAAGTGCTCATCGAGCCAATCGCGCGCAGCGTGGCTGTAATGGGGTGGTGCTCCGTCTTGTTGGAACCACATCTCACGAATGTGTGGCCAGGTTGTCACTTTTGGAAGGAAATTATTGTTGAGCATCGCCACGTAGTTGGCGCCTGTCACAGTTTTTTCAAAAAAGAACGGACCGACCAGACCAGAAGCACAGATCCCAATCCAAACCGTGACACCGATGGTGTTGACTTCCTTCTCGAGGATTAGGTGAGGATTTTCACTTGCCCAGTAGACAGAATTATGTCGGTTGACGTGGCCATTTAATTTAAAAGATGCTTCATCACTCCAGATGATCTTTTCAGGAAAGGTGGCGTCCATTGCACAGAGTTGTCGAAAGATCTCACAAAACTCCACGCGACGGTCATGATCATCTTCGTTCAGTGCATGGAGCAAGTGTGGACGATATGGCCTCAAGTGGGCATCGTGTAGCATTCTTATAATTGATCTTTGTGAGATGCCAAGTTCTTGCTCAGCTCGTCTGGTGGACTTCCGTGGACTACGAGCGAAAGCAACTTCAACAATCTGCTTGTTTTCGTCGGTACAGACAGACCTTGGTCGTCCTGGTCTTGGAAGATCTTCACATGAACCTTTGATTCAAAGCGTTGAATGAGGCTGGCTACCGTGTCTCTTTTTATTGAACGATCAAATCTTTCTTTAAATCGGCGGCATGTCTCGCTCTTGTTGTCCGTTCGGTAAAATTTTTTCACAATGAAGACACGTTCTTCCATTGTAAAGCGTTGGTTGCTCGCCTTTGCCATAATTTGGGCTTTCAAAATTGACCGAAATAAGATGTGTTCACAACCACCAGCTGCGACAAACTGAATTAAACGGTTAGCCTAGCTAGGATACCCTTTTAGCCTAGGCTATCGGGTGTTACGTAATCGATGCAATTATCGCTAGAAACTTCCAAAGCTGAAACATCAAAAAGCTGCCCGGTTACTTCTGCCTCACCCTAATGGGAGAGAGTTACAAGGAAGGTGGGGTACCGCAACAGGTTTACATGTACACAGTGGTGTAGTCCTAAAATTTTAGGAAAGGTAACGCTACAGGCAAAACTGTAATAGAGCGTTTCATAGAACAATTACTGTATAAAAATAGTAAAAGTTAATTCGAAAATAAAAAATATATATTTAGTAAATAAAACTACAAATACAGTACATGCTCTAGTTACTTTTAATTTGAATAAAACACACACATATAGATACTCGTATCAGTCGTATGTATATGGTATAATGCAGTTTCATAGTGATACAGTAGCTACTACAGTTACATATAGTGGATAAAAGTCCGTAAGTGCTCAGCATTCAGCTATGGCTACTACAGTAGGTAGTATAA
This sequence comes from Bathynomus jamesi, assembly GCA_023014485.1. NCBI lineage: Eukaryota > Metazoa > Arthropoda > Malacostraca > Isopoda > Cirolanidae > Bathynomus > Bathynomus jamesi. The sequence continues at coordinate 13,201 of JAJOZX010002823.1, read as the reverse complement.
CGCCATTTCACTGAAATTTTAGGAAGTACAGGGTGTCCGAGAATTATCTGTACAATGTTTGGCTGTTATTAAAAGTCAACCATGAAGTGCAGAAATTCCAGTGTTGTCCCATTGTACAGAGAATCTCAATAAGTTTTTTCTGATACCACGTTTTGACAAGTTTTTTAGAAATGTACGCGGGTGACAGACATTGATGATTTAAAAGCAAGAATCACAGCTGCTATTGAGCGAATTGATGTGGATATGCTGCAGCGTAAATGGCAACATTTGGAGTATCGATTGGATGTTTTGCGAATCACTAATGTTACACATATCGACACGTTACTTTAATAAAAGAAACTTTTGAAAATACAGATTCTAAATAATCTTGTTTAAGAATTTTACGTGTGTTAGCAAGAATTTTATTAAAAGATGAAATTGTACAGATAATTTTCGGACACACTGGAATACACTGGAATTTCTAAAAAACTTGTCAAAACTTGGTATCAGAAAAAACTTAATGAGATTCTCTGTAAAATGGGACAACACTGGAATTTCTACACTTCATGGTTGACTTTTAATAACAGCCAAAAATTGTGCAGATAATTCTCGGACACCCTGTATAACGCCGTTATATAAAGTGACCATATTTTTAGGAGCAAAAAGCGGGACATTTTTCTATTTTTGGAGTTATAAACTAAAATGACTATATTTTCAGGAGCCAAAAGCGGGACACCTCTCTACCTCATATATATATATATATATATATATATATATATATATATGGAACATAATTATTACTTCACTGCTTGTATTTTTCTCTTGAGTATATAATTATGAAAAAAATTAACTCAACTGAGAATGGCTTATATCTATGAACCAATACACAATATTATCGTACTTGCTTTTCATTTCCCATACTTTTCAGCAGATAAAATCTTCTGAAGTAACTCCGGAGTTGATTTCAACATAGTGTAGAACTCCATACAGGTTTGATTGAAGTTTATTTTAGTTAAAAGTAAAGCTTTTAGAGTTGAGACTTTCAGTTGTGCTTTCTCAGATGTCCAAGTCTTATTCATTTGAGAGAAAGCACGTTCAGTCGAAGCATTAGTTCCTGGAAGACAGAGTATGAACTGAACTAATGCTGACATTCGTTGATGATTGACATCTCTGGCCTTGAAATGAGTGAATACTTCCACCCAGCGCTGGTCTGTTGATAATTTAGATGCATTCCACTCTGCTACTTTCTCATCACTAATGTACTTTGCAAAACACCTGAACTCATCAAATATTTCAGTGTCAAATTTGGGGTCAAATAGTTGTTTTTAAACAGCAAAATCCATTGTTTTCTCAACAACTGACCACTTTGGAACTTGTTTTAATAAAGCCCACTGCATACACTCAACGTTTGTCAAGTAGATCTCTGATTGTGGGTTTTCAAAAAAGTTTTTCAGTGTCACTGGACACTTGCTTTGGCCAACCACCTTGTTTTACTATATCCCAGTAACTGTTTACATTCAATGTCCACAAAATCACAAAGCTCTTTCAGCTCTTTCAGCTCTTCTACTCGAACAGTATAGATGTAGAAATATGAATATATTTTTACAACCACTGTTTCCACATCAATTGGCAGACAGTCACTGGCAGACTGAACAGCATTAAGTACAATATGTGAAAAACAACCCATCCCAATTAGTTCTCTACCAATGTAGTCATTTAGCGTCCTGAAAATGTTATTCACTCCTTTTCTTGCAGCACCACCAAAATTACAGTTAGTGTTATCACCACAGAAAGCAATTAATTTTCTGCCCAGGTCATGCTCTTCAATAATATCAGTTAAATATTTCACCACAATATCTGAGGTTTCTCTAGGCTGAGATTTAAAGTCAATAAGCTTCACTTGAGCACCTTCATATGGCTGAAAGAAGCGAATTAAAACAGGAAACAGCTTGATGTTTCCATAGTTGCTTGCATCAGTTAGCAATGTTATGCAATGAGCATCCTTTAATTGTTTTTTAATTCTGTTTCAGTATATGGTGCAAATACATTTGAAACAATCGTTTCGCACTTTGTTCTGGCACATGAAAATTTTGGTTCAAAGCGTTTTCAAAATTTTTGTTGCACAGTCAGTAGATCTGAAGCTTTGATTTTCCCTGACTGTATGGTAAGCTCACAAACCCTCAGCAGCAGCTACTTCTAAATCCTTATTACAAGGCGTCACACTTTTAAAATAATTACTCACTATCTTACTAGATGAAGCACCGATATCAACCGATTTGTCTTTTTGATCCAAGATGCTTAGTAATATCATTAATCCCACCATGTCCAATGCTGAAGTCACTTCTACATTTCTCACACTGTACATCACTTTCTGTTGTTGTTTTTGTAATAAATGGATATTTAGACTGCAGATGTGCATTAACTGTACACTTCCTTTTAGTTTTAGACATTTTGTGTTGTCAAACTAGGCCTACGACCTTACGTACGATACAATTAATAACTTTCCTTATCCTTCAAACGAAAAAGTTTAATCTAGCTGCAAAAGAAAAAAAAAGGATGCAGGGATAAAAATTAATTAAGGTTATTAATTAAGCAAACATAAAAACATAAAAGCGTTACACTACAACACAACTTTACACAGAGGCCGCTAATGAAACAATGAAACGCTAGTCTGGAATCACGGCACTGCTGCACGGCGACATGTATCGTACCAGTTCAGTTTGCAAGTTAGTATTTAGATTTGGAATTCGGAATGTGGCATAATTCTGTTAATTCGTAAAGGACAGCTAATATCTAATGTAACAGTAATTTTAATAAAGCGGGACATTTATGAAAATTTGCTCCAAATGCGGGACATTTTCAAGACATTTTGAAAAGAGGGACACATGTCATAAATTCTGGACTGTCCCGCCCAAAATCGGGACTCTGGTCACTTTACCGTTATACCGCGTTACCCCTCGACTACACCCCTGCATGTACAGTTGCCCGCATGTGTAATGTTCCTCGCCTCACAGGCGTACATGTGGAAATGCCGCAGTGATAGTCAAGGTACCCCAACTGGTGGGAATGTGGGATGGAGGGGGGACAACCGAGTCCAACAACATATAACATACATACAGGTAATTATAATGTAATATCTGTGTTTATAAAGATAAATAATTAATATGATCGTGAACAGCGTTGAACTCCATGTTTACTAGTCTTATACAGTAATAAGTAGGGCGACCCAAAGTTAATAAAGTTAATAAAGCTAATAATAATGTTCAAAGTCTGCTATGAGGTTAATAAAGTTAATATTTTGGTTATGGGTTAATAAAGTTAATAAAATTATTAATAAGGTTAAAAATTTGCTATTGTAAGTTAAAACTTTCGTGATGGATTAATAAAATAAAATTAACGAAAATGTGGAGTGAAACTGCGTCAGCAAATAAATTATTTCCGGTTCTCTAACATGATGTTATAATATGCATTCTGGATTCTTATTTACATAGAATCTATACATTGATTAATGATAATTATACAAGCTGATTATGCATTATTTCTACATTACTCTTTCGTTATTTATCGACGTAGTGTTTTTCGGAGCTTTTCTACATTTGTAGTTAGGCGTGTATTCATACAATATATGAATACTATGTGAGTATTATGTTTTGGCTTTTGTTGTTAGAATCAGTTTAGTAGTACCATAAATCACATGTTTCATTAACTATATTAATTTCGTTTATCTTTTTTGCAGAATATATATAAATTTCAAACATGCCTAAAAAAGCGAAATCAGCTTTTGCGAAAATCCAAGCAATTATTATTAGCTATTCTGGTGAATTTGTCCAAACTCCAACAACATACCGTAACTAAATAAGTGCGTTAATAATTTAATAAACAAATGAATGTGATGTGTTTTATTTTATTATTAAGCGTTAACCCTTTAATGCCCAGTGTGTGAAATTTTCATCGTTAACTTTGGAAGCAATTTTTTTAGACCTTCCAGTTCCCAATGTGTGAAATTTAACACATTTCGTATTTTATTAATTATGAACAATAAAACTTTGTAAAATATATTTTTCAGGGTGCTCTTCCAATATGTGCCCTACCTTAAAATTTACATTCCAATACGTGATCTACCTTAGATTATTCGGATTAGCAGCAGGTACGTTAGTTAGCCTTATAAGGCTAACTAACGAAAATATCACGACTTAACCTAACCAATCGTCAAGGGCGTATAGTTGACCTAACGATTGGTTAGGTTAAGTCATGATATTTTCGTTAGTTAGCCTTATAAGGTTAGTTTCACGGTAGAGCACGTATTGGAATACGGTAGATCACAGTTTCGCGGTAGAGCACATATTGGAAGAGCGCCATTTTTCAGTTATTTTGGGTCCAATTAAACGATTTTTATATCACAATTTTTTTTTTTACTTTTCGACTTAATTTGGGTATGAAAGGGTTAATATTTATCCAGAAGTAAGTTGCAAATAAAGAAATGTTTAGGTTAAATAAAGTTAATAATCACTGGTCGACAAAATCGAACTTTTTCTCTTATCAAAGATGTGTACACATGTTTCTAGACCAGCTTTGTACGCTGATTCCAGCTCTGTTTTCGGTTTTCATCTAGCTCATAGAGTTATCGAAATATGAGTGGTGTTAATTTCAGCACAATTTATCGTAAAAGTACAACTTTATTCATAAAAAGAAATGTACACCAACCTAAAAACGTTACGAGTACGATTTTCTTTTGTAAACCTTGTCCGGATCGTCGCAGTACAACATCCAGCATACTTTCGTTCCAAAAACTTTGGTAGCGATTTTCCATTGACTGGATGTCTTGATAGAAGCGTTCCCCCTGTTCGTCACTCACCGCGCCAAGGTTTTCGGGAAAGAAATCTAGATGCGAATGTAAAAAATGTATTTTCAAGGACATGCGACAGCCCATTTCTTGATATGCATCGAGCAGTTTCTGAACCCCATCTTTGTATGCGGGAGACTTGTGGTTACCCAAGAAGTTTCCACAAATCCATTTGAAAGCCTGCCTGCTTTTAGTTCTAAGGCATTGAGGCTTTTTTCAAAGCCTTCATCCTGCAGAACCTCCCTGATTTGGGGCCCCACAAAGATTCCCTCCTTCAATTTCACGGCACTCTTGTTTGCAAACTGATGTTTGCAAATTTCTCAACAAGGTATCGAAACCCTCTCGAATTCGCCTTACCCATCGCTTTCACAAAATTTTTCATTAAGCCAAACTTAATGTGGAGAGGTGTCAGGAAAATCTTCTTTGGATCAACTAAAGGAACACACTGGACACTGCCCATTCCTGGCTCGTATGTGCTTCTTTGATGCCAGTCACATTTGATGTAAATGTAATGATCCGCGGTCACACGGCTATCCCATAGGCATAGGAAACAACAGTATTTCGTGAACCCTCCTTGCATGCCCATTAACATACCAAAGACTTTGAGATCACCACAGATATTCCATTGATGAGTGCTGTATTGGATTGCGTCGAGTAGTATATTCATGTTATCGTACGTCTCCTTTAAATGAACGGAGTGGGTGATCGGGATGGACGGCTTTAAGTTCCCGTTATGCAGGAGAACCGCTTTCAAGATTCGCTGTGAAGAATCAGTGAAGAGGCGCCACTCAGATGGTGTGCGTACCCGTGACAAGTTCTCGAAAAGTCCACCGATATCATGGCAATAGCAGAGTGGACCGTCTACTGTAAAGAATGTCGCCAAATCATGGTTTCGTTTTCGATATTGACACACTCGGACGTTCTTCTCATGTAAGTGTTTCTGCTTGAGTCTCGAGGAGAGAAGTTCTGATTTCTCTTTGGAGAGGGCTAGGTCTCTAATGAGGTCATTCAACTCGTTTTGGGTAAGCCTCTCCGGCTTCGATTGCTCTTCGTCAGCTGTATCGTCAAGATTGGCCGGAGGTCCCGCATCTTCGCCAATCGCACCTTCGTCGGATTACCTTTCGTCTTCTAAAGAATCGAGTCCATGCTGTGGAGGTACCAGAATCGCCATCGTGTCATCGTGAGGCATCGGTCTGATCGCGGAGTCTACGTTTGGATAAACGATGTTATGCTGGTTCTTCACGGAGAATCCAGTTATGTTAACATTGCAAAAGTAACAATTGCTATGATGGTCTCTCGGTTCCCTCCATATCATGGATATAGCGAATGGCATTAACTGTTTCCTTTGGTTCAACCAGTCACGTAATCCAATCGAACAAGCGGTACAGATAACATGTGGCGCCCATGCCTTATCTTGGTCGCCTAGTGGATAGCCGAAGTATAATCAGTAAGTTTTCCAAAGATCCATCGTGATTGTACGCCGTTGTGATTTAGTCGCGAACGAGCCGCACACGTAACAGAAATTGTCGGGGTGACTTTTACACTTTCGAGGCATGATATTCGACGAGTGGGTTGATGTAAATCACCCAAAAAAATAAAATGTGTAAGTGGGCGACACAAAACAAAACACAACACACAACTAGACATGTGACTGTTATGCCAAAGAATAAAAGGGTGTACATGTGCAACGTTTGCAAATTTGTGGCCAGCAACTGCTCTCACCTAAAATACTACACGACAACCTGCGGAAAGTCTAAGTTGAAAAGACAAAATGCCATACATGAGGGTACAGAAACGGTAAACAAAAAACCTACACCTAAGCTGCAACGACAAAATACTCCGCTACATGTATAAAGGACGCATATTATATATTGTGTATATATAGTATTATATATATAGTTATATGTATATATAACTATATATATAGTATTATATATATGGTTATATGCATATCATATATATTATATATATATTATATTTATTATATATATTATGATCGGTCTCATCTCGAAAACTAGACTTGCTAGAGGAAAAAGAAAGCAGATTTGGAATCAGCGTTCCAACAGCTATCTGCCCTCCCATAATTATATCTGATGAAAAATACTTGTTGGCCAGTGTAATTAGTAATAATAAAGTTAATAAGGTTCCATTATGATTACTGCAAGTCTGTATGAACAGCTACCACAATACAACTTTTAGTATACTAGTGAATTTGAACCAAAAATAGACATTACACAACCAACCTCCACACTCCCTCATTCCCCTTCCCCACCCACCACTCCCGTGTATATTAAATCATTATATAGTAGGGTTCCGAAGTTTTAGAGACTCAAACTTCGTGATTCCGCATGGTCGTGATCACCCCTTTTTTATACCAAAAATGTCAAAGTTCGTGATTTTTGACCGAAAATCGCATATTCGTGATTTTGATTTTCTGTATTATTATTATTATTGTTTATGTGCAACATATTTAGTTTGATTTAATCTGCTTTAATTTTATTCTGTATTTTTCAGATATCGTTTTGAAAAAAATAACCTAGTTTTTGGTCTAGAGTGTTTAGTCAAAATGGCTCCAAAACGTAAAGTAGATAGTGTTAGTCAATCTAGTAATAAAAGAACCAAAAATGTCACTGATTTGGAAACTAAACTAAAGATTATTTCTGAATGTGAGAAAGGTTTAAAAACTAGTGAAATATCAAAAATGTTTAGTTTATCATGGTCGACTGTGGACTCAATTTTGAAAAGCAAAGATAAATATAAACAAGCAGCTAAAGCTACATCAGGATCAGTTAAAAGTTTAAAAATTCGTGATGATGTTCTTATAAAAATGGAAAAACATCTCGTGACGTGGGTGCGTGAAAAGGAAAAAGTGGGCGATTCTATTTCTTCCGCTCTCATAAGAGAGAAGGCTCTAGTTTTCTTTCAAAAGTTGAAAGAACAAGATCCAGAATGTCAGCTTGAATTCACTGCTAGTAAAGGCTGGTTCAATAGATTTTTGAATAGAACTGGAATCAAATGTGTAGTGAGGCACGGCGAAGCAGCTTCAACGGATGTAGAAAGCGCAGAAAAGTATAAAGCAGAATTTGATGAAATTGTAAGTGACTACAAGCCTGAACAAGTTTTGAATTTTGATGAGAGGTTTATTCTGGAAACGAATGCCTAAAACAACTTACATTACCCAAGCAGAAGCCAAGTTGCCTGGTCATAAAGTTTCCAAGGATAGATTAATTTTGTTGGTTGGATCAAACGCATCTGGGGATTTCAAAATGAGGCCGCTCATAGTCTATCATTCGGAAAATCCGAGAGCATTCAAGAATGTTGTAAAATCTCGTTTGCCTGTCATTTGGAAAAGCAGTCGTAAAGCCTGGGTTACGAGGGATATTTTTGATGATTGGTTCGTTTGCTATTTTCAACCAGCCGTGGAGGCCTACTTAAAAAAGAAAAACCTGGCTAAAAAAGCGCTGCTGCTTATAGACAACGCACCAGTACACTCACCTTTGTTAGATTCCCTAAGTGACTTCATAACAGTCAAGTTTCTGCCCGCAAACACTACGCCGATACTTCAACCTATGGATCAGCAGGTTATTGCGAACTTTAAAAGATATTATCACAAACTCACATTTGAGGAATGCTTCCGTGCGACAGATGGTGAAGAGGAAAACGTTCCTACACTTTCTCAATTTTGGCGACTGTACAATGTAAAAAATGCTGTGACAAACATTGCTGCAGCTTGGGAGAAAGTTAGTGAAAAGTCACTGTGGGCAGCATGGAATAACCTATGGCCAAATCGTCCAGTTCCAGATTTTGAAGGCTTTCCTAACGATCTCTCTCTAGAGAAATTAAATGCAGAAATTGTAGAAGTTGGAGGTAACCTTGGCTTCGAACTTTCCTCTGACATGATAGATGACCTTTTAGAATCACACGGCGAAGTTATGACTGAAGATGACATTTTAAACTTTGATGAGGAAGCCGTTTCAGAAGATTCGGACCCTAACCAAACAACTGAAGATGAGCCAAAAGATCTTACCAGGAATGATCTTAAACAATTGTTTTATTACATAGACCTCATTAAGAAGATCACTGATAAAGATCCACTGCAAGACAGAGCTTTTAAAGTTTACAATGGAATCCTATCAAGCGCTCTTCCCTATGAGACGAAAATGAAAGAACTCGAACATGCGGCAAAGCAAACCACAATAGACAAGTTCTTTAAACCAGCCAGCCGATCACCATCCACCTCTACAGCGTCATCATCCAAAGCCTCAACTTCTCAGTAACCTACTTCAACCATTAACTACTGTACTACTGTAACTTCAAAATTAATACATGGTGAGTTTTTATTCTCTTTTATTTTTTATTCTCTGTTAGTTTAGTAGTACTGTACATAATTGTAATATTTTTGTTTTTTCTTAGATTGGTATCAATTTTTCTAAGCTCTGGAACGCATTAGCAAAAATTAATGGAAAATGGATTCCGATGTTCGTGATTTCGAAGTTCGAGACGATTTTGGCGGTCCCAATTAATCACGAACTTCGGAACTCCACTGTATAACAATACAAATAGACAGAGCCGGATTTATGCACAGGTGCATGAGGTGCTAGATGGTGGCCTCGACCAAAAGGGGACCTCATGGGCAGAATTTATCGCTGGATTCTGAACCTGGAAAAAAACAAAATAATCCATTCTTAAAACGCAAATTTGGTAGCCCTGGCAACTTGGCAAGTGGATAACTGAACTATACAGTGTGCTTTGTTTTGCGCATGCACAAAATATGGCGCCGTATTAACGTTAAGAAAAGGATACATAAACATGAAAAGTGCTTTAATTAACCTATCTCTGTGTGGACACGAAAAGCCTGTCTGACGTTTAGAGGCCAGAAATTTATCAAAAAATTTTTATATATATGAGACAGCTTTATTAACCATAATTTGGGGTAGAATTTTACAGACTTAATTCAACTAGTAAATCGTTGCAGGATTCAACGATAAATATGCTAAAAGCTGTTAATCTCTTAAAATCACTGACAGAATTTATTGTAGAAATCAGAAACAACGAAGAGGAAGCTAAACTTCTAACTAATGAAACGCAGTACACAGATGAGTAATGCCAAAATAAAAAACAAAACATTATGTCTGACGAAATACGCGAAAATGATGCCATTTTGCTTGGCAGGGATTTATTTGTAGTTAATACATTTAATTAATGTAATTTTCGATACGCTTAATGCGGAGATAAACCGACGAACAATAGTGTACAACGACATATTACATATGTTTAACGTGTTTTTTTAAAAACAATATGAGTTCAAATGAAGTAAACATATGTATTGATAAACTTTCGGATGGTTACAAAAAGGACATTGATGGTGATCAATTTAAAGACGACGTACTGCACTTTCTAAAATATATGAAAGAAGAAAAAGCAATAAATCCAGTTGATATGTATAATATTATTCTTGATGGCCTAAAATCGACGTTTCCAAGTGTAGAAACCATTCTTAAAATTTTTTTAACGATGCTACGATGCTTGTAACAAACGCAAGTGGTGAACGGTCCTTTTCAGTTCTACTTAAGAAATAGTTTATTGGAAACAAAAATGTCGAATCTATCCCTCTTATTTATTGAATCAGATATAACAAAATCCATAAATTATGATGGTATTGATTCTTTTGCGAAATCAAAAACAAGAAAAAAAAACACTTTAGTTTTATATATATATATAAAATTGTAAAAAATATTGGAGGCAACCGATTTATAATTTATTTCACACCATACACCATGGACGATGGTATATGGTGTGAAATAAATTATAAATCGGTTGCTTCTATTTTTTTTTTTACAATTTTCTTTCATGGATAAAGCCTAAGGGGCCTCAGTCTGCCTTTGCACCTCGGGCCTCAAGTAGTCTAAATATGGCTCTGCAAATAGCCTTACAGTAATCATAATGGAACCTTATTACTGTCTAAGACTAGTAAACTACATGGAGTTCAACGCTGTTCACGATCATATTAATAGTTTATCTTTATGAACACAGACATTACATTATAATTACCTGTATGTCAATGACTGCAGATTCAATTGTCCTTTAAATATATATGTCTGTGTTATACAATATGTTGTTGGACTCCGTTATCCCACTTCCACCCCACCTTCCCCCAGTTGGGGTACCTTGACTATCACTGCGGTGTTGTCACATGTATGGAGTCGCCTGTGAGGGGAGGAACATTACATATGCGGGCAACTCTACATATAGAGCACAGCCACCTTTACGTCTCGCTGTTCTATCAGCTCTTAGCAAGTTGAAACCCTCGAAATTTATCTCTTTCTTATCAATACAATGTTCGCAGTTTTCACAATTTCCTTTGCAATCTTTAAGGTGAGTTTCTGTGAGGCATGCGATGTCCACCCTTGTTTCGTTCACAGATCTTTTCAAGTACAAATCTTTGTTGAGTGAGTGGTTTGGTTTTATTCCAGGATAATATTTGTGTTCTTTGTTTTGTGTTGCCCCTTATGCATTTCAAGTTCGTTTTTCTTCGGTATCGCTTGCTAATTGCCCTATGGCCCTCCAAGAAAGATCCGTTTCCGCCTACCTGTTCTGGTAGCTTCTTTCCAGGAAGCGGTTCGGCTCGAGGGTCCCCAGCTGTGTCGACTGCATGTATTGTATGACATTTAACACCCGTGTTGTGTCTGCGATGTTGAAAAAAATTTGTTCGCGATTTGTGTACATGTTTATTAATATTATTCCTATTGTCCATTGAACTTTGTCCTTTGTCCTTTGGGTTCGTGGGGAGATCTAATAGTATTGCTGCAAAAATATAGAGTGCAATGCAATTGCATGCAACATTCCAGCATTGCTTGTAACATGATGAATTTTTGACCTCCCTTCAGCCCTCCCAAAATTATATACATACTGTACATATATATTATATATATATATATATATATATATATAATATATATAATATAATATATATATATATATATATATAAATTTAAGCAGAAAGCCACAGACAAGAAGGAAAGAAATATCCATCATGTTGGAGAGGGACTATATTTTGTACAATGCTCATCTTCAGGCAAAAAATTCTAAAAAGTTAAAACCAGAATATTAAAAACCATAATGAAAGACAAATATAAAATACAAAATAATGTAAGGAAAAACCGAAACTAAAAAATTCACAAGCTTTTAAAACACTAAAAATGAAAGTCACACACTAAAAAGAACATAATGAATGACATAATGAATGACAAATATAAAATACAAAATAATGTAAGGAAAAAAACCCAAACTAAAAAATTCACAAGCTTTTAAAACACTAAAAATAAAAGTCACACACTAAAAAGAACACACCTTAAGTCTAAGTAGCACAGATTCCGAGGCAAAACTAATACAAACAGAAGCATCTAAAAACAAGTCGAGGTTATTTAAAAAAGTAAAAAATTGATGAGCACTGTTAGCATCAGTAAAAACTGCGAAAATATCATGTCATGGGATCTCCGATCGGCCCATTGGCTGCAGATTTTTTTATGACTTTTTTAAAAACTAAAATGTTTACCCAACCTCCTCCCCCTATAAGGCCTATTTTTATATAGACGATATGTTGATGATATTTTTGCAGTTTTTACTGATGCTAACAGTGCTCATGAATTTTTTACTTTTTTAAATAACTTACACCCAAACATAAAGTTTACTCTGGAGGAAGAATCAGATTCGAAGCTGCCTTTTTTGGATTTACTGATTAGCAGGGAGAGTGACTCCATTATTACTTCAGTGTTTCGAAAGAAGACGTTCACCGGTCTTGGACTCAATTTTTTAAGTTACTGCGATTTTAAATACAAGCTGGCATCCGTTAACACCCTACTTAACCGAGCGTATATTTATGTTCTAATTATCAGTCTTTGCATAATGAATTTGTTTTTTAAGAAAATATTTTGTTAATAATGGTTACCCTTTGCAGATCGTAGAAAACGCTATCAATAGATTTTTAGCTAACATTTATAAACCAAAAATGTCTAATTTTAATGTTCCTAAAGATGTATATTATCTTGTACTCCCAGAAATGGGATATCTGAATTCATATTGCCGCAAAAATCTTACGCCACTTCTTAGTAAATTTTATTGTCAAATAGATTTTAAACTAGTATTTCTTAACCGTCGTTCTATTGGCTCATTTTTTAATGTAAAAGACCGTGTATCGGATGCTCTGCGCAGTGCTGTTGTATATGAATTCAAGTGTCCCCGATGTGATCGGAGCTATATTGGTAGCACTGTGCGGAGCCTCGAGTCGGGTTTCTCTGCCCACATGGGCATAAGCCATAGAACTAACAAACCACTGAGAACTAAAGAAGCTTCAGCTATACGCAGCCATGTTATTCAATG